>CM035136.1:129330402-129930402 GCA_020205605.1 Panax ginseng | reverse complement strand
GTATCATCTGCATAATATCTTAATATTATTAAATCAATAATTGAGACGACAAAGTTATTCATATTATTATTTGAAATATTGAAAATGTCTAGAAAGTTCTGTCAAGGAGAGGTTTGGTCACCTAAGTGCACGCCAATAGGGAGAAATACTTATCGAAAAGCTCCTTCTTTCCTAGGAATGATCTGGTTGTTAAATACTGTGAGTTATAATATTAATGATGAATAAGTTCGTGTTGATTAAAGATGAAATTAATATTTCCATTGTGTTGGGATTATTAGTGTTAATGGAAATCGACATTTATTTAGATAATAAGGGATGTCTGGAGGTTATATTAACCAATCGGGTAATAAATCGGATAAATAAGAAATTAATTGCTATTAATTCACATGCTTATAACTATTTGTTCACATGTGTGTACTATTGATTCACATGCATGTACTATTAGGGGAGGTGGTGCAAGATTGATAATACTTGCATGACTAAATTAAAAATGGAGGTATAGATGAAGGTACTATATTGTAATTATTTTTTACACATGATTGTACTATTGATTCACAAGATGCACTATTATGGGAGGTGGCGCAAGTTTGATAATACTTGCAGGACTAAATTAAAAATGAAGGAAAAGATGAAGGTATTATACTGTAATATTTCGAGCCCCAAAATTTGCAATTATCGAAACTATGTTTTCCTATAAATAGAAGCTCATTCTTCTTTCATTCTCACCAATTCACTAAGACACACAAGAGCAATTATAGAAAGAGAAACTATAGACAGAGAAGCTTTAGAGAGAAAGTAGAAGAGAAGTCTGCTACCTCACTATTCTAGTATCCAGTCTTCTTCTGAGGTTAGGGATATTATTTTTTCAGTATTCATAGGAATAATATTGTCTTCCATACTCTGTAGTATGTGAGTAATATTATTTCGTCTCGTATTCCTGATTATACCCTCATTTTTTAAAGTATTGCTTCTATACTCCGTAAAATTAGTAGAATATCCTTGAAATTTGCGATTCATCTAGTATCGTTTCACAAGGATATTTTCAGCACATTCTTGTTAAATTTTAAGCTTTTCATGTCGAAGTACTGTCCATGAGTAGTATTGATTTTTATGGTACTATTCACAAAGTACTATTCATGGGGTACTATTCACAAAGTACTATTCACGAATACTATTCATAAAATACTATTCACAGGGTACTATTCCTAAAGTACTATTCACGGGGTACTATTCACTCAGGTACTATTCACCCGGGGAATTATTCATGATAAAAATTGATTTCTTTGCTGTCCAAATCATTTTTGATACAATATTATTCTTGAATTTTACTCCACAAAGCAGTATCATGTTGACAATTTGGACATTATTGAATTCTGGATAAATTAAGTTATAATCTTTAAAAAATTATCTTTTACTTTCTTTTAATTGAATTCTTATATCATTGTCATCATCCTCATGCTTACAATTTGATAAAAGTCATATGTGGCTTACGTGCATAGATGTACTATTGATTGGTATGATTATGACCAGGGATCATTCGGTATAATCATGACCGTAATGTTACAAATGATGTGGTAAAAAATCCCCATTGGCCTGTAGTGCATTGATGGACAGTTGTTGGTATGATTATGACCAGGGATTATTTGGTATAATCATGACCATTGATGATTACATGAATATCCTTGGCCGTAATGCGGGGATGATTCGATGATGTGGTTTATTTATTGTCGAGTCTCGTGATAAAATTGATGATAAATTTTTTAAATCATAGAAGATAGTAGATATCATGCTCTACTTGACTCTTCTAATGGATTGCTTGTTCCACTGCAGTTAAACATGATGTTTATTATATTTTATCAGTTTAACACTGTTGAACGCTAACGATAATTTATTCTGCATTATCTTAGTCATAATATTTCTTACTGGGCTAGTTGAGCTCACCCTTTTGCTTTCATTGTCCTCTTCAGGAAATGAGAACATAGTTGGGACTAGTCGGGGAACGGAGTGACGGTCCAGATGTTTGCATTAGTGTTGTAAGCCCCCAACTTTTATGAATAAAGATGAAT
This sequence comes from Panax ginseng, assembly GCA_020205605.1. NCBI lineage: Eukaryota > Viridiplantae > Streptophyta > Magnoliopsida > Apiales > Araliaceae > Panax > Panax ginseng. Next base: position 129,928,336 of record CM035136.1, on the reverse strand, counting down.
TTTCTATAAATATCATTTTTGAATATTAAGGTGTAAATTTAATATAATGTTATAGTTGTGGGTTATATTTATAAATTTTGCAAAGTAAGCAAGTGGTTATAAAATATTCGATTGGTCTGGGAATATTATTTTTATTTGGGAATATCCGTGATGCAAGACAATCATTGGTGGACCCCACAACAGAATTATTGTCGGAATGAGAAAACGACAGAAATATCTTTTTATGAAAGTAACGACGGAAGTTTTACCGTTAACTGTTGAAATACCCAGTGATAAAAGTACAGTAATATGCGTGGTTGCATAGTAGCACACGATATTGATTATTGATGCTTACGTGAGAAGTCACTCAGTTTTGTTCAATTATTGTTACAGTAATTTCTGCATTGTATATCACGTTATTTGATTCAATTATTGTCAATATTTTATATATTATTAAATCAATAACTGAGATGACAAGTTATTCATATTATTATTTGCATAATTGACAATGTCTAAAAGTTCTGTCGAGGAGATGTTTGGTCACCTAATTGCGCGCCAATAGGGAGAAATTGTTAGAGTTTATGCCATAGAGGCCAATTATTTGATATAATTGCTTAACATTTTGATATTATATTTGATTGAATAAATGAATAATTTTATTATGGTTTTATTTACCACGTTATACAAATGTTAACATAATAAAATTCCTTAGAATAGTGATACAAATTATAAAGTTTCAAGTATATGACTTGAACATGAGATTATATAATTACAATTAGTATCATTGCTCTTAAATGTCCCTGGTCGAGTATCATTGTTGATAAGACAACAATGATGCATTGAGTCTAGTATGTGGATTGAATGATGACCAAATCTCATTGGTCATAAATATATGATATATTAAGTCAATGCATAGGTATGTGTTAAAGAACGATGTACTGAACAGACCCACCATGAGAATTCTATGTAGAGCATCGATGTGTCATTAGCGATTCTCATAGTGACAATGATGTAATGGTCCTTCGACCTGAAATCACTATATTACTACACGAGAATTTATGTACTTTGATATCATCAAAGGTCACCTTTAATAGGGTGGACTATAAAGGTGATTATTGGGTACATCATGAATCGTGTGAGAAATATGAGTGATCTAGATGTAATTTAACCCTCCTATTTATTAGGGGTGATATCTATAGGCCTCTAGATTGAGTAGGACTATGAAATGAATGGCCATGCTCAAATAGTGATTTGTTTCATATAGTCTACACATTGATCAAGAAAACTCAGATTAAATTATGAAGAGTATGACATATTCCATGACTCGAGTTTAATCTAGGATGTCAAGGTTAAAAGGATTAAATTACATGAAACATTGGTCACGGAAAGGTTGTATCTAATCATCAATTTTATTATTACTTGGGTAGCAGTGATGCATTACTAGATGTCGCTCACTGTTTATAATTTTATAATATGATTTTAAAATTATTGCCAACATAATAATAACCTATAGGGTCACACACATAGAACACAATTAAAAAGGGAATTAATTTAAATTGTAAGGATTTAAATATGTCAATATGATTAATAGTATTTAAATTACGAATTTAAATTATTAGGATAATTTATATATAGATATATTAATTAAGTAAGACTTAATTAAGATATATATATATATATATATATTTAGATTTTAAAAGGGTTTTTTGATTAATCCCTTTTAACAGCTATATATATATGATATGTAGCAGTCATTTTAGGGTGAACGAATCATAACCTAAAACCCTAGTCGCTCTTAGAGAGAGACTAGAGAGAAATTTCAAAAATCTTTTCCTTTAGTGGCTAGTACCGCAACACCCTTTTTTCTGCAGATCGTACGACGATTCGTAGGGCGTTCGTGTGGATACCGTAGAGACGCAGTTCGTTTGGATTGCGTTGGAGATCCGATCGCATCAATTCCAGCTTTATAATCGGTATAATCTTTTACACACTGAATTAATTTTTGTTTCGCATAGATCTTGTTTTGGTTTTCGGATTGTTTTGTTCAATTTATTTTCGCTGTGCATTGCTTTGATGTGCCGAAAACCCAACAAAAATTCTTATTGGAAAGCCCCCTCTTTCCTGGGAACGATCTGGTTATTAATATTGCGAGTTATAATAATATGAATAAATGTTGTTAAAAATATTGAGGGAATTTTTATTAAGTATTTATGGACCCCCATTTACCCACTTTTTAAAAATAATCGGTAGAAATTATTTAATATAATTAAAAGTGGGGCTACATGTAAGATCCCAACTTTTATGAATAAAGATTAATTTTTTCTCGAAATATATTTTTGAATATTATGGTGTGGATTTGATATAATGTTATAGTTGTGGGTATTATTTATAAATTTTGCAAAGTAAGCAAGTGGTTATATAATATTTGATTGGTCGGAGAATATTCATTTTAACAGAAAATATTCATACGACGGCACAATTATTGGTGGACCCCACAACGGAAGTATTGTCGTAGTTAGAAAATGACAGAATTATCTTTATAAAAATAACGGCAAAAGTTTTACCGTTAAACTGTTGAACTACCCGGTGGTAAAAGTACAGTAATACACGTGGTTGCATAATATCAGACGGTATTGATTATTGATGCTTACGTGAGAAGTCACTCAGTTATACTCAGTTAGTGCTACAGTAATTGCTGCATAATATCTTTCATATTATTGATTCAATTATTGTCACAGTATCATCTGCATAATATTTATTATAATTAAATCAATAATTGAGACGACAAAGTTATTCATATTATTATTTGCAATATTGACAATGTCTAGAAAGTTCTGTCAAGGAGAGGTTTGGTCACCTAATTACGCGTCAATAGGGAGAAATCCTTATCGGAAAGCCCCCTCTTTCCTGGGAATGATCTGGTTGTTAAATATTGTGAGTTATAATATTAATGATGAATAAGTTCGTGTAGATTAAAGATGAAATTAATATTTCCATTATGTTGGGATTATTAGTGTTAGTGGAAATCGACATCTATTTCGATAATAATAGATGTTTGAAGGTGATATTGACCAATCGGGTAATTAATCGGATATATGAATAATTAATTGTTATTAATTCACATTCTTATAACTATTTGTTCACATGTGTGTACTACTGATTCACATTCATGTACTATTAGGGGAGGTGGTGCAAGATTGATAATACTTGCAGGACTAAATTATAAATGAAGAAAAAGATGAAGGTATTATACTGTAATATTTGAGCCCCAAAACGTGCAATTATCGAAACTATGTTTTCCTATAAATAGAAGTTCATTCTTCTTTCATTCTCACCGATTCACTAAGACTCACAAGAGCAATTATAGAAAGAAAAGCTATAGAGAGAGACGCTTTAGAGAGAAAGTAGAAGAGAAGTCTGCTACCTCACTATTCCAGTATCCAGTCTTCTTCTGAGGTAAGGAATATTATTTTTGTTCAGTATTCATAAGAAATAATATTTTCTTCCATATTTTGTAATATGCGAGTAATATTATTTCGTCTCGTATTCCTGATTATACCATCATTTTGTTAAAGTATTGCTTCTATACTCCGTGAAATTAGTAGAATATCATTGAAATTTGCGCTTCATCTAGAATCACTTCTGAAACAACCCGGGTCAAATCCCAAGTACAGAACAAATCTCGGGTCAAATCCCAAGTCCGAATCGAATCAAATCCATCAAAATAAGGCCTCAAACTACTGGCCCAATAGTATCTTATTGGGTCATCTTAACCCACCACAAGCTCCCAAAAGGTCATGACTTGAAGGTACTATTTGTAGTAACTTATTTCCTTATATGCAGACAAATTTTTTCCCTATCTTTCGATGTGGGACAGGGGTGTTACAAACTCCCCCACTTAAATTTCTGACGTCCCTGTCAGAACCGATCACACCCACGGCCCAAAGATCTTTGTCTCTCTAGCCATTGTGGGATAATACTGACTGGTTTCGTGTCCCCACCTCCGGACCTCCATCTCTCCATTGTGGGATAATACCACCAGCCTTCGTGTCCCCACCTCCGGTAACCCGATCGAATGACCCTACCCGAGCTTTCGAGAGTCGGCTCTGATACCATATAAAACAACCCGGGTCAAATCCCGAGTCCGAAACAAATCTCGGGTCAAATTCCAAGTCTGAATTAAATCAAATTCATCAAAATAAGGCCTCAAACTACTGGCCCAATAGTATATTCTTAGGTCATCTTAACCCACCACAGCCTCCCAAAAGGTCATGACTTGAAGGTACTATTGGTAGTAACTTATTTCCTTATATGCAGATAAATTTTTCCCCTATTTTTCGATGTGGGACTGGGGTGTTATAGCTTCACAAGGATATTTTCTGCGCATTCTTGTTAAATTTAAAGTTTTTTATGCTGGAGTACTGTCCATGAGTACTATTTATTTATACGGTACTATTCATAAAAGTACTACGGGTATTATTCATAAAGTACTATTTATAAAGTACTATTCACAAAATACTATTCACGAGTACTATTCACAAAGTACTATTCACAGAGTACTATTCACGGGGTACTATTCATCTGGATACTATTCACCCGGAGTACTATTCATAATAAAAATTGATTTCTTTTCGGTCCAAATCATTTTTGATACAGTATCATTCTTGAATTTTACTCCACAAAGCAATATTATGTTGACAATTTGGACAATATTGAATTCTGGATAAATTAAATTATAAATCTTTAAATATTTATCATTTTCTTGCTTTAAATTGAATTCTTATATCATTGTCATCATCATTATGCTTATATTATGATAAAAGTCATTTGTGGCTTACGTGCATAGATGTACTATTGATTGGTATGATTATGACCAGGGATCATTCGGTATAATCATAACCCTTAATATTACAAATAATGTGGTAAAAGTCCTCATTGGCCTGTAGTGCATTGATGTATAGTTGTTGGTATGATTATAACCAGGGATTATTCGGTATAATCATGACCATTGATGATTACATGAATATTCTTGGCCTGTAGTGCAGGGATGATTCGATGATGTGGTTTATTTGTTAAGCTGAGTCTCAGCGATAAAATTGATGATAAACTCTTTAAATCATAGAAGATAGTAGATATCATGCTCTACTTGACTCTTGTAACATTTCAGAATTTTAAATGTAATATTAAATATTTATTGATTTATATAAATATTTAATGGATGTGTTTTTCGTTGAATAAATTTTAGTTAATTATTTATTAAATAAATAATTGATGAATTAAGGAAATTATTATTATATTGATATTTCAATTTAAATGATTAATTATTTGTATTGTGTTATGTGATTAAAGGATTTATTTAATTAATTGTGATCTGCATTAATTAAAATAAATTTGAAAGCTTGATTAAATATAGTGTGACAAATAACTATATTGTAAGGAGTTATTAAAATAAATTAAAGTAGTTTTAATTTAGTTTTAACAAACAAGGCTTAAGTATTTTAATTCTTTAATATTTAAAGGGTTTTGCCAAACAAGTCTTATGGCTTTTGGGATTTCTAGTTTATTTAAATAAAATAAATAAAATAATAAATATAATATATTTATATTATATACGTTTAAGCTATAACCGTTAATATCATTAGTTGTATTATTAAGTATCAATTTTGATCTTGTGCTTGAATATCAGTTGCTTGTTATTACGCATTCTATTTTTCCAAGTTGAGAGTATCGAGTTTTGTGAGAGCTTCAGAGAAAATTAAGAGAGAGTCTTAAGAATTTTCACAGCAATTCGGTAATTGGCAACGATTGTGTTTGTAGTTGAAGGTATGTTCTACAACTTGGATATTATATATGTTTATGAGTATTACGACAAGAATTTTCTCATGTTCTGTAAAATCAATTGTTGAATTGTGGAGTTATATAGTTAGTAATACCAATTGTATATGTTTATAAGGCTTAGAGATTATGTTTAAACAACAATTGCATGCTAAATTCGTTTGACAGTAGAAGAAAATTTTGATAGTGTTTGTGTTCTTCGTATGGCTTGAGTAAAAGTAACAATTTTAGTGGCCAATTAGTATGTGAAACTGTAAATTGACGCTTGTATATGTTAGTTCAATGAGATACGAACATAACATAACTGGAATGAGATGATTTGGCCAACTAATGAATTCACAGTGATGATTTCTAGGATGAATGTCAAGAAAATTGAGTTTTTATGAAAAACATGAATTTTGAGAAATTAAAATAGTTTTAGTTGGTGTTAAATTGTTCCAATTGGTTGAAAATGTGAGCAATCATGTTTATGATAGTTGTATATTTATTTTACGTGTTGATATTACTGTCTATTGGGTGAAATTTGTGTTTGTTGGGCTAAAAATTCTGCCATCGCTCATGCCATGTCTGCGTCTGTTTCGAACACTGCAAATTGCCACGTACAAGTGCAAGGCAGTAAAACTACATAGCTACATTGTGTCCTGTATGGTATGGCAATGCTACCATACCCTAGTTTGAGATGCTGACTTCTGCTAATTCTGCAGAATTGGGAAAGTGTCATAACATGATCTGAAATTGTGTTAACGTGTTAAATATGTAATGTGAAGTTTAGCATACCATAGTGAATTGTAGTTAGTAAACTCAAAGTTGCAAAAATGATTAGTAAAGCGAGAACGCGTTATGTGATAACTTAGTTTATACAATGAACGTTAGTTAAGTGTTGTGATGTTTAACACTTAAGAATTCTGAAATGTAAAAGGTATCATAAGACTTGTGTTAAAATAACAAGTTTAGCTAGTAATGCGTTTAATATTGAAAAGTGAATATTAGTATGTCTAATAGATGTTGTGGTTTTAATACTGTGTATAGGTGAACGTGAGTTTTAATATTTTAGCTTACGCTCGAGGCAAGTTTTTTAACTCTACACTTTCATTGAGTTAATTCTATTGTTATATTGTATAACTTCATGCTTTTGATTGAGCAAGCTTCTTACCTTAACTATTATTGAATAAATCAATTGTTACACAAATTCATTTGAGCAACCTCTAACTCTAATGTTATTTGAATTCTCATTTTGTTGATTCATTCTAACTTGTTTACAGTTAAGCAAGTTTCTTGAGTTCTATTATTGTATAATGAACGTAGTTTTGAACTCTCGTCTCTATTATTGAACTGTTTTAATTCTTTAAATGAGTTAATACATTGTTGGGCAAGTTTTTCATTTCCAACTTGCTATCATTTAAATGTACGTTCCAGCTAGACTTGACTTTACTATACGACAAAATCGAGCTAAATGACCTTCTTTTCTTGAAATTTCCACTTCTATTATCTTGGCCATGATTACCACCGAAGTGGATACCATTCTTGGCATGATAATTTACCCCACGATGGTTATCATTGTTCTGATGGTCGTTGCCACCGGTATGATTATTATCGTGTTGTTGGTCGTTACCTTTTGGTTGAGCTGACTCAACGATCTCATGTGCTTCATTGCTTATCTAAATATTTTCAGATGTCATTCGCAAACACTGTCACAAAACAAGGGTTAATTGACATGTCACATATTATCCCTATACTCTGACCAACCAATTAAAAGCAATCCATTAGAAGAGTCAAGTATAGAATAAAAGCTACTATCTTCTATGATTTACATACTACCCACAACTATTACACTATCTCAAATCCACACCATAATATTCAAAAAATATTTTGAGAAATTTTACTCTTTATTCATAAAATCTGGGGTCTCACAATCTCCCCTCCTTATGAAATTTCGCCCTCGAAATTTACGTACGTACCTGGTATGCCGAAGAGATGAGGATACTTCGTCAGATTATAACTCTTGAGGTATAACCTTTGAGTGTTGAATACGATCCTTCTTATCCAAGATTTTAACACGTATCTCATCATACGTTAAATCTTCTGCTATCTCGTCTAGTTCTAGTTCAATAATGTGGTTCGGGTCGTCCACATAATTACGTAACATCGATACGTGAAAAAAAACGTATTGAACACGCTACATACTTGGCGGTAAAACAAGTCTATAGGCCACAGTTCCTACTCGATCAAGGATTTCATCTCTTCATCGATTCTTGATTCTAGAATAACGCCCTCTTGAACCTTTTTCTTCACATTCATCAGCTCTGAGTATGTAGCTTGAGCAACTTTAACTTTATCGATTAAAGTCGATTCTAATCGTATATGCGTTATCTTCACATGGGTCCCTAGAGTCTTTAACTCTAACTTCAACATTTGTAAGTTATACGAAATGGGTCTTTGTGTTAACAACATCGCACTCATAAACGCATAAGATTATGTTCGCTTTTCCACGATGGTATTGAATGGTATTATCATAATCTTCAACAGCTCGAGCCAACGTCTTTGGCGCATAATACGTTTGTTTTAGTTGAAGAAATATTTAAGGGTTTTAGAAATGGGGTTTTGTACTGGGGTCAATACAAAATTCGATTTCACGCTCTAGGGGTAGGCTAAGTCTTCAAGAATACACCAGGAAATTTATTAACGATAGAAATATCATTTAAAAACTGTGACTCTCATCCAAGACTTGGATAACACATGTAATGAAGGTTTCTCCTAACGGAGTTTCAACCGATAAGTCAAAGTCTAATTTCTCCGGAGTCAAATTTAAACGTTGAGCGCAAGCAAGAGAGATAAAAAAATGGGTAGAACCGATATCTAATAAGGTATAGACTTCGCAAGAATTTATAATTAACTAACCCGTGCTAACTTTGTTTGGGTTACTCGCTTTTTGAGATGTCACGAAAATGCTCTTCCTGACACCACCGACTTTGTTTTGTTCGTATCCGCCTTTGGTGCCACCGTTCCAGCTGGACTTGACTTCACTATATGACAAAATCGAGCTAAATGACCTTCTCTTCTTGAAATTTCCACTTCTATTATCTTGGACATGATTACCATCGAAGTGGTTACCATTCTTGGCATGATAATTTCCCCCACGATGGTTATCATTGTTCCGATGGCCGTTGCCACCGGTATGATTATTATCGTGTTGTTGGTCGTTACCTTTTGGTTGAGCTGACTTAACGGTCTCATGTGCTTCATTGTTTATCTCAATATTTTCAGATGTCATTCGCAAACACTGTCATAAAACAAGGGTTAATTGACATGTCACATATTATCCCTATACTCTGACCAACCAATTAAATACCAAATACACTTAGGTAGGTCATACTAGCGAAGGAATTCCCTGTCTCTCCCCTCCTAGTTCTTGTCTCACATCTCAGCCAGGGATCATATCCCTAAGCTTTGATACCAACTGTGACGCCCCCAAAACATGTATACATCACCCATCTTGAGTCGCCAAATACATGGTTCAAAATTCAAATACAACTTAATTGTACAACAGTCGTGTAAAATACGACAAAATATAATCTAAGAGTTTTTATAAGAATATTGTCATCTAGACAATATACAAACTCAATGGAGTTCTCATTACATTTATTGTCACACTATTTAACAGAATAGTGAGGACTACTAATGCTTATCATCTCGGATAGTCACTCCGCTCCCCGACTAGTCCCTACCACGCTTCTCATTTCAAGAAGAAAAAGGTGAAGAAAGGGTGAGCTCAACTAGCCCAATGAAATATTATGACTAAGATAATGCGTAATAAATTATCATTAGCCTTTAACAGTGTTAAACTGATAAAATATAATAAACATCAAGTTTAACTGCAGCGGAACAAGCAATCCATTAGAAGAGCCAAGTAGAGAATAAAAGCTACTATCTTCTATGATTTAAAAGGTTTTTCATCACTTTTATCGCTGGGACTCAGCTTAATAAATAAACCACATCATCCCTGCACTACGGCCAAGGATATTCATTAGTATCACGACCACAAATTATCCATGCACTACGTGCCAAGGTTATTCGTGTATTCATCAATGGTCATGATCATGCTAACAACTGTCCATCAATGCACTACACGGCCAAAGAGGACTTTTACCACATCATTTGCAACATTACTGTCATGATTATACCAAATAATCCCTGGTCAAAATCATACCAAGTCCATCCATGCACTACAGGCCACAGATGACTTTTAACATATTATATGCATAAGGATGACGACAATGATATAAGAATTCAATAAAACAAGTTCAAGGATAAATTTGTAAAGATTTATAATTTAATTTATCCAAAAATCAATAACGTCCAAATTGTCAACATGATACTGCTTTATGGAGTAAAATTCAAGAATGCTCAGAAGAATATTTCCATGAAAAGATACTGGATGAAGCGCAAATATCAAGGATATTCCACTAATTTTATGGAGTATAAAAGCCAAAACTTTAACCAACTGAGTATAATAAAGAATGGAATAACAAAAGAATTCACCAGGCATGCGATAAAAACCGCATGCATTTGTTATTCCAATGAATAATAAATAATGGAACCGTAATGCATAAACCCACGATGTGATATTCCAACTGAATAATAAAGAATGGAATAACAAAAGAATTCACCATGCATGCGATAGATCGCATGACGAGGTTTATTCCAACGAATAATAAATAATAGAACCGTGTCATGCGTAATACGCATTTTAGACGAGATGTTCCAATGTAATAATAAAGAATGGAATAACGTAAGAATTTCACCATGTATGCGGTACTTCAGATGACAAAGTTATTCCAACAGAATAATAAATAACGGAACCAGGTCATGCGTAATTCGCACAGACAGGATGTTCCAACAGAATAATAAGGGATGGAATACCAATAGCTCTCTTCAAGAACACGAAAGAAATAATACTCCTTACCTTAGAAAACTGGATACTAGAATAGTGAAGTAGCAGACTTCTCTTCTTCTTTCTCTCTATAATAATCGCTCTAAAGCTTTTGTGAATTGGTGAGAAATGAAGGAAGAATGAGCTTCTATTTATAGAAAAATATAGTTTCGATAATTGCACGTTTTGGGGCTCGAAAAATTACAGTACAATACCTCCAACTTTTCTTTTATTTTTAATTTAGTCCTGCAAGTATTATCAAACTTGCACCACCTCCCCTAATAGTAAATAATGTGAATTAATAGTTTATTCATGTGACTCAATAGTATAATCATGTGAAAAAACTAATTACAGTATAGTACCTTAAGCTATACCTCCATTTTTAATTTAGTCATGCAAGTATTATCAATCTTGCACCAACTCTCCTAATAGTACAAGAATGTGATTCAATAGTACACACATGTGAACAAATAGTTATATAAGCATGTGAATTAGTAACAATTAATTACTCATTTATCCGATAAATTACCCGATTTATCAATATAACCCCCAGACATCAATTATCATCAGAATAGATGTCGATTTCCACTAACACTAATAATCCCAACACAATGGAATTATCAAATTCATCTTTAATCAACACGAACTTATTCATCATTAATATTATAACTCACAATATTTAACAACTAGATCATTTCCAGTAAAGAGGGGGCTTTCCGATAAGGATTTCTCCTTATTGGCGCGCAATTAGGTGACCAAACCTCTCTTTGACAGAACTTCTAGACATTGTCAATATTGCAAATAATAATATGAATAATTTGTCGTCTCAATTATTGATTTAATAATAATAAATATTATGCAGACGATACTGTGACAATAATTGAATCAATAATATGAGAGATATGATGCAACAATTACTATAGCAATAATTGAGTATAACTAAGTGACTTATCACGTAAGCATCAAAAATTTATACCGTGTGCTACTATGCAACCACGCATATTACTGTACTTTTACCAGCGGGTAGTTCAACAGTTTTAACGGTAACACTTTCGCCGTTATTTTTATAAAATGATAATTCTGTCATTTTCTATCTACGACAATACTTCCGTTGTGGGGTCCACCAATGATTATGCCGTCGTACGGATATTCCCCGACAAAAAGAATATTTCCCGACCAATCGAATATTATATAACAACTTGCATACTTTGCACAATTTATAAATACTACCCACAACTATTACACTATCTCAAATCCACACCATAATATTCAAAAAATATTTCGAGAAATTTAAATCTTTATTCATAAAATCTGGGATCTCACAATATTTAAGAATGTTAATAGAACATATCATTTAGTTCTATTGAGCCTATGAATTGGCAAATGTTGAAATGATAATAGAACATATCATTCAGTTCTATTGAGCCTATGAATTTGCAAATGTTGAAATGATAATAGAACATATCATTCAGTTCTGTTGAGCCTATTATTTGGCAAATGATGTAACGATATTTATTCTTACTTCAAGTGAGCGTTGTTTGCTCACTCTTGCATATTTATACATTTATTGCAGCTATGGTTGAGAAACTAGATAAACCTACATCTAACAAAGGAAAGGAAAAAATGTACAAGTGATGAAGACTTGTAATTTTGTTTTATCGTTATGATGATAGACTTTTAATAATGATGTGATGTAATAATTTAATTTCTGCACTTGAATGATTGTATTAAAGGTTAGAGAACCTGGGAGATAATATTTTATTAATGTAATCATGTATGGGTAGGTTTTTATTATTCAATTTATTATGATTGGGTAGTTAGATATGAATGTTTTGATTACGTAAACACCAAATCTTGAGGTAATGAAGTACCGAGATTTGGGGGTGTCACAAGTTGGTATCAAAGCTTTAGGTTATGAACCTTAGGTGGGGAAAAGCCTTAGGAAGTAACCTTTGAAAAGATAGTGGTGATTATGTGTTAAGGATGTAACCTTTGAAAAGCGAGTTTTAAGAAAGAAATAATAAAACACTTATGTGATTATGTGTTTATACTTATGTGCTCGTGAGTGTCGAGTAGTAATGATTAAAGATTAAAACTTAAAATTTTGTTGTCAGGATGACTAATGCCTGGAGAATCCAACAAAGCTAGGAGGATAGACCTCGGTGCCTACAGAGGAGGAGCCTCGCGACATTCAAAGTTATTTGGGAACAACTCTCGCCATGAGGAGTCGGCCTTGCTTGGTCACAAAGTGGTTGAAGATGAGGATGATGATGTGGAGATGGATGAGGAGGATCTTGTTGAGTTGCCACAGGAGGATGAGGATGACGAGGACGAGGAGGAGGAGACTCCACTAACCTCGATAGCTGCTCGAATGTACGATGAAGTCTACGACCATAACGTGGAACTTCAGGATACAGTCGAGGAATTGCAAGATATAGTAGCTGAACAATAGACTGCAATGACACAGAAAGATGATGAGATCCAAGATCGTGAGGAACGACTGACTAATGTTGAGGAGAAGCTAGAACAGACTGAAGGAGAGAAAGAACAACAAATCGAGGAGGTCGCTGAATTGAAGAATAAGCTAAGGGAAGAAGCTGCGAAGAGGGCAAGAGCCGAGGACACATATGAGGAAATGTTTCAACGAGCCGGGATAGCGAAAGAAAAGACGACGAGCAAGAGAATGAAGATGGAAGAGATGAATAGAGTATTCAACACCGTGCTTAATCGAGCTCAAGATCGGGTCATGGGTTATCCAATTCAGTTCGAGACGCTGCCATCATACGTAATAGATCGCAGAACAACGGATCATGGATGAAGAACGTAGTAAGGCTAAACAGTATCTTAGTAGAACATCATAGTTTTTATGCGATTAATAAATGTTAAATAAATTATAAATCCCAAGTGTTATGTAACCTATGGGATATGATGATGATGTTGTCCTGAAACTTTTGCAGTTCAGGAAAGTAATGTAAATAGCAGTGATGCTATTGTTTGATGTTTTCAAAGAGGTTATGAATAAATAAAAGTTGTTATTTTATTCAAAGTGTTATGTGGTTATGTGGTTATTTCTTTTATGGAGGCAAGTTAAGTAGAAATTACTTAAAAGAGTTGAATAATAACCTAATGAGTGTATTTTTTTAAATAGAAAATGCCTCCCAGACGTCAACCACCACGACAGAGAACCACCAAAGGAACCAACAATAATGACAATGTTGATGCTAACCCCGTTCAACAATTAATGACGTTACTGACAGGAGCATTGTAGAATCAACCACAGAATCAAGGAACAACGTTTAAGGAGTTCAAGGCGGTTGGACCACCTGAATTTCGAGGGTCAGTGAATCCAGTCGAGGCACAGACTTGGATTATAGAGATAGAAAAGGTGTTCGATGTTGCTAGGGTAGGAGATGACCAGAAAACTGCTTTCGCAACATTCATGTTGAAAGCAGAGGCTTGTTATTGGTGGCAGGCCAATAAAACTCCAGAAGGACCAGGGATGATGACCTGGGAGGTTTAAGGAGATATTCTTCGAGACCTATTTTCCCGAGAGTTCGAAGGGTCAGCTGGAAGTGTATTTTCTGGAACTAAAGCAGGGAACGATGACGATATCTGAGTATGCCGCTAAATTCAATGAGTTGGCGAGGTTTTCACCTTATCAAGTCAGCATGGACGAACGCAAGGCGAAGATATTTGAACAAGGACTGAAGCCCTGGTTGTACAGTAGGGTTTCCCTATTTCAATTAAAGACCTTCGCAGCAGTGATGGAGAAAGCAATACTCGCTGAAGGTGGAAGCGAGGCAGTGACAAAGTTCACTCAGGAACAGAAGAAGAAGAAGAAGAACGAGGTGGAAATCAAGAATGGAGGTGGTAGTGGTGGAAATAACAACAACAACAACTTGAAGAGGAAGTGGAATGGAAATGTGGATGCTGGAAACCAGCAGGGCAACCAACAAAATAAGAAGTTTGAATCATGTGCTACATGCGGGAAGTTTCATAAGGCTGCGTGCTTGATGGGGAAACGAGTATGCTTCAATTGTGGCCAGGAGGGTCACATCGCCCCAAATTGCACTCAACCTAAGAAGAACGTGTGCTTCATGTGCGGGTCCAAGGATCATTTTGCTCGTGAATGCCCTAAAAAGAAGGATGGAGTGACAACTAGAAGTAATAGAGGTAACAATGGAGGTACAACATCAAACAAACCCACAGCTAGAACCTTCAATATGACTGTGCAAGATGTTGTACAATCAAAAGACGTGGTGTCAGGTATTATCCCAATCAATGATATTGATGCCTATGTATTAATTGATTCGGGTGCTACTTGTTCGTTTATCTCTGACGAATTTGCTAAGAGGTTAGAATTGACTAGAGAAGAACTGAATTTCCCTTTGAACATAGAAATTGCGAATAAGGAGGTAATCCCTGTTAAATTCGTACACAAGAACTGTAGGGTGAACATTAAGGGGGAATATCTTGATGGTAGATTTGATTCCGATTAGACTTGGAGAGTTTGATGTTATTTTGGGAATGGATTGGCTGTTCAAATATGGAGCGGTAATTGATTGCCAAAAGAAGTGTGTAAACCTTATGACCCCATCAAAGGTAGTATTTTATGGTAGCAAGTCGCCTAGACATATGAAATGTCTGACGATTATGCAGGCCAAGAAATTGTTGAGTCAAGGCTGTGTGGGCTATTTAGCTTACATAGTCGATACTCAGAAGAAGAATATGAAACTGGAAGAGATACCAGTGGTGAGGTAATTTGAGGATGTGTTTCTAGAGGATTTGTCAGGACTTCCGCCTGACAGAGAGATTGAGTTTGTGATCGATTTAGTGCCGGGGATAGCACTGATATCGAAGGCCCCGTACAGAATGGTTCCAGTAGATATGAAGGAACTGATGGTACAGTTGCAAGAATTGTTAGACAATAAGTATATTCAACCAAGCGTATCGCTGTGGGGAGCGCCAGTGTTATTCGTTAAGAAGAAGGATGTGTCAATGCGTCTTTTCATTGATTATAGAGAATTAAACAAAGTCACTATTAAAAACAAATATCCATTACCAAGAATAGATGACTTGTTTGATCAGTTAAAGGGTGCTAAATACTTCTCAAAAATTGATTTGAGAAGTGGGTATCCCCAATTGAAAGTGATGAAGCAGGATATACCTCGAACGACATTCAGAACTCGGTATGGACATTACGAGTTTTTGGTGATGTCTTTTTGTTTAACCAATGCACCTGCTGCATTCATGGATTTGTTGAATAGGGTGTTTAAACCATTCTTAGACAAGTTTATAGTGGTATTCATCGATGACATTCTGGTGTATTCCAAAACTCAAGAAGAACACGTGGAACACTTACGTTTGACATTGGAAACACTAAGAAAGGAAAAGTTGTACGCGAAATTCTCTAAGTGCGAATTTTGGCTAGATCGTGTGCAATTTATTGGGCACGTGATTGACAAAGATGGGATTTCAGTGGATCCATCAAAAGTGGAAGCTGTAAAAAATTGGGAGCAACCAAGAACACCATCGAAAGTGAGGAGTTTCTTGGGTCTGGCTAGTTATTACAAACGATTTATTCAAGATTTTTCTAAGATAGCCACTCCATTAACAAATTTGACAAGGAAAACTGTGAAATTTGTTTGGACGGAGAAGTGTGAAGAAAGTTTCCAGGACTTAAAGAAGAAATTAAGCATGGCGCCTGTGTTGTCATTACTAGATAGCACAGGAAATTTTGTGGTGTATAGTGATGCCTCACATAAAGGGTTGGGATGTGTTCTTATGCAGAACGACAAAGTTATTGCGTATGCATCAAGACAACTGAAGGATTATGAGAAAGGTTATTCTCATGATTTGGAATTGGATGCAGTAGTATTTTCTCTCAAAATATGGAGACTGATGAGTGAGTTTTATACACATGAATTGGATACATTCGGGCTTAATTTATTGTTGTTCTCAAGTCTTTTAGGATGTTTTTATGTGTTTGTGTCTATTCAAGCATGTTTTATATTGTTTTGTATGAATTGGGACAAAAGTTACATGGATCGACGTTTGGGGTGGCTAGATTCGCGTTTTTGGCTTGCCATTTACACAAACAAATCCACTTGAGCCAATTTGACTAATCCGGACCTTATTTCGAAAAACTCAGAATGAAAGTTGTAGATCTACTTTTCCACTTTCCGGAACATCTTGAATCATCAAAATCGGAGTTCGGACGAAGAAGTTATGGCCATTTTCCCAAAGGACGTCAAAGCAGAAAATGTAGGAAAAAGGGGACAGCCAATGGCGCTATTTTTTTGTTTATGGACAGCTGGCCGGGCGCCAAGGAGCAGCGAGGTGTGAGTGTCAAGCCCAAAGGTCAAGCGTTGGGGGAAGAGGTTGGTTGGGCCTGGACGCATTTTTGGCGAATTTTAACACCTTTTTGACTCCAAATTGGATTGGGTTTGTTCCTAAGCTCAAAATTAGACTTGTAATCTATAAATACATGATGTAAGGCATAAAATAAAGGGAGATTACATAGCTTAGCTTGGAGATTACATAGCTTAGCCTAGATTAAACACTCCTTTAGATTAGAACATAACCCTAGTTCTTATTAGTTTTGGAGATTGAAGCAACTTGGAGACCATTGAAGATTCAAAGCAAGAGCAAGAGGGGAGCATCAGATTTGCTGACAACAGATTCTATTCTCTTCTCTCATCTTACTTTTATCTTTTAATGTCTATTCAATTGTGGATTCTTGATTTTAATTCATTAATTATGAACTAACTCTTTCATTAAGATTTCAATTGAACTTTTTATGATTATGAATTGATTATTTGATTTATTCTAATTATTTATGTTGAAGTGAATTGTTCATCTTGCTTTGTGCTTATTGATTAATTATCCGATCAAGAATTACCATGTTACTCTCTGAAGGAATTGAGAAAGGAATTCTAGGGTTAGAAGCTCGAGCATGGGGACATGTGACTTAGTTATTTGCACAAAGAATAATTAGGTTTGTGAATAGAATGAGAATATCTATTTGCCGCATGTAACACATAAGAAATTGGGGTTATAACGAGTTTAATTCAATTGTTTTGCATAGAGATATAGCAAAATTAATCAAGTTAAATAGAAGGCAAATGATCACTTTCGAGAGGGCTTTTGACATTTGAGAATTCATGTTAACAATTTAGTAGACATAATAATTGGGATAATTGGATAATTGGTTTATAGTTCATAATTGGGGATATTGGAGTCTTAGCCTTTATTTATTTGAATTCATTTATAAAGTAACCTAGTTTTAATTAGTTAATTTAGTTTTCTTAATTAGAAAATTCACAATTTGCTATTGTTTAAATAAAATTGATTTGGTTAAGAGTTAGTAATTGGTAGTTTTTATTAAATAATTCCTTGTGGGAACGATACTCTACTTTCACTTTATTACTTGTTGACCGTGTATACTTGCACGTATTCATTGATTGCGAAATCAACCAACAAGTTTTTGGCGCCATTGCCGGGGAATTAATTTAACAATTATTTACTAATATTAATTTCAATCAAATTAGTCTTAATTTAAACATTTTTATTTTTATTTTTAATTCTCTTCCTATATTTCTCCCTTTTTAGGTACCATGGATGACTTTGCGTATCAATGGCCATACACGAACGTGACTCAACCAAGGGGAATGGAGATTGACAGACTCGCGACACTTTTCGCAATGTCAGCACAAATTAAAGAACTTTCGAGGAAGTTGGACGTTATCTCATCCCAACAGAGTCGAAGAATGGCGATTATATAATGACTATCAGTCTTGGCAATCACCCGAGTAATCAATGCACCATCAATCTTGGGCCGGTACAGTATGGTGGTAACTACCTCAATCAGTATGCATATGATAATTATGAACAAGTTTGGGGGTATCACCCGAATTTTTCATGGAGTAACAATCAAGATCAATTTTATGCTCTAAGTCCAACATACCCACAGGATTTCTCGTGTCCGCCTCCACTACAACAGGAAGAACATTCAAATTGGGAGGAAGCCTTGGAAAAAGTTATTAAAGCTTCTGAAAAGAAACACGAGGAACATGAAAAGAAACTTAATCAAATGGAGCTGAGTATACAAAGTCAGAATGCATCGATCAAGAATATGGAAAATCTATTGGGACAGATAGGACATGCGTTGAACAATCGTCTTCAATACACTTGGCTCTATGACATGGATAACGAGACTGATGATGAGCCCGATGGTGAGCCCGAGCCAAATCTACAACTGGATGAGCCACGAGATGAAAAAGAGGAGACAAGTGGGGATAATGACAACAAGGTTTGGTGAAGAACTAATTGTGAGAACCAATGATGATGAGCCAATGTTATTTATGCCTCAAGTGCCTTCTCCTCCACAGTTCAAGAGTCCCATTAGATTTGCAAAACCTTGTCCGATTGGTAGTCATGTCGGTCGTGAATACTCTCTCGTGATGTAAAAGCAAGTACACCTTGAAACCATGGTGCGATGAAATTGGGAGAAGATAGAAGAAGAAATTGTTGCGTCGACGACAAGCCTCAATGCCGAAATATATTCGCAGACACAATAGAGAAACCACCTAGATGTTGGACGTTCTTGAATGTGATCTTATCTAAAGAAAGCATGTTAGGTGACTTTAATACAATGGCTATTACAAATGGGAACCTACCAAAAGCTATATTATTTCCGATGGATGGAGGGTTTCTCAACTTTCGAAGAGGAATTGATAGCGTTGACCGCATAAAAAGTCAAATTTGAAAGATCAGAAAACAAGCGCTTATTGGGAAGCAACCCAAGTTTAATTTTTATTTTTAATTTTTATTAAGTTTTATATTAGTAGTTTGGAATTTTCATTTATTTAGGATTTAATAAAATTGCTTCTATCATGGTTTTACAGGTTATTCAAGTCAAATTCAAGTGTGGTGCCCAATTTGTTCCATGTGCTTAGCCTATTCTCCAAACTTAGCAGACAAGGAGGAAGATTGCTATATTTTCAGGGAAGTCCTCTACTTTAATTTTTTCTATTGTAGCCATTGAGGACAATGTCTAGTTTAAGTTTGGGGGCATTTTAGTGTCGTATTGCATATAGTTAGTTATTTACATTGTAGTTCGTTATGTTTTTGGGTTATTTACATTTAGTTTTTGCATTCGGTTTTTTGTTTAAATTTTTTTTTTTAAAAAACCGCAAAAATAGTAGTTAGTTTACTATGTTTGTTGCAGTTAGTTTATATTTGCATGATTCCAACTGTTAGATAGTAAAAGTCTATTTTGGCCAATGATGAGACTGGAGTTAAGTAGATAAATATAGTATTGAATATTCAGGCTTTGATGTGATTTCTTGTTATGAATTGAATCTTTTCCTGTTTGAAACTGGTATATTCAAAGGTTAGCACGTTAATAACAGCTATGTTGATTGATTAAGTTTAAATTGATACATAATGGATTTCTTAAGGATAATACTAATGTGAAGGAATGAAAGACATGAATAGGCGGAGATGGCTAAATTTTGATAAAAACTTAAGTTTGGGGGGAAAATTTGGGATATATAAGCTTCGCTAAAAAAAAAAAAGAAAAAAATAAAATAAAAATTACCGTGGCTAGTTTTGTTTCGGGGCCTTTGTTACTTGAGTAAGATGCGCGAAGGGGTATCTTAAAACCTAAGCGCCCTAAGGTCTTATATATATTCCGGGAGTCGTTGGTCGAAGCTCGCTAAGGGGTGACACATCATTAGCCTAATGGAATGAGACATTGCACAGTCATGGTTAAAAAAAAAAAAAAGTAAAAAAAAAAAAAAAACAATAAAACGGGAAAAGAGTAAAAAGCCCCCGTAATGACAAGTAAAGCATAAGTATCCCGGATTGGACTCTTGAACTTGGTGGATGTTTGACTTTAGTTCGATCTAGCTTGTTCGTGAATTTTGTAAATTTGCACTGTATGATGCCTTCGAAGATATCTATTATGTCTTAAATTTGATTTTATATCAGTTAACATTATTGTGGAGCACACACGCACTATATCAGTGATAACAGTCTAAAGATTTGATGATTGATTGGGAGATTACTGATTTGTTTTAATATGATGTATTATCATGTTTACTTGATTTCTCTAAGTAGGTTGAATAGACTTGTTTCTGTCATTCTTTGTTGGATTCATAGGCATATAGATTAGTTTCATTACATTGCATTGCATAACATTTTTGTGTTTTTGCTTGAGGACAAGCAAAGGTTTAAGTTTGGGGGTATTTGATGAGTGAGTTTTATACACATGAATTGGATACATTCGGGCTTAATTTATTGTTGTTCTCAAGTCTTTTAGGATGTTTTTATGTGTTTGTGTCTATTCAAGCATGTTTTATATTGTTTTGTTGGAATTGGGACAAAAGTTACATGGATCGACGTTTGGGGTGGCTAGATTCGCGTTTTCGGCTTGTCATTTACACAGCAGTTACTTCAGAGCCAATTTGACTATAGTTCCGGACCTTATTTCGAAAAACTCAAGGAATAAAGTTGTAGATCTACTTTTCTTCTTTCCGGAACATCTTGAATCATCAAAATCGGAGTTCGGACGAAGAAGTTATGGCCATTTTTCCAAAGGACGTTGGAGCAAAAAATGTTGGAAAAGGGGGCAATGGCAAGCGCCAAGGAGCAGCGATGTGTGTTCAAGCCCAAATATTTGGTACTGGGGAAGAGGTTGGTTGGGCTGGATGCGTTTTGGGCAAATTTTAACACCTTTTTGACTCCAAATTGGATTGGGTTTGTTCCTAAGCTCAAAATTAGACTTGTAATCTATAAATACATAATGTAAGGCATAAAAAAAAGGGAGATTACATAGCTTAGCTTGGAGATTACATAGCTTAGCCTAGATTAAACACTCCTTTAGATTAGAACATAACCCTAGTTCTTATTAGTTTTGGAGATTGAAGCAACTTGGAGACCATTGAAGATTCAAAGCAAGAGCAAGAGGGGAGCATCAGATTTGCTGACAACAGATTCTATTCTCTTCTCTCATCTTACTTTTATCTTTTAATGTCTATTCAATTGTGGATTCTTGATTTTAATTCATTAATTATGAACTAACTCTTTCATTAAGATTTCAATTGAACTTTTTATGATTATGAATTGATTATTTGATTTATTCTAATTATTTATGTTGAAGTGAATTGTTCATCTTGCTTTGTGCTTATTGATTAATTATCTGATCAGTAATTACCATGTTACTCTAGAAGGAATTGAGAAAGGAATTCTAGGGTTAGAACTGGGCATGGTGACATGTGACTTAGTTATTTGCACAGTGAATAATTAGGTTTGTGAATAGAATGAGAATATCTATTTGCCGCATGTAACACATAAGAAATTGGGGTTGTAACGAGTTTAATTCAATTGTTTTGCATAGAGATATAGCAAAATTAATCTGGGTTAAATAGAAGGCAAATGATCACTCGAGAGAGGGCTTTTGACATTTGAGAATTCATGTTAACAATTTAGTAGACATAATAATTGGGATAATTAGATAATTGGTTTATAGTTCATAATTGGGGATATTGGAGTCTTAGCCTTTATTTATTTGATTTCATTTATAAAGTAACCTAGTTTTAATTAGTTAATTTAGTTTTCTTAATTAGAAAATTCACAATTTGCTATTGTTTAAATAAAATTGATTTGGTTAAGAGTTAGTAATTGGTAATTTTTAATAAATAATTCCTCGTGGGAACGATACTCTACTTTCACTTTATTACTTGTTGACCATGTATACTTGCACGTATTCATTGATTGCGAAATTGATCAACAGAGACACTATCTCTATGGATAGAAATGTGAAATCTACACAGACCATAAAAGTCTGAAGTATATTTCACACAGAAGGACCTGAATATATGTCAAAGGAGATGGATGGAATTGATAAAGGATTACGATTGTGAGATCTTTTATCATCCGGGCAAAGCGAATGTGGTTGCAGATGTTTTGAGCAGGAAAGGTCGGGAGAAGTGGATGCTGATAACTACTCAGGAGGAGCTTATTTCAGCAATGACAAAGCTAGATTTGGAAATCAAATTTCCAAGGGAATCCGATGAACGACTATTCCAGATAGATGCCAGTCCAACTTTGGTGGACAAAGTGAAGAGTGCTCAACTACAAGATAAAGAATGCGAAACGATCAAAGAGAAAGTGGTTGAGGGTAGCGATATAAAATACAAGATCGATACCGAAGGACTACTACGGTTCGAGGAAAGAATTTGGGTTCCAGCAGTGCCGGAGCTTAAAGACAAAATCTTGATCAAAGCACACAACACAAGATATTCGATTCATCCAGGAAGTACAAAGATGTATCAAGATTTGTGGTGACATTTTTGGTGGCCGAATATGAAAAGAGACGTTGCAGAATGCGTTGCAAAATGCTTGACCCGTTGGAAATACCGGAATGGAAGTGGGAGCATATCACAATGGACTTTGTGGTAGGGCTTCCAATGACTCAGAAAGGATACGATGCGATATGGGTAATAGTGGATAGATTGACAAAATCTGCACACTTTTTGCTAATAAAGATTAGATTTCATCTTGATCAGCTAGCGAAACTGTACGTTAATGAGATCGTGTCAAGACATGGAGTTCCAGTGTCAATTGTATCAGACAGAGATTCAAGGTTCACATCAAACTTTTGGAAGAGACTACAAGAATGCATGGGAACGCAACTGAAGATGAGTACAACATACCATCCGCAAACTGATGGAAAAAGCGAACGAACAATCCAGACACTAGAAGATATGCTTAGAGCGTGCATCATAGATTTCAAAGGAAGCTGGGATGAACATTTACCGTTGGTAGAATTTTCTTACAACAACAGTTACCACGCGAGCATCGGCATGCCACCTTACGAGGCATTATACGGCAGAAAGTGCAGAACTCCACTGTGCTGGGATGAAGTCGGTGAACGCCAACTATTAGGACCAGAACTGGTACAACAAACTACTGAAGTTGTTAAACTAATCAGGACAAGATTGGTAGCAGCCCAAGACAGACAAAAAAAGTATGTCGATCAACACAGGTAAAATCGCAAATTTGAAGTAGGAAGTTTTGTTTTCCTAAAAGTTTTTCCTTTAAAGGGGAAAATTCATTTTAGCAAGAAAGGAAAGCTCAGCCCAAGATTTCTTGGACCGTTTGAAATACTACGAAGAGTGGGGGAAGTGGCTTATGAGGTAGCTCTACCTCCAGAGTTGTAAAACATTCATAATGTTTTTCACATTTCAGTGTTACGAACGTATAAACCCGATTACAAGCACGTTATCGAGTACGAACCATTGTAATTCGATAAAGATTTGCCTTATGAAGAGACTCCTATCCAGATAGTCGATAGGAAAGAACAAGTGCTCAGAAATAAAGTGATACCTTCTGTGAAGGTGATATGGAGAAACCACAATGTCGAAGAGGCAACGCGGGGAACTAGAAAGTTTGAAATGATGAAGAATTATCCCGAGTTATTTGTTTAATCTATGTCTTCGATTACGGGGATGTAATCTTTGTAAAGTAAGGGAAGAATGTGACGATTTGATTGTTTAAATTGTGATTACGAGGATAATCCTTTTAAGGAGGAATGATGTAACATTCCATAATTTTAAATGTAATATTAAATATTTATTGATTTATATAAATATTTAATGGATGTGTTTTTCGTTGAATAAATATTTGTTCAATTGATTTAATTTTGTTTAGTTAATTATTTATTAAATAAATAATTGATGAATTAAGGAAATTATTATTATATTGATATTTCAATTTAAATGATTAATAATTTGTATTGTGTTATGTGATTAAAAGATTTATTTAATTAATTATGATTTGCATAAAATAAAATAAATATGAAAGCTTGATTAAATATAGTGTGACAAATAACTATATTGTAAGGAGTTATTAAAATAAATTAAAGTAGTTTTAATTTAGTTTTAACAAACAAGGCTTAAGTATTTTAATTCTTTAATATTTAAAGGGTTTTGCCAAACAAGCCTTATGGCTTTTGGGATTTTTAGTTTATTTAAATTAAATAAAATAATAAATATAATATATTTATATTATATACGTTTAAGCTATAACCGTTAATATCATTAGTTGTATTATTAAGTATCAGTTAAGTTCTTGTGCTTGAATATCAGTTGCTTGTTATTACGCATTCTATTTTTCTAAGTTGAGAGTATCGAATTTTGTGAGAGCTTCAAAGAAAATTGAGAGAGAGTCTTAAGAATTTTCACAGCAATTTTGGTAATTGGCAACGATTGTGTTGGTAGTTGAATGTATGTTCTACAACTTGGATATTATATATGTTTATAAGTATTACGGCAAGAATTTTCTCATGTTCTGTAAAATCAATTGTTGAATTGTGGAGTTATATAGTTAGTAATAGCAATTGTATATGTTTATGAGGCTTAGAGATTATGTTTAAACAACAATTGCATGCTAAATTCGTTTGATAGCAGAAGAAAATTTTGACAGTGTTTGTGTTCTTCGTATGGCTTGGGTAAAAGTAACAATTTTAGTGGCCAATTAGTATATGAAACTGTAAATTGACGCTTGTATATGTTAGTTCAATGAGATACGAACATAACATAACTGGAATGAGATGATTTGGCCAACTAATGAATTCACAGTGATGATTTCTAGGATGAATGTCAAGAAAATTGAGTTTTTATGAAAAACATGAATTTTGAGAAATTAAAATACTTTTAGTTGGTGTTAAATTGTTCCAATTAGTTGTAAATGTGAGCAATCATGTTTATGATAGTTGTATATTTATTTTACGTGTTGATATTACTGTCTATTGGGTGAAATTTGTGTTTGTTGGGCTAAAGTCAGCTACTATTCATGTCATATAAATGCGTCGTCATCAACACCGAAGCAATTGCTATGCAAGTGCCAAGGCGTAAGTAAAATCAGCGCGATTCTTGCCATCCCTAAGCCTTTGTATGGCGCAATTGCAAGCCATACCACTCGTTTGAGATCTTTGACTTCTAATAATTCGCAGAATTGGGAAAATGTAATAACATGATCTGAAATTGTGTTAACATGTTAAATATGTAATGTTAAGTTTAGCATACCATAGTGAATTGTAGTTAGTAAGCTCAAAGATGCAAAAATGATTAGTAAAGCGAGAACGCGTTATGCGATAACTTAGTTTATACAATGAACGTTAGTTAAGTTTTGTGATGTTTAACACTTGGGAATTCTGAAATGTAAGGGTATCATAAGACTTGTGTTAAAATAACAAGTTTAGCTAGTAATGCGTTTAATATTGAAAATTGAATATTAGTATGTCTAATAGATGTTGTGGTTTTAATACTATGTATAGGTGAACGTGAGTTTTAATATTTTAACTTACGCTCGAGGCAAATTTTCTAACTCTACACTTTCGTTGAGTTAATTATATTGTTATATTATATAACTTCATGCTTTTGATTGAGCAAGCTTCTTATCTTAACTATTATTGAATAAATCAATTGTTACACAAATTCATTTGAGCAACCTCTAACTCTAATGTTATTTGAATTCTCATTTTGTTGATTCATTCTAACTTGTTTACAGTTAAGCAAATTTCTTAAGTTCTATTATTGTATAATGAACGTAGTTTTGAACTCTCGTCTCTATTATTGAACTGTTTTAATTCTTTACATGAGTTAATACATTGTTGGGAAAGTTTTTAATTTCCAGCTTGCTATCATTTAAATGTACGTTCAGGAATATCATTCGAATGTGATAAGACTCAAAACTTAGCTTATGTTATTGTTCAAGCAAAGGTTAACCATTTTATTCATTCTATTGAATACTTATGCTCTATTGAGCCTATGAATTTGCAAATGTTGAAATGATAATAGAACATATCATTCAGTTCCATTGAGCCTATTATTTGGCAAATGATGTAACGATATTTATTCTTACTTCAAGTGAGCTTTGTTTGCTCACTCTTGCATGGTTGAGAAAGTAGATAAACCTACATCTAGCAAAGGAAAGAGAAAAATGTACAAGTGATGAAGACTTGTAATTTTGTTTTATCGTTATGATGATAGACTTTTAATAATGATGTGATGTAATAATTTAATTTCCGCACTTGAATGATTGTATTAAAGACTAGAGAACCTGGGAGATAATGTTTTATTAATATAATCCTGTATGGGCAGGTTTTTATTATTCAATTTATTATGATTGGGTAGTTAGATATGAATATTTTGATTACGTGAACACCAAATCTTGAGGTAATTAAGTACCGGGATTTGGGGGTGTCACAACTCTTCTAATGGATTGCTTGTTCCGCTGCAGTTAAACTTGATGTTTATTATATTTTATCAGTTTAACATTGTTGAAGGCTAATAATAATTTATTCAGCATTATCTTAGTCATAATATTTCTTACTGGGCTAGTTGAGCTCACCCTTTGTTTTCATTATTTTCTTCAGGAAATGAGAATATAGCTGGGACTAGTCGGGGAACGGAGTGACGGTCTAGATGTTTGCATTAGTAGTCCTCACTATTCAGTGAAATAGTGTGATAATAATTGTAATGAGGACTTTATTTAAGTTTGGATACTCTCTACGAGACATTATCCATGTTGAAACTCTCAGCTACGTTTTGTCGTACTGTTTAAAAGAAGTTTGTATTTAAATTTTGTACCATGTATTTGGCGACTCAAGATGGGTGATGTATACCTATTTGGGGGCGTCACAGTTGGTATCAAAGCTTAGGGATATGATCCCTGGCTGAGATGTTAGACAAGAACTAAGAGGGGAGATATGGGGAATTCCTTCGCTAGTATGACCTACCTAAGTTTATTTGGTATTTAATTAGTCGGTCAGAGTATAGGGATAATATGTGACATGTCAATTAACCCTTGTTTTGTGGTAGTATTTGAAAATGACATCCAAAAATGTTGAGATAAGCAATGAAGCACATTAGACCATTGAGTCACCAACGATCAATACCCAGGATAATGTGCATCAGGATGACAATAATCCTCAGGAAAACAACAACACTGACCAAATGATGAACGATGGGATGTTCAGAGGCTTTATGCAATTCATGCAACATCAGGAGAGAACGACTCCTATTCAAAATGCAGGTGGAAACACTAGCAACTCTCGGACGGTCACCGCTAAACAGTTCAAGGAGCTGGGACCATCGGAGTTTATTGGAGAACCAAAACCACTTAAGGCGGAGATGTGGATAAAGCAGATCACCAAGATATTTGATTTCTTGGGATGCTCCGAAGAGCAAAAGGTTTCCTTTACCACCTTTATGTTGCGAGGAGAGGCAAATTACTGGTGGAAATCGGTAAAGCGTACTCAACATGCCGCACTGAAGATGTCTTGGGAGAAGTTCCAAGAACTGTTCAACGACAAGTACTTTCCCGAAAGTATTCGTCACATGAAAGAGGTAGAGTTTATCAAGCTAGAGCAAAACAATATGATCGTGTCGTAGTACGAAGCTAAGTTTGCCGAGTTGTCCCGTTTTGCGTCCCACTTGGTTGATAATGAGGAGAGAATGACGCGGATGAGGTTTGAAACCTGAGATACGTCAATACTTAATTTCTCACAAACTTTGTTTGTATTCAGATGTTGTAAATAGGGCTCAGTTATTGGAGCGCAATAACGAGTCAACCCAACCAAGGGAGAGCAGTCGAAAAAATAATAATACCAGTGGTAACAGTCATCGAAATGGTGACAACAAACGTGGTGGAAATCAAGATACCAAAAATGGTAACCACTTCGGTGGTAATCATGGCCAAGATAATAGAAGTGGAAATTTCAAGAAGAGGAGATTCAACAATGATGGAAAGACGTCATCACAAGCACCTGTTTTTAAGGAAGGGGAACGACAGCCAATCGAATGTTACAAATGCAGAGGGGAGGGACATATCAGTCCGAACTGTACGCAGCAATCCAAAGCGTGTTATAATTGCAGAAGAGAAGGTCACCTTACCCGATTTTGTCATGCACCGAAGTCAAGTCCAGCTGGGATGGAGGCATTAAATGTCATCCCAGACAAGACAAAGCTGATAGTTCAAGGGAGAGCGTTTGTCGTAACCTCCCAAAAAGCGAGGAATCTGAACGAGGTGATCACGGGTAAGCTAATCATAAACTCTAGCAAAGTCTATACCTTATTTGATATCGGTTCTACCCATTCTTTAATTTCTCCTACTTGCGCTCAACGTTTAAATTTGACTTCGGAGAAATTAGACTTTGACTAATCTGTTGAAACTCCGTTGGGAGAAACCTTCATTACATCAACTATTTATAAGTCTTGTTTGATTCAAATCGGTAACCGCACGTTACCTGTCGATCTTATCTCCTTAAAAATACTTGCATTTGACGTGATTCTAAGGCTTGATTGGTTAACTACTCATCATGCTAAAATTGATTATTTTCGTAAGGTTGTTAGCTTTCATATTCCTAATCAACCTATTATGAGAATTTAAGCGACCAAACCATTAGAATCAATCACGGTCATCTCAAGCCATAAAGCTATTCGTTTATTGAAAAACGGATGTCAAGCTTTCTTAGCTCATGTCACAAATTTAAATAAAAATACGTCAAATTTGAATGATATTTTTATTATTAATAAATTTCCTGACGTATTCCCCGAAGAACTTCCTGGCCTACCCCCGGAACGTGAAATCGAGTTTGGTATCAACCTTGAACCTGGTACAAAACCCATTTCCAAAGCCCCATATCGAATGGCTCCTATTGAACTTCAGGAGTTAAAAACTCAACTGCAGGAATTGTTAGACATCGGTTTCATTCGACCTAGTACGTCTCCTTGGGGTGCTCCTGTTCTATTCGTGAAGAATAAAGATGGAAGTATGCGACTTTGTACTGATTATCGGGAGTTGAATCATGTCACCATCAAAAATAGGTGCCTCGCATTGATGACCTGTTTGACCAGTTACAAGGCGCCAAATTCTTTTTAAAGATCGATCTTCATTCTGGATATCATCAGTTGAAGATTAAAACTGATGACATTCCAAAGACTGCTTTCAGAACTCGGTACAGGCATTACGAATTCCTAGTCATGTCTTTTGGATTGACTAATGCTCCTGCTGCTTTCATGGATATGATGAACCGAGTATTCAAGGAATATTTGGATCACTTTGGGGTTGTCTTTATTGATGACATCCTCACTCCAAAAGCCGTGAAGATCATGAGCAACACTTGAGGTTGATACTCCAAAAGCTTCGTGAAAACAAGTTATATTCCAAGTTGAAGAAATGCGAGTTCTGGCTTGAGGAAGTAGCATTCCTTGGGCATATGATATCAAATCATGGAATATCTGGTTATCCGACAAAGATTGAAGCAATTCAAAGCTGGGAGCAACCTAAGCCAGTGACCGAAGTACGTAGCTTTCTCGGCTTAGCTGGTTATTATCGGAAATTCGTAGAAGGGTTTTCTCGAATCACTACTCCATTAACTCAGCTAACTCAAAAATATACAAAATTCGGTTGGAGCGAGGAATGTGAGAAGATTTTTCAAAAACTCAAGAGGAGACTCATTTCAAAGACTGCTTACGACAATACCATCCGGCTCGAGGGATTTGTCATCCGCAGTGATGCTTGAGCAAAGGTTAGGATGTGTTCTCATGCAACATGGGAAAGTCATAGCCTATGCCTCACGACAACTCAAACAATATGAGAGGAATTATCCTACTCATGATCTAGAGTTGGCAGCCGTCATTTTTGCACTTAAGATTTGGAGGCATTACCTGTAATACCCCGAATTTTATGAAATAAAAGTATTCAATTTTTCTATTCAGTAAATGGTTAAATTGATAAAAGTTAAAGTTAAGGGTGATATATGAATTTTTTTTCAAAATACGCAAGTATAAAGTATTCATTATTGTTAGAGAATATTCGTTTGGTCGTGGAATATTCTTTACGTCGAGGAATATTAAATGCGGCATTTACGAAGCTATTTGTGGGCCCCATAACGGATAACCGCTTTAAGAAGAAAAACGACAAAAATTGAATAACGACGTGGTTATTCTGAATTAACATCGTTGGAATACCGGTGGTTAAAATACGATGTCTGCGTGGTTGCACAAAGCAGCTTACGGTATTAGACATACAAGATTTTTTGAATTATTGATCCTTACGTAAGAAGGCACTACTCAATAATTGTTACAGTAGTTACTGTTCAATATTTTATTTTATTTATTCAATAATTGTTGCGTTGATATTTTATATTATTGTTGTTTCAATAATTATCACTGCACAGTATTTACCATTATCAGATCAATAATTCATATTATTTGAATAATATTATGAGATAACATTATTGACAATGTCTAGAAAGTTCTGTTAAGGAGAGGTTTGGTCACCTAATTGCGCGCCAGTAAGGAGAAATCCTTATCGGAAAGCCCCCTCTTTCCTGGGAACTGCCTGGTTGTCATTATTGTGATTCTGTAATATTATTTGTGAAAAATTAATTATTGATTTATATGATAAGGAAATATTTATTTTATGTGGATATAAATGATGGGTTTATTTATGTGGTTATAAATGAAGGAATTAATGTTGAGGTATTTTATCAGTATTTTGTCGGATTGGAGGTATTAAAAGATCAAGTCGGTGTTCTTACAGCTCTATTGTGTGAGTTATAATTTTTAATCCGACCGTTGGATCGTTGTAATTTTTGGATATGTTATACATATATAAGTTAAGTATATGTCCACAAATTTTGAACCGTTAAAAATGAACGTATGATTTGTTATGAATTTTAAGAGGTGACTGATTCAGAAATTAGGTTTATAAATGATTTTGGTGGAAAATTCTAGAAATGGTGGGCCCCACTTGTGGTTGGTGAAGAAATATGCTGAATTTTATTTCAAATGTGGTGGGTGGGAATAGTAGCAGGTAAAGCAATCAGGTTGCAGGTCAAGTCTGCTAACATTTTCCTATAAATAGAGGGCTAAGTTAGAATTGAAAATCACACCAGAAATATAAGCTTTCTCTCTTTCTCTCTAGATTATTGAGTGTATTTTGTGAGTATTTAGATACTTTGTGAGTTTCTATTCATCGGTCTAAGTTTCCTTGACCTTATACCAATATTCCGATCGAAATCGATATTTTGAGGTAAGGATGTTATTTTCTTCATATATGATATTATTTCTTCAATATCATTATGTCAAGTATTGATCACGAATTTTATCAAATTTGGAACTTTTTGTGTTGGGGTTACTATTCACGTTATCTGAAGACTATTCACCCCTAAAAAATGAAATTTTTTTCTTTTGTGCCTAAGATGTCTATTATGGTTACTATCTTTGATTGTATCCATGTTTTGATCTTTATTTTTGAATTCTGCTTCAAAATTGGTATTTATGAAGTATTATTGATCTTGGATAATCTGTTATACGAATCCCTACTATTTGTCCTTCCGTTTCACTGGATTCGTTTTCTTTAAAATATTTTTCAACATCCTCAGTCCTAAAAGATGATATTACTAAATATCCTCGGCCTGTAGTGCAAAGATAAATGATTAACTGATGAATTTCTTTGGCCCGTAGTGCAAAGATGAACAGGTGTTGAGATTAACATGACCAACTGGTGATACAAATGAATATCTTTGGCCTGTAGTGCAAAGATGAATATTTGATTAAAGATGTATATTGATTGTTATTCTGAGGATAAAATATTGGTGATGGACTTTTAAATCTTAGAAGATAGTAGAACTCATTCTCTACTTGACTCTTCTAATGGATTCTTTATTTCATTGCGAGTTGTTGATCTAAAACTTGTTGGCTATTATATTTTATCGATTTTTTCTGTTGAAGACTAACGATAATTTGTTGTATATTATCTTAGTCATAATATTCTTTCTTCAGGCTAGTTGAGCTCACCCTTTTCCTTTTTGTTCCATTTTTTCGTGAAGTGAGAACATAGCGAGGAACTAGTCGAGTCTGAGTGATGGTTCTAGAAAGATGTTTTAGCAGATCCTCACTATTTCTGTAAAATAGTGTTTGAATAATTGTAACGAGGACTTATTTGAGTGTGGATATTGTCTAGAAGACAATATTTGTATTTAAACTCATAGTATGTGTTGTCGTATTTTGCACGACAATTGTATTATTGAAGTTGTAGTTTGCTTTCTGTACCATGTATTTGGCGACCCAAATGGGTGTTGTATACCTATTTTAGGGGCGTCACATTACCTGTATGGAGAGAAGGTGGAAATCTATACGGATCATAAAAGCCTCAAATATTTCTTCACTCAAAAGGAACTCAACATGCGGCAACGACGATAGCTTGAGCTATTGAAAGATTACGATCATACCATTCAATACCATCCTGGAAAAGCGAACGTAGTAGCTGACGCATTGAGTAGAAGATCATATGCGGGTACGAGTGCGATATTTTCAACGTAAAGGCCCATTTTGTATGACTTACAAAGGATGGAGATAGATTTAAAAACTCCAAGGACCCATGTGATGATGGTGAATATACGAGTAGAACCGACTTTAATCGATAAAATTAAAGTTGCTCAAGCTCTGAGACACAGAGTATGCGTATGAGGAAGAAAGTGCAAGAAGGTGTTATTAGGAAGCAAGAATCGATGAAGAAGGAATACTTCGAGTCAACTCCAGACTTTGTGTTCCTAACGATTCTGACTTGAAGTATAAAATCATGATGGAGGCGCACAACACACCGTTTATAATCCATCCTGGGAGTACCAAAATGTATCGTGATCTTTGACATATATTTTGGTGGAGCAATATGAAGAGAGAGATAGCGGGGTTTATCTCAAGGTGTCTAACTTGTCAACGAGTCAAGGCGGAACATCAAGTGTTAAAAGGTCTATTACAACCACTTGAAATTACATAATGGAAGTGGGAGCACATTACCATGGATTTTGTTACTGGTCTTCCCAAGGTTTCTCAAGGCATAGATGCGATTTGGGTCATTGTTGATAGATTGACCAAGTCTGCTCATTTCTTACCGATACGAGAAACTTATACACTTGAACGTCTTGCTCGTATGTACATAAACGAGACTATAAGATTGCATGGTATGCCAGTATCCATAGTTTCTGATCGAGACCCAAGATTCACTTCATGATTTTGGGTTAGTTTGCAAAACGCTATGGGCACGGATTTACGATTTAGTTTGGCATATCATCCTCAAACAGACGGGCAGTCGGAGAGGACTATTCAAACTCTTAAAGATTTATTAAGACTCTGTGTCCTTGACTTCAAGGGAAGTTGGGACAAGTTATTACCATTGGTGGAGTTTTTCTACAACAATAGTTATCTAGCAAGTATTGGCATGACTCCATTTGAGTCGTTGTATGAAAGAAAGTGTCGTTCTCCAGTATGCTGGGATGAGGTGGGTGAAGCAACGTTGTTGGGACCGGAGTTGGTACGTACGACTACAAAAAATATTCAAACGATCCGACAACGTATAAAAACCTCACAAAATCGACAAAAGAGTTATGATGATCTTCATCGAAAGGATGTGAAATTCAATATTGGAGATCATATATTGTTACGTGTTGCTCCATGGAAAGGAGTTACGAGATTTGGAAAGAAAGGAAAGCTCAATCCTCGATTCATTGGCCCTTTTTTTATCCTCGATCGAGTAGGAACTGTGGCCTATAGACTCGCCTTACCGCCAAATATTTCTCGTGTTTATAATGTTTGTCACATATCTATGTTACGTAAATATGTGAAAGACCCAAACCTCATTATTGAATTAGAACCGAACGAGATAGCGGAAGATTTAACGTATGAAGAGGTACCTATTAAAATTTTGGATAAGAAGGATCATATTCTACGCTCCAAGGTTATACCTCAAGTCAAAGTTTTATGGAGAAACCACGATATTGAGGAGATGACCTGGGAGTTAGAATCTGAAATGAAGTCAAGGTATCCTCACATCTTCGACATACCAGGTACGCACCCAAATTTCGAGGACGAAGTTTCATAAGAAGGGGAGATTGTAAGACCCCAACTTTTATGAATAAAGATTAATTTTTCTTGAAATATATTTTTGAATATTATGGTGTGGATGTGATATAATGTTATAGTTGTGGGTATTATTTACAAATTTTGCAAAGTAAGCAAATGGTTATATAATATTCGATTGATCGGGGAATATTCGTTTTAGCAGGGAATATTCGTACGACGACATAATCATTGGTGGATCCCACAACGGAAGTATTGTCGTAGTTAGAAAATGACAGAATTATCTTTTTATAAAAATAACTGCGAAAGTTTTCTGGTTAAACCGTTGAACTACCCTAGTAAAAAATGCGATGTCTGGCGTGGTTGCGTAGTAGCACTGCAGTATTGATTATTGATGCTTATGTGAGAAGTCACTCAATTATACTCAATTATTACTACGATAATTGCCGCATCATATCTCTCATATTATTGATTCAATTATTGTCACGATATCATCGACATAATATTTTTATATTATTAAATCAATAATTGAGACGAAAAAAGTTATTCATATTATTATTTGCAATATTGACAATGTCTAGAAGTTCTGTCAATGAGAGGCTTGGTCACCTAATTGCGCGCCAATAAGGAGAAATCCTTATCGAAAAGCCCCCTCTTTTCTGGTAACGACCTGGTTGTTAAATATTATGAGTTATAATATTAATGATGAATAAGTTCGTGTTGATTAAAGATGAAATTGATAGTTCCATTGTGTTGGGATTATTAGTGTTAGTGGAAATCGACATTTATTTCGATAATAATTGATGTCTGGAGGTTATATTGACCAATCGGGTAATTAATCGGACAAATGAGCAATTAATGGCTATTATTTCACATGCTTATAACTATTTATTCACATGTGTGTACTATTGATTCACATTCATGTACTATTAGCCGAGGTGGTGCAAGATTGATAATACTTGCATGACTAAATTAAAAATGGAGGTATAGATGAAGGTACTATACTGTATTTAGTTTTTCCACATGATTATTGTAAGACCCAAACTTTTATAAATAAAGATGAATTTTCTGTAAATATCATTTTTAAATATTAAGATGTGAATTTGTTATAATGTTATAGTTGTGGGTAATATTTATAAATTTTGCAAAGTAAGTAAGTTGTTGTATAATATTCGATTGGTCGGGGAATATTCGCTTTAACAGGGAATATTCGTACAACGACACAATCATTGGTGGACCCCACAACAAAATTATTGTCGGAGTTAGAAAACGACAAAATTATCTTTTTATAAAAATAACGGCGGAAGTTTTACCATTAACTGTTAAAACAACCGGTGTTAAAAAAAACGATGTCTGGCGTGGTTGCATAGTAGCACACCAGTATTGATTATTGATGCTTACGTGAGAAGTCACTCAGTTTTGTTCAATTATTGCTACAGTAATTGATGCATAGTATCTCACGTTATTTGATTCAATTATTGTCAATATTTATATATTATTAAATCAATAATTGAGACGACCTAGTCGATTAATATTGTGAGAAATCCTTATTGGAAATTCCCATCTTTCCTGGGAACGACCTAGTCGATTAATATTGTGAATTATAATAATGGTGATAAATTTTGTTTTATTATTATTATAAATGTAATAAAACAGAAAACTTTTTATATAAAACAGAATACTTTTTATAAAGTTTTGTTTTATTTGATTATAAATAGAATATATTATATTTTATTATACATAGTGCATAGTGTTTGTATAGTAAAATCTTTTTATATAAAAAGAATACTTTTATAAAGTTATTTGTTTTATTAGATTTTAAATAAAATATATTAGTATCCTTTTCATTCTCCTATAAATAGGATACTTAGTTAGAATTGAAAATCATACCAGAAATTCAGAGAATTCTTCTTCTATAATCTTGAGCGTATTTCTTTAGAGTTTAAGAAAACTTTGGCGTAAAAAATAGTGCAAGTTTTCTTCAGTATATCCCCAGCCCTCTGGTCAGGAATACTCTTCTTTTTTTAAGGTAAGGGTATTATTCTTTCGTATTCATGAAGAAAGTTATTTTCTTTCAATACTCGTAAGGTTGTTATTCCATTCTTTATTATTCTATTGGAATAACATGTACATGCTGATCTATCGCATGCACAGTAAATTCATTGTTATTCCATTCTTTATTATTACATTAGAATATCTTGTCTATCACGGATTCGCGTCACACAGTTCCATTCTTTATTATTATGTTGGAATATCATATGCGTGCAAATTCGCATAACTTTGGTTCCATTCTTTATTATTACATTGGAATAACTTTGTCTGCATCGGATAACATGCATGCAGTAAAATTCTTACATTATTCCATTATTTATTATTACATTGGAATAATGCATCTACGTGGATTACCGCATGGCGGCAAAAATCCATTTGTGGTTTCATATATTCTATTATACTCAGTTGGTTAAAGTTTTGGCTTCTATACTCCATGAAATTAGTGGAATATCCTTGATATTTGTGCTTCATCCAGTATCTTTTCATGCAAATATTCTTCTGAGCATTCTTGAATTTTACTCCACAAAAGATGTCGAGTTGACAATTTGGATATTATTGATTTACGGATAAATTAAATTATAAATCTTTAAAATTTATCTTTGAACTTGTTTTATTGAATTCTTATATCATTGTCATCATCCTCATGTTTATAATATGTTGAAAGTCATCTATGGCACATGAGTGCATAGATGGACTTGAGTATAATTATGACCGAGGATTATTAGGTATAATCATGGTAGTAATGTTACAAATGATGTGGTAAAACCACTTAAAGGCGGAGGCGTGGATAAAGCGGATCACCAAGATATTTGATGTCTTGGGATGCTCCGAGAGAGCAAAAGGTTCCCTTTGCCACCTTTATGTTGCGAGGAGAGGCGATTCTTTGGTGGGAATCGGTAAAGCGTACTCAACCAAATTACTTGCTTTGAAGATGTCTTGGGAGAAGTTCCAAGAACTATTCCACGACAAGTACTTTCCCAAAAGTATTAAATCATATAAAAGAGGTAGAGTTCATCAAGTTGGGCGGAAACAATATGGCCAGTGTCGCAAAGATCTGAAGCTAAGTTTTCCGAGTTGTCCCGGTTTGCGTCTCACTTGGTTGACAATGAGGAGAGAATAACGCGGATGTTTCTAAGAGGTTTAAAATCCGAGATACCTCAATATCTAATTTCTCATAAACTGTGTTTGTATTCAGATGTTTTAAATAGGGCTCAGTTATTGGAGCGCGATAACGAGTCAACTCAACTATGAGAAAGCAGCCGGCAAAATGATAATACCAGTGGTAGCAGTCATCGAAGCGGTGACAACAAACGTGGAGGGAATCAACATGCCAGAAATTGTAACCACTCCGGTGGTAATCATGGTCAAGATAATAAGAATGGACATTTCAAGAAGAGGAGATTCAACAATGATGGAAAGACGTCAGCATCAGCACCCGTGGTTAAAGAAGGAGAACGACCACCTATCATATGCTTCAAATGCGAATGGGAGGGACATATCATTCCAAACTGCGCGATGCCATCCAAAGCGTGTTATAATTGCAGAAGAGAAGGTCACCTTGCCCGATTTTATCATGCACCGAAGACAAGTCCAGTTGGAACGGTGACACAAAATACCGTCCCAAACAAGTCAAAACCAGTAGTTTAAGGGAGAGCGTTTGTTATGACCTCCTAGAAAGTAAGGAACCCGAACGAGGTCATCATGGTTAAGCTTATCATAAACTCTAGCGAAGTCTATACCTTATTTGATACCGGTTCTACCCATTCTTTTATTTCTCCTACTTGTGCTCAACGATTAAATTTGACTCCGGAGAAATTAGACTTTGACTTATCTATGGAAACTCCGTTGGGAGAAACCTTCATTACATCCACTGTTTATAAGTCTTGTTTGGTTCAAATCGGTACCCTCACATTACCTGTCGATCTTATTTCATTGAAAATACTTGCATTTGATGTGATTCTAGGGATTGATTGGTTAACTACTCTTCACATAAAAATTGATTATTTTAAAATAAGGTTGTTAGCTTTCATATTCCTAACCAACCTATTATCTTGATTCAAGCAACCAAACCATTAAAATCAATCAACATCATCTCAAGCCATAAAGCAATTCGTTTATTGAAAAGCGGATGTCAAGCTTTCTTAGCTCATGTCATCGATTTAAATAAAAATACGCCGATTTGAATGATATTTCTATTGTTAATAAATTTCTGACGTATTCTCTGAAGAACTTCTGGCCTACCCCCGAGCGTGAAATTGAATTTTGTATCGACCTTGAACCCAGACAAAACCCATTTCCAAAGCCCCATATCGAATAGCTCTATTGAACTTCGTGAGTTCTGGACCCAATTGTAGGAATTGTTAGACATTGGTTTCATTAGTCCTAAATCGTCTCCTTGGGGTGCTCTGCTCTATTCGTGAAGAAGAAGAAAGATGTGAGTATGCGACTTTGTATTGACTACCGGGAATTGAACCATGTCACCATCAAGAATAGGTATACGTTACCTCGCATTGATGACTTGTTTGACCAGTTGCAAGGGGCACAATTCTTTTCAAAGATCGATCTTTGTTCTAGATATCATCAGCTGAAGGTTAAAATTGAGGATATTCCAAAGACTGCCTTCAGAACTTCGTACGGGCATTATGAATTCTTAGTCATGTCTTTTGGATTGACTAATGCCCCTGCTGCCTTCATGGATACGATGAACCGAGTATTCAAAGAATATTTGGATCACTTTGTGGTCGTCTTTATTGATGACATCCTCATATATTCCCAAAGTCGTAAAGATCATTAGTAACACTTGAGGCTGATACTCCAAAAGCTTCGTGAAAATAAGCTTTATGCCAAGTTGAAGAAATACGAGTTCTGGCTTGAGGAAGTAGCATTCCTTGGGCACGTAGTATCAAGTCATGGAATATATGTTGACCCGGCAAAGATTGAAGCTATTCAAAGCTGGGAGCAACCTAAGCCAGTGACCGAAGTATGTAGCTTTCTCGGATTAGCTGGTTATTATCGGAGATTCGTTGAAGGGTTTTCTCGAATTGCTACTCCATTAACTCAGCTGACTCGGAAAGATATAAATTCGGTTGGAGCGTGGATTGTGAGAAGAGTTTTCAAGAACTCAAGAGGAGACTCATTTCAGGACCTGTTCTGATAATACCATTTGGCTCGGAGGGATTTGTCATCTATAATGATGCATCGGGCAAAGGGTTAAGATGTGTTCTCATGCAACATGGGAAAGTCATAGCCTATGCCTCTCGGAAACTCAAAGAATATGATAGGAATTATCCTACTCATGATGTAGAGTTGGCAGCTGTTGTCTTCGCACTTAAAATTTGGAG
Source organism: Panax ginseng (assembly GCA_020205605.1). Taxonomy (NCBI): domain Eukaryota; kingdom Viridiplantae; phylum Streptophyta; class Magnoliopsida; order Apiales; family Araliaceae; genus Panax; species Panax ginseng. The sequence continues at coordinate 129,888,263 of CM035136.1, read as the reverse complement.
GCATTACTTGTATGGGGAGAAAGTGGAGATCTTTACGGATCATAAAAGCCTCAAATATTTCTTCACCCAAAAGGTACTCAACATGCGGCAACGACATTGGCTTGAACTGTTAAAAGATTATGATCATACTATTCAATACCATCTTGGTAAAGCGAACGTAGTAGCTGACGCATTGAGTAGAAGATCATATGCGGGTACGAGTGCGATATTGTCAACGTAAAGGGCCATTTTATATGAATTGCAAATGATGGAGATAGAGTTAAAGACTCCAGGGACCAATGTGATGATGGCGAATATACGAGTAGAACTGACATTAATCGATAAAGTTAAAGCTGATCAAGCTACAAACCTGGAACTGATGCGTATGAGGAAGAAAGTGTAAGAAGGTGCTATGTCGGAAGTAAGAATTGATGAGGAAGGAATACTTCGAGTCAACTCCAGACTTTGTGTTCCTAACGACCCTGATTTAAAGTATAAAATCATGATGGAGGCGCACAACACATCGTTTGCAATCCATCCTGGGAGTACCAAAATGTATCATGTTTTTCGACATACATTTTGGTGGAGCAATTGAAGAGAGAGATCGTGGAGTTTATCTCAAGGTGTTTAACTTGTCAAGGAGTAAATGCGGAGCATCAAGTACCAAAAGGTCCATTGCAACCACTTGAAATTTCAGAATGGAAGGGAGCACATTACCATGGATTTCGTTACCGGTCTTCCCAAGGTTTCTCAAGGCACAGATGCGATTTGGGTCATTGTTGATAGATTGACCAAGTCGACTCATTTCTTACCTATACGAGAAACTTATACACTTGAACGTCTTGTTCGTATGTACATAAATGAGATTGTAAGACTGCATGGTATGCTAGTATCCATAGTTTCTGATCGAGACCCAAGATTCACTTCACGATTTTGGGTTAGTTTTGCGAAAAAGCTATGGGCGCAATTCTACGATTTAGCTTTCGGCATATCATCCTCGAGATTTGGGGTAACATCGGAGAGGACTATTCAAACTCTTGAAGATCTATTAAGACTTTGTGTCCTTGACTTCAAGGGAAGTTGGGACAAGTTCTTACCATTTTTGGAGTTTTCCTACAATAATATTTATCAAGCAAGTATTGGTATGGCTCCATTCGAGGCGTTGTATGAAAGAACGTGTCGTTCTCCAGTATGCTGGGATGAGGTGGGTGAAGCAACGTTGTTGGGACCGGAGTTGGTACATATGACTACGAAAAAGATTCAAACGATCCGACAACGTATAAAAACCTCACAAGATCGAAAAAAGAGTTAGTCAATCTTCATCGAAAGGACTTAGAATTCGATATTGGAGATCATGTATTGTTACGTGTTGCTCCATGGAAAAAAGTTACGAGATTTGGAAAGAGAGGAAAGCTCAATCCTTGTTTCATTGGCCCATTTTTAATCCTCGATCGAGTAGGAACTGTGGCCTATAGACTCGCTTTACCACCAACTATGTCTCGTGTTCATAACGTTTTTCATATATCTATGTTACGTAAATATGTGAAAGACACGCACCACATTATTGAGTTAGAACCGGACGAAATAGCGGAAGATTGAACGTATGAAGAGGTTCCTGTTAAAATCTTGGAGTTAGACCTTAAGTCAAAGTTTTATGGAGAAACCACGATGTTGAGGAAATGACCTGGGAGTTAGAATCTGAAATGAAATCAAGGTATCCTTACCTCTTCGCCATACCAGGTATGTGCCCTAATTTCGAGGGCGAAATTTCATAAGAATGGGAGGTTGTAAGACCCCAACTTTTATGAATAAAGATTAATTTTCTATAAATATCATTTTTGAATATTAAGGTATGAATTTGTTATAATGTTATAGTTGTGGGTAATATTTATAAATTTCGCAAAGTAAGCAAGTTGTTGTATAATATTCGATTGGTCGGGGAATATTCGTTTTAATAAGAAATATTCGTACAAAGACACAATCATTGGTGGACCCTACAATGAAATTATTATTTGGAGTTAAGCGACAAAATTATCTTTTCTAAAAATAACGGCGGAAGTTTTACCGTTAAGCTGTTGAAACAACCGGTGTTAAAAAATGCGATAATCTGGCGTGGTTGCAAAGTAGCACACGGTATTGATTATTGATGCTTACGTGAGAAGTCACTCAGTTTTGTTCAATTATTGCTACAGTAATTGCTGCATAGTATCGCACGTTATTTGATTCAATTATTATCAATATTTATATATTATTAAATCAATAATTAAGATGACAAAGTTATTAATATTATTATTTGCAATATTAACGATGTCTAGAAGTTCTGTCAAGGAGAGGTTTGGTCACCTAATTGCGCGCCAATTGGGAGAAATCCTTATTAGAAAGCCCCCTCTTTCTTGGGAACGTCCTGGTCGATTAATATTGTGAATTATAATAATGGTGATAAATTTTGTTTTATTATTATTATAAATGTAATAAAACAGAAAACTTTTTAAATAAAACAAAATACTTTTTATAAAGTTTTATTTTATTTGATTATAAATAGAATATATTATATTTTATTATGCATAGTATTTGCATAGTGCCTGCATAGTGCCTGTATAGTGTTTGCATAGTAAAATCTTTTTATATAAAACAGAATACTTTTATAAAGTTATTTGTTATATTAGATTTTAAATAAGATATATTATATTTTATTGCTTAGTGCAGCACAGTATCCTTTCCATTCTCCTATAAATAGGATGCTTAGTTAGAATTAAAAATCACACCAGAAATTCATAGAATTCTTCTTCTATAATCTTGAGCGTATTTCTTTAGAGTTTCGAAAGCTTTGAGCATAGAAAATAGTGCAAGTTTTCTTCAGTATATCCCAACCTACAGGCGAATAATACTCTTCTTTTTAAGGTAAGGGTATTATTATTTCGTATTCATGAAGAGAGTTATTTTCTTTCCATATTAAGTAAGGGTTTTTATTCCATTCTTTATTATTCTGTTGAAATAACTTGTCTGCGTATGCGGTCTATCACATGCTCTCTGAATTACATTGTTATTCCATTCTTTATTATTACATTTGGAATATCCTGCATCTGCGATTCACGCATGACACGGTTCCATTCTTTATTATTACATTGGAATATCCTCGTCTGCATCTTTGATTCGCATGACTTCGGTTCCATTCTTTATTATTACATTGGAATAACACATGCATGCGGATTCACGCGTACTGGTGAATTCTTCATTATTCTATTCTTTATTATTACATTTGGAATAATGCATTCACGTGGATTATCGCATGGCGGAAAAATTTGCGATTTCATATATTCTATTATACTCAGTTGGTTAAAGTTTTGGCTTCTATACTCCATGAAATTAGTGGAATATCCTTGATATTTGTGCTTCATCTAGTATCTTTTCATGGAAATATTCTTCTGAGCATTCTTGAATTTTACTCCACAAAACAATATCAGGTTGACAATTTGGACATTATTAATTTCTGGATAAATTAAATTATAAATCTTTAAAAATTTATCCTTGAACTTTTTTTATTGAATTCTTATATCATTGTCATCAGCCTCATGTTTATAATATGTTGAAAGTCATCTGTGGCCTGTAGTGCATAGATGGACTTGGTATGATTATGACTAGGGATTATTCGGTATAATCATGACCGTAATGTTACAAATGATGTGGTAAAAATCCATATTGGCCGTAGTGCATTGATGGACAGTTGTTGGCATGATGATGATCATTGATGAATACACGAATATCCTTGGCACGTAATGCATGGATAATTTATGGTCGTGATACTAATGAATATCTTTAGCCGTAGTGCAGGGATGATGTGGTTTATTTATTCAGCTGAGTCTTAGCGATAAAAGTGATGGAAAATCTTTTAAATCATAGAAGATAGTAGATTTTATTTTCTACTTGACTCTTCTAATGGATTGCTTGTTCCGCTGCAGTTAAACTTGATGTTTGTTATATTTTATCAGTTTAACACTGTTGAAGGCTAACGATAAATTATTCTGCATTATCTTAGTCATAATATTTCTTACTGGACTAGTTGAGCTCACCCTTTCTTTCACTGTTCTCTTCAGGAAATGAGAATATAGCTTGGACGAGTCGGGGAACGGATTGACGGTCCAGATGGTTGTTTTAGTAGTCCTCACAATTCTATAAAATAGTGTGACAATAAATATAATGAGGACTCCATTGAGTGTGGATATTGTCTAGATAACAATATTCTTATTAAAACTCTTAGATTATGTTTTGTCGTATTTAACACGACTGTTGTATAATTAAGTTGTATTTGAATTTTGTACCATGTATTTGGCGACTTAAGATGGGTGATGTATACCTATTTTGGGGCGTCACAATTATACTATTAAGTCACATGAATTAACTATTAATTCACATTATTAACTATTAGGGGAGGTGGTGCAAGTTTGATAATACTTGCAGGGCTAAATTAAAAATGAAGAAAAAGAGGAAGGTATTATACTGTAATATTTCGAGCCCCAAAACGTGCAATTATCGAAACTATATTTTCCTATAAATAGAAGCTCATTCTTCTTTCATTCTCACCAATTCACTAAGTCTTACAAGAGCAATTATTATAGAGAGAAATTATAGAGAGAAAGAAGAAGAGAAGTCTGCTACCTCACTATTCCAGTATCCAGTTTATTCTAAAGTAAGGGGTATTATTCCTTTGTATTCACGAAGAGGGTTATTTTCTTTCAATACTCGTAAGGGTTGTTATTCCATTCTTTATTATTATGTTGGAATAACCTGTCTATGCGAAGTACCGCATACATGGTGAAATTCTTCTGTTATTCAATTCTTTATTATTACATTAGAATAACTTTATGCATGCAAGATCTATCGCATGCTGATGAATTCATTGTTATTCCATTCTTTATTATTACATTGGAATATCCATGCATGTGGAGTTACGCATGACTGGTTCCGTTCTTTATTATTACATTTAGAATATCACATGCATCTTGATTACGCATGACCTGGTTCCATTCTTTATTCTTTTGTTGGAATAACCTGACTATGTGGTCTATCGCATGCATGGTGAATGATCCTTCTTATTCATTCCTTATTAAATTGTGGAAATGATATGTCTACGTGGATTACCGTATGGCGGACAAAAATCCATTTGCAGTTTCATATATTCTATTATACTCAGTTGGTTAAAGTTTTGGCTTCTATACTCCATGAAATTAGTAGAATATCCTGGATATTTGTTCTTTATCCAGTATCTTTTCATGGAAATATTCTTCTGAGCATTCTTGAATTTTACTCCACAAAACAGTATCATGTTGACAATTTGGACGCTATTGATTTCTGGATAAATTAAATTATAAATCTTTAAAAATTTATCCTTGAACTTGTTTTATTGAATTCTTATATCATTGTTATCATCCTCATGTTTATAATATGTTGAAAGTCATATGTGGCCTATAGAGCATAGATGGACTTGGTATGATTATGACCAGAGATTATTCGGTATAACCATGACCGTAATGTTACAAATGATGTGGTAAAAGTCCTCATTGGTCGTAGTGCATTGATGGACAGTTGTTAGCATAATCATGACCATTGATGAATACACGAATATCCTTGGCCCGTAGTGCATGGATAATTTGTTGTCGTGATACTAATGAATATCCTTGGCCGTAGTGCAGGGATGATGTGGTTTATTTATTAAGCTGAGTCTCAGCGATAAAAGTGATGAAAAACCTTTTAAATCATATAAGATAGTAGATTTTATTCTCTACTTGACTCTTCTAATGGATTGTTTGTTCCGCTGCAGTTAAACTTGATGTTTGTTATATTTTATCGGTTTAACACTGTTGAAGGCTAACGATAAATATTTTACATTATCTTAGTCATAATATTTCTTACTGGGCTAGTTGAGCTCACCCTTTCTTTCATTGTTCTCTTCAGGAAATGAGAATATAGGTTTGGAGACGAGTCGAGGAGCGGATTGACCGGTCCGGATGGTTGTTTTAGTAGTCCTCACTATTCTATAAAATAGTGTGACAATAAATGTAATGAGGACTCCATTGAGTGTGGATATTGTCTAGATTAAAATATTCTTATTAAAACCCTTAGATTATGTTTTGTCGTATTCTACACGATTGTTGTATAATTAAGTTGTATTTGAATTTTGCACCATGTATTTGGTGACTCAAGATGGGTGATGTATACCTATTTTGGGGGCGTCACAGTTGGTATCAAAGCTTAGGGATATGATCCCTGGCTAAGATGTGAGACTAGAACTAGGAGAGGAGAGACGGGGAATTCCTTCGCTAGTATGACCTACCTAAGTTTATTTGGTATTTAATTGGTCGGTCAGAGTATAGGGATAATATGTTGCATGTCAATTATCCCTTATTTTGTGGCGATGTTGAAAATGACATCCGAGAATGTTGAGAATAGCAATGGAGCAGAGAGGCCGTTGAGTCTCCACGGATCAATAATCAAGATAATGTGCATCGAAGGCGACAATCCTCATGCAAACAACAACACTTGACCAAATGATGAGCGATGGAATGTTCGGAGGCTTTATCAATTAAAACATCGAGATGAGGCGGCTCTATCCAAAATGTAGGTGGAAACACTAGAAACTCTCGACGATCACCGCTAAAAGCAGTTCAAGTGGCACCACGGAGTTTATTGGAAAGCCAAAACCACTTAAAGCGGAAGCATGGATAAAGCAAATCACCAAGATATTTGATGTATTGGGATGCTCCGAGGAGCAAAAGGTTCCCTTTGCCACCTTTATGTTGCGAGGAGAGGTAGATTACTGGTGGGAATCGGTAAAGCGTACTCAACCTGCCGCACTGAAGATGTCTTGGGAGAAGTTCCAAGATCTATTCAATGACAAATACTTTCCCGAGAGTATTCGCTACATGAAAGAGGTAGAGTTCATCAAGTTGGAGTAGAACAATATGACCATGTCACAGTGTGAAGCTAAGTTTGCCGAGTTGTCCAGATTTGCGTCTCACTTGGTTGATAATGAGGAGAGAATGACGCGGATGTTTCTAAGAGGTTTGAAACCCGAGATACGTCAATATCTAATTTCTCATAAACTGTGTTTGTATTCAGATGTTGTAAATAGGGCTCAGTTATTGGAGCGCGATAACAAGTCAACCCAACCAAGAGAAAGCAGCCGACAAAATAATAATACCAGTGGTGGCAATCATAGAAGCGGTGACAACAAACGTGGAGGGAATCAACATGCCAGAAATGGTAACCACTTCGGTGGTAATCATTGCCAAGACAATAAGAATGGACATTTCAAGAAGAGGAGATTCAACAATGATGGAAAGACATCAGCACCAACACCCGTTGCTAAAGAAGGAGAACGACCACCTATCATATGATTCAAATGTGGAGGGGGGGACACTTCAGTCCAAATTGTGCGCAACTCTATACCTTATTTGATACCGGTTCTACCCATTATTTTATTTCTCCTACTTGCGCTCAACGTTTAAATTTGACTCCGGAGAAATTAGACTTTGACTTATCGGTTGAAACTTCGTTGGAAGAAACCTTCATTACATCCACTGTTTATAAGTCTTGTTTGATTCAAATCGATAACCGCACGTTACCTGTCGATCTTATCTCCTTAAAAATACTTGCATTTGACGTGATTCTAGGGATTAATTGGTTAACTACTCATCATGGTAAAATTGATTATTTTCGTAAGGTTGTTAGCTTTCATATTCCTTATCAACCTATTATACGAATTCAAGTGACCAAACCATTAAAATCAATCACAGTCATCTCAAGCCATAAAGCTGTTCGTTTATTGAAAAATGAATGTCAAGCTTTCTTAGCTCATGTCACATATTTAAACAAAAATACGTCAGATTTGAATGATATTTCTATTGTTAATAATTTTCCTGACGTATTCCCCGAAGAACTTCCTGGCCTACCCCCAGAGCGTGAAATCGAGTTTGGTATCGACCTTGAACTCGGTACAAAACCCATTTCCAAAGCCCCATATCGAATGGCTCTATTGAACTTCGAGAGTTAAAAACCCAATGCGAAATTGTTGAGACATCGGTTTCATTCGTCTTTAAGTCGTCTCCTTGGGGTGCTCTGTTCTATTAAGTGAAGAAGAAAGATGGAAGTATGCGACTTTGTATTGATTATCGGGAGTTGAATCATGTCACCATCAAAAATAGGTACCCGTTGCCTCGCATTGATGACCTGTTCAACCAGTTGCAAGGAGCCAAATTCTTTTCAAAGATTGATCTTCGTTCCGGATATCATCAGTTGAAGATTAAAATTGATGACATTCCAAAGACTGCTTTCAAAACTCGGTACGGGCATTACGAATTCCTAGTCATGTCTTTTGGATTGACTAATGCTCCTACTGTCTTCATGGATATGATGAACCGAGTATTCAAGGAATATTTGGATCACTTTGTGGTCGTCTTTATTGATGACATCCTCATATACTCCAAAAGCCGTGAAGATCATGAGCAACACTTGAGGCTGATACTCCAAAAGCTTCGTGAAAATAAGTTATATGCCAAGTTGAAGAAATGCGAGTTCTGGCTTGAGGAAGTAGCATTCCTTGGGCACGTGATATCAAATCATGGAATATCTGTTGACCCGGCATAGATTGAAGCAATTCAAAGCTGGGAGCAACCTAAGTCAGTGACCAAAGTACGTAGCTTTCTCGGCTTAGCTGGTTATCATTGGAGATTCATAGAAGGGTTTTCTCGAATCACTACTCCATTTACTCAGCTGACTCGGAAAGATAAAAAATTCGGTTGGAGCGAGGAATGTGAGAAAAGTTTTCAAGAACTCAAGAGGAGGCTTATTTCAGCACCTGTTCTGACAATACCATCTAGCTCGGAGGGATTTGTCATCTACAGTGATGCTTCAGGCAAAGGGTTAGGATGTGTTCTCATGAAACATGGGAAAGTCATAGCCTATGCCTCACGACAACTCAAAGAATATGAGAGGAATTATCCTACTCATGATCTAGAGTTGGCAGCTGGTCGTTTTGCACTTAAGATTTGGAGGCATTACCTGTATGGAGAGAAGGTGGAGATCTATACGGATCATAAAAGCCTCAAATATTTCTTCACTCAAAAGGAACTCAACATGCGGCAACGACGATGGCTTGAGCTATTGAAAGATTACGATCATACCATTCAATATCATCCTGGAAAAGCGAACGTAGTAGCTGATGCATTGAGTAGAAGATCATATGCGGGTACGAGTGCATTATTGTCAACGCAAAGGCCCATTTTGTATTACTAACAAAGGATGGAGATAGAGTTAAAAACTCCAGGTGTGAGACCCCAAATTTTATGAATAAAGATTTAAATTTCTCGAAATATTTTTTCAAAATTATGGTATGAATTTGATATAATGTTATAGCTGTGGGTAATATTTATAAATTTTGAAAAGTATGCAAGTTGTTATATAATATTCGATTGGTCGGGGAATATTCGTTTTAACAGGGGATATTCGTACAACGGCACAATCATTAGTCGACCCCATAACGGAATTATTATCGGATTGAGAAAAATGACAAAAATAATTTATGACAATAACGGCGGAAGCTTTACCGTTAACTGTTGAAACACCATGTGTTAAAAGTACAATAATATGCGTAGTTGCATAGTAGCACACGGTATTGATTATTGATGCTTACGTGAGAAGTCACTCATTTTGTTCAATTATTGTTATAGTAATTGCTGCATAGTATCTCACGTTATTCGATTCAATTTTGTCAATATTTTATATATTATTAAATCAATAATTAAGACGACAAAGTTATTAATATTATTATTTGCAATATTAACGATGTCTAGAAGTTACATCAAGGAGAGGTTTGGTCACCTAATTACGGCATGATATGGAGAAATCCTTATTGGAAAGCCCTTTTTTCAGGAACGACACAGTCGATTAATATTGTGAATTATAATAAAGGTGATAAGTTTTATTTTATTATTATTATAAATGTAATAAAAGCGAAAAATCTTTTTTATATAAAATAGAATAATTTTATAAAGTTATTTGTTTTATTATACTATAAATAGAATATATGATATTACATTATGCATGCATAGTGTTTGCGTAGTAAAATCTTTTTATATAAAATAGCATACTTTTATAAAGTTATTTGTTTTATTAGACTATAAATAGAATATATAATATTCTATTATGCATAGTGTTTGCATAGTTACTGCGTAGTGTTTTTGCGTAGTAAAAATCTTTTTATATAAAATAAATATTTTTATAAAGTTATTCATTTTATTAGATTATAAATAGAATATATTATATTTTATTTAAAAGATTTTATTTTATTAGAATATTTTATTAATACAAAGACAATAAATCAATAAGACCGTCTGCTTTTAAAAATAAATCAATCTGGACCGTTCATGAATTAGTTACTATTCAGTCCATTCTCCTATAAATAGAAGTTCATTCCTTCATTATTTCTTACGAATTCACTGAAACTCTAGAGAGAGAAACTATAGAAAGAAAGAACAAAGTATTCTGCTACTTCACTACTCCTATATCCAGTTTCTTCTAAGGTAAGGGATATTATTTGTTGTACTCGTAAGGGGTATTATTTCTTTCGTCTTCATGAAGAGAACTTATGTTATTCCATTCTGTATCATTATGTTGGAATAACCTGTCTATGTGAAGTACCGCATACATGGTGAAATTCTTCTGTTATTCCATTCTTTATCATTATGTTAGAATAACTTTTGTCTGCTCTGAATCTGGCATTCATGGTGAAATTCTTACATTATTTTATTCTTTATTATTACATTGGAACATCATATACGTGCGTTTTTACATAACTTTGAATTCCGTTTCATTATTATTACATTGGAACATCACATGCATGCGGATTCGCATGGCCAAGGTTCCATTCTTTATTATTCATTGGAATAACTTTTATGCATGCGGTTACTATCACATGCATAGTGATTTCTTCCATTATTCCATTCTTTATTATTACATTGGAATAACTTTGTCTATGTGGATAACATGCATGGTGAATGATCCTTTGTATTCATTCTTTATTAAATTGTGGAAATGATTTGTCTAAGTGGATTCTGCATGGCGAATTAAAAATCCATTTGCGCTTTATATATTCTCTTATACTCGGTTGGTTAAAGCTTTGACTTCTATACTCCATGAAATTAGTGGAATATCCTTGATATTTGCGCTTCATCCAGTATCATTTCATGAAAATATTCTTCTGAGCATTCTTGAATTTTACTCCACAAAGAAGTATCATGTTGACAATTTGGACGTTATTGGTTCCTGGATAAATTAATTCTTGAACTTGTTTTATTTAATTCTTATATCATTGTCATCATCCTCATGTTTATATTATGTTAAAAGTCATCTGTGGCCTGTAAAGCATAGATGGACTTGGTATGATTATGACCAGGGATTATTCGGTATAATCATGACCGTAATGTTACAAATGATGTGGAAAAAGTCCTCATTGGCCCGTAGTGCATTGATGGACAGTTTTTGGCATGATCATGACCATTGATGAATACACGAATATCCTTGGCCCGTAGTGCATGGATAATTTATGGTCGTGATACTAATGAATATCCTTAGCCGTAGTGCAGGGGTGATGTGGTTTATTTATTAAGCTTAGTCTCAGCGATAAATGTAATGAAAAATCTTTTAAATCATAGAAGATAGTAGATTTTATTCTCTACTTTACTCTTCTAATGGATTGCTTGATCCGCTGCAGTTAAACTTGATGTTTATTATATTTTATCAGTTTAACACTGTTGAAGGCTAACGATAAATTATTCTGCATTATCTTAGTCATAATATTTCTTACTGGGATAGTTGAGCTCACCCTTTCTTTCACTTTTCTCTTTAGGAAATGAGAACGTAGCCGGGACTAGTCGGGGAACGGAGTGACGGTCCAGATGATAGCATTAGTAGTCCTCACTATTCTGTTAAATAGTGTGACAATAAATGTAATGAGGACTCCATTGAGTATGGATATTGTCTAGATGGCAATATTCTTCTTAAAACTCTCAGTTATGTCTTGTCGTATTCTACACAACATTTGTATTATTAAGTTGTATTTGAATTTTGTACCATGTATCTGGCGAATCAAGATGGGTGATGTATACCTATTTTGGGGGCGTCACAGTTGGTATCAAAGCTTAGGGATATGATCTCTGGCTGAGATGTGAGACGAGAACTAGGAGGGGAGAGACGGGGAATTCCTTCGCTAGTATGACCTACCTAAGTTTATTTGTTATTTAATTGGTTGGTCAGAGTATAGGGATAATATGCGGCATGTCAATTAACCATTGTTTTGTGACAGTGTTTGAAAAGGGCATCTAAAAATGTTGAGATCAGCAATGAAGCACATGAGACCGATTGAGTCACCAACGATCAATACCTAGGATAATCTGCAACAGGAAGACAATAATCCTCAGGTAAATAACAACATGATAATAATCATACTGGTGGTAACAGCCATCGGAACAATGATAACCATCGTGGGGGAAATTATCATGCCAAGAATGGTAACCACTTCGGTGGTAATCATGGCCAAGACAATAAAAGTGGACATTTCAAGAAGAGGAGATTCAACAATGATGGAAAGACGTCAGCATCAGCACCCGTGGTTAAGGAAGGAGAACAACCACCTATCATATGCTTCAAATACGGAGGGGAGGGACATATCAGACCAAACTATCCACAACCTTCCAAGGTATGTTTTAGTTATGGAAAATACAGTCACATAGCTCGGTTTTGTCCTGTAGTGAAATCAAATCCAGCTGGGACGGTGGCACCAAAGGTGGATACAGACAAAACAAAGTCGGTGGTTTTAGGGAGAGCATTTTTCGTGACTTCTCAAAGAGCGAGTAACCCGAACGAAGTTAGCATGGGTTAGTTAATTATAAATTCTTGCAAAGTCAATACCTTATTAGATACCGGTTCTACCCATTCTTTTATCTCTCTCTTACTTGCGCTCAACGTTTAAATTTAACTCCGGAGAAATTAGACTTTGACTTATTGGTTGAAACTTCGTTAGTAGAAACCTTCGTTACCTCCACTGTTTATAAATCTTGTTGATTTAAATCGACACTTTCACGTTACCTATCGATCTTATCTCTTTGAAAATACTTGCCTTTGATGTGATTTTAAGGATCGATTGGTTAACTATTCATCAAGCTTTTTGTAAGGTTGTTAGCTTTCATATTCCTAACCAACCTGTTATGCATTCAAGCAACCAAACCACTGAAGTTAATCATTGTCATATCAAGTCATAAGTAAAGAACCCCGGTCCTTTCGTTGTTGACTTCCTTATGTGGAATGCACCAAAGCCAGACTTTCCGTAGGAGATGTCGTGAATAACGGTGGCAAGTTGATAGATATCAATGTGACGTGTTATCCAAGACTTGGATGAGGGTCACAGTTTGAATGATATTTCTATTGTTAATAAATTTCCTAACGTATTCTTGAAGACTTCTTAGCCTAGCCCTAGAGCGTGAAATTGAATTTTGTATTGACCCCAGTATAAAACCCATTTCTTCAACCCTTAAATATTTCTTCAACCAAAACAAACATATAATGCGCCAAAGAAGTTGGCTCGAGCTATTGAAGATTATGACCATACTATTCAATATCATTGTGGAAGAAAGAATGTGGTAGCTGACGCGTTGAGTAGAAAATCGTATGCGTTTACGAGTATGATGTTGTTAACACAAAAACCCATTTCGTATAACTTACAAATGATGAAGATAGAGTTAAAGACTCTAGGGACCCACGTGAAGATAACAAATATACGATTAGAATCGACTTTAATCGATAAAGTTAAAGCCGTTCAAGCTACATACTCAAAGCTGATTAATGTGAAAAAGAAGGTTCAAGAGGGCGTTATTCTAGAAGCAAGAATCGACGAAGAGATGAAATCTCAACCCTCGATTTAATTGGCCCATTTGAAATCCTTGATCGAGTAGGAACTGTGGCCTATAGACTCATTATACCGCCAAGTATGTCACGTGTTCATAATGTTTTTCACGTATCGATGTTACGTAAATATGTGGATGACCCGAACCACGTTATTAAATTAGAACTAGACGAGATAGCAGAAGATTTAACGTATGAGGAGTACGTGTTAAAATCTTGGATAAGAAGGATCGTATTCAACACTTAAAGGTTATACCTCAAGAGTTAGAATCTGAAATAAAGTCAAGGTATCCTCACCTTTTCGGCATACCAGGTACGAACGTAAATTTTGAGGGCGAAATTTCATAAGGAGGGGAGATTGTGAGACCCCAAATTTTATGAATAAAGATTTAAATTTCTCGAAATATTTTTTCAAAATTATGGTATGAATTTGATATAATGTTATAGTTGTGGGTAATATTTATAAATTTTGAAAAGTATGCAAGTTGTTATATAATATTCGATTGGTGGGGAATATTCATTTTAGCGGGAATATTAAATACAACCAAGACAATCATTGGTGGACCCTACAATGTAATTATTATTCGGATTGAGAAAAATGACAAAAATATTTTATGAAAATAATAACGGCGAAAGCTTTTACTGTTAATTGTTGAAACACCGGGTGTTAAAAGTACAATAATATGCATGGTTGCATAGTAGCACGGTATTGATTATTGATCTTTACGTGAGAAAGTCACTCTATTTTGTTCAATTATTATTACGATAATTGCTTTGATAAGTATCTCACGTTATTCGATTCAATTGTTGTCAATATTTTATATATCATTAAATCAATAATTGAGACGACAAAGTTATTAATATTATTATTTGCAATATTAACGATGTCTGAAGTTACATCGAGGAGAGGTTTGGTCACCTAATTGTGCGCCTAATAGGAGAAAATCCTTATTGAAAGCCCTTCTTTCCAGGAACGACACAGTCGATTAATATTGTGAATTATAATAAAGGTGATAAGTTTTATTTTATTATTATTATAAATGTAATAAAAGCAGAAAATCTTTTTATATAAAAAGAATACTTTTATAAAGTTATTTGTTTTATTAGACTATAAATAGAATATATGATATTCAATTATGCATATTGTTTTCATAAGTATCTCGCATAGTGTTTGCATAGTAAAATCTTTTTATATAAAATAGAATATTTTTATAAAGTTATTTGTTTTATTAGACTATAAATAGAATATATAATATTCTATTATGCATAAATATTTGCATAGTGCTGCGTAGTGTTTTGCATAGTAAAAATTTTTTATATAAAATAGAATACTTTTATAAAGTTATTAGTTTTATTAGATTATAAATAGAATATATTATATTTTATTTAAAAGATTTTGTTTTATTAGAATATTTTATTAATCTTTGCATAGTAAATCAATAAGAATGAGTCTGTTTAAAAGTAAATCAATACTGAATAGGTTCATGAATTAGTTACTTATTCAAATCCATATTCTATAAATAGAAGCTCATTCCTTCATTATTTCTTACGAATTCATTTGAAACTCTAGAGAGAGAAACTATAGAGAGAAAGAAGAAAAGTATTTTGCTACTTGAAAGATTCTATATATCTAGTTTCTTCTAAGGTAAGGGATAGAACTTTTGTTATTCCATTTTTTATCATTATGTTGGAATAACTTTTACTATACATCTGAATACCGCATACATGGTGATATTCTTCCATTATTCCATTCTTTATCATTATGTTGGAATAACTTTTAATACATCGCGAAGTCTGCATACATGGTGAAATTCTTCTATTATTCCATTCTTTATTATTCTCATTGGAACATCACATGCATGCGTTTTACGCACTGACTGGTTTCGTTTCTTTATTATTCTATTGGAACATCCATGTCTGCGGTTTCTGCATGACACAGTTCCGTTCTTTATTATTCTCATTGGAATAACTTTTGTACATGTGGATTATCACATGCATGGTGAATGATCCTTTGTATCCATTCCTTATTAAATTATGGAAATGATCAGTCTAAGTGGATTACCGCATGGCAGACGATAATCTATTTGAAGTTTCATATATTCTCTTATACTTAGTTGGTTAAAGTTTTGACTTCTATACTCCATGAAATTAGTGGAATATCCTTGATATTTGCGCTTCATCCAGTATCTTTTCATGGAAATATTCTTCTAAGCATTCTTGAATTTTACTCCACAAAGAAGTATCATGTTGACAATTTGGACGTTATTGGTTCCTGGATAAATTAATTCTTGAACTTGTTTTATTGAATTCTTATATCATTGTCATCATCCTCATGTTTATATTATGTTAAAAGTCATTTGTGGCCTGTAGAGCATAGATGGACTTAGTATGATTATGACCAGGGATTATTCGGTATAATCATGATCGTAATGTTACAAATGATGTGGAAAAAGTCCTCATTGGCCCGTAGTGCATTGATGGACAGTTGTTGGCATGATCATGACCATTGATGAATACACGAATATCATTGGCCCGTAGTGCATGGATAATTTGTGGTCGTGATACTAATGAATATCATTGGCCGTAGTGCATGGATGATGTGGTTTTTTTATTAAGCTGAGTCTCAGCGATAAAAGTAATGAAAAACCTTTTAAAGTATAGAAGATAGTAGATTTTATTCTCTGCTTGACTCTTCTAATGAATTGCTTGTTCCGCTGCAGTTAAACTTGATGTTTGTTATATTTTATCAGTTAAACACTGTTGAAGGCTAAAGATAAAATATTCTGCATTATCATAGTCATAATATTTCTTACTGGGCTAGTTGAGCTCACCCTTTCTTTCACTGTTCTCGTCAGGAAATGAAAACGTAGCTGGGACTAGTCGGGGAACAGAGTGATGGTCCAGATGATAGCATTAGTAGTCATCACTATTCTGTAAAATAGTGTGACAATAAATGTAAGGAGGACTCCATAGAGTGTGGATACTGTCTAGATGACAATATTCTTATTAAAACTCTCAGTTATGTCTTGTCGTATTCTACACGACAGTTGTATTATTAAGTTGTATTTAAATTTTGTACCATGTATCTGGCGACTCAAGATGGGTGATGTATACCTATTTTGGGGGCGTCACACCAGGAACCCATGTGATGATGGCGAATATACGAGTAGAACCGACTTTAATCGATAAAGTTAAAGTTGCTCAAGCTACATACTTGGAGCTGATGCGTATGAGGAAGAAAGTGCAAAAAGGTGCTATTCCGAAAGCAAGAATCGATGAAGAAGGAATACTTTGAGTCAACTTCAGACTTTGTGTTTCCTAACGATTCTGACTTGAAGTATAAAATCATGATGGAGGCGCACAACACACCATTTGCAATCCATCCTGGGAGTATCAAAATGTATCATGATCTTCGACATACATTTTGGTGGAGCAATATGAAGAGGGAAATAGCGGGGTTTATCTCAAGGTGTCTAACTTGTCGACGAGTCAAGGCGGAGCATAAAGTGCCAAAAGTTCCATTGCAACCACTTGAAATTCCAAAATGGAAGTGGGAGCACATTACCATGGATTTCGTTACTGGTCTTCCCAAGGTTTCTCAAGGCATAGATGCGATTTGGGTCATTGTTGATAGATTGACCAAGTCCGCTCATTTCTTCCGAAATCGAGAAACTTATACACTTGAACGCCTCTTGCTCGTATGTACATAAACGAGATTGTAAGATTGCATGGTATGCCAGTATCCATAGTTTCTGATCGAGACCCAAGATTCACTTCAAGAATTTGGGTTAGTTTGCAAAAAGCTATGGGCACGGATTTACGATTTAGTTCGGCATATCATCCTCAAACGGACGGGCAGTCGAAAAGGACTATTCAAACTCTAGAAGATTTATTAAGACTCTGTGTCCTTGACTTCAAGGGAAGTTGGGACAAGTTCTGACCATTGGTGGAGTTTTTCTACAATAATAGTTATCTAGCAAGTATTGGCATGACTCCATTTGAGTCGTTGTATGAAAGAAAGTGTCGTTCTCTAGTATGCTGGGATGAGGTGGGTGAAGCAACGTTGTTGGGACCGGAGTTGGTACGTACGACTACGAAAAAGATTCAAACGATCCGACAACGTATAAAAACCTCACAAAATCGACAAAAGAGTTATGATGATCTTCATCGAAAGGATGTGAAATTCAATATTGGAGATCATGTATTGTTACGTGTTACTCCATTGAAAGGAGTTACGAGATTTGGAAAGAAAGGAAAGCTCAATCCTCGATTCATTGGCCCTTTTTTATCCTCGATCGAGTAGGAACTGTAACTTTATAGACTACTTTTACTGCTTAACTATGTCTCGTGTTCATAACGTTTTTCACATATCTATGTTACGTAAATATGTGAAAGACCCGAACCACATAATTGAATTAGAACCGGACGAGATAGCGGAAGATTTAACGTATGAGGAGGTACCTGTTAAAATCTTGGATAAGAAGGATCATATTCTACGCTCCAAGGTTATACCTCAAGTCAAAGTTTTGTGGAGCAACCACGATATTGAGGAAATGACTTGGGAGTTAGAATCTGAAATGAAGTCAAAGTATCCTCGCCTCTTTGATATACCAGGTACGTACCCTAATTTCAAGGACGAAATTTCATAAGAAGGGGAGGTTGTAAGACCCCAACTTTTATGAATAAAGATTAATTTTTCTCGAAATATATTTTTGAATATTATAGTATGGATTTGATATAATGTTATAGTTGTGGGTATTATTTATAAATTTTGCAAAGTAAGCAAGTGGTTATATAATATTTGATTGGTCGGGGTATATTCGTTTTAGCAGGGAATGTTCGTACGACGACACAATCATTAGTGGACCCCACAACGGAAGTATTGTCGTAGTTAAGCGATGAAATTATCTTTTATAAAAATAATCTGCGAAAGTTTTACCGTTAAACCGTTGAACTACCCTAAGAGTAAAAGAACAATAATACGGCGTGGTTGCATAGTAGCACACCAGTATTGATTATTGATGCTTACGTGAGAAGTCACTCATTTATACTCAATTATTGCTACAAAGAATTGTTGCATCATATCTCTCATATTATTGATTCAATTATTGTCACAAAGATTATCTCATAATATTTTTTATATTATTAAATCAATAATTGAGACGACAAAATTATTCATATTATTATTTGCAATATTGGCAATGTCTAAAAGTTCTGTCAAGGAGAGGTTTGGTCACCTAATTACGCGCCAATATGGAGAAATCCTTATCGGAAAGCCACATCTTTCCTGGGAACGACCTGGTTGTTAAATATTGTGAGTTATAATATTAATGATGAACAAGTTCGTGTTGATTAAAGATGAAATTAATATTTCCATTGTATTGGGATTATTAGTGTTAGTGGAAATAGACATTTATTTCAATAATAATTAATGTCTGGAGGTTATATTGACCAATCGGGAAATTAATCGGATAAATGAGCAATTAATTGCTATTATTTCACATGCTTATAACTATTTGTTCACATGTGTGTACTATTGATTCATGTGACGCCCCCAAAATAGGTATACATCACCCATCTTGAGTCGCCAGATATCATACTATAAAAATCAAATATAAACTTCATTTATACAACTGTTGAACTGTCGTGTAGAGTACAATAGATATGCTGTGAGTTTTAATACAAATGTATGTAACTCTCATGGTGCCTCGACCACAACCTTACAATGGTACTTTACATAAAAGTACAGTCAAAAATTATTTTAGAAATTAAAATCTTTGGGAAGTACTCAAGGAAACCTTCGTACATGGGAGGCCATGCGTCTAGGTTATGATAGATATCATATGTCCACAGAATTATCCTTGGTTGACCCAAAAGTCCCCAAAGAAAAACAAGAAGATTACTATCATCTTCTTTCCAATGGTGAGTCTTCTCTTGACATATAGCTATCTCCGTTGTCTCCAAGTGAAAATTATATTTCAAATAAACTCCAAGATCATATAGGTAGTGCTCGTAGATATACTCAGTACTCAGCAAGTGGATGTGCACAACCTTGTCTTATGATAACACGAGGTTGTATGTCATTAGACATCTTGTATAATAGTGGCAAAAGACCCTTCCAAAGTTAGGTTCACCTCAACCTATTCGGTTCACCAAAATTAAATATCAAATGACGTATACAATACGACAAACTTATCTAAATTTCTCAACAAAATTATTTCTATACTATTTAGGGAGAACCTCAATGACTATAAACCACCGCTTCTATTCCCCTCATTATCCCCGCAATCGACCCAAATTACACTCTTATTACCTGAAAGGAATTGTGAAGCAAAAGGGTGAGCACAACTAGCCCAATAAAGAATATCATGACTAAAGATAATTAAATTATCAATAGCTTTCATCAATAATAAATCAGAGATTTAGAACATATGGTAGATGATAAAACTTTTCAACCATAGTTGTAGCGGAACGAGCAATCCATTAAAAGAGTCAAATAGACCATAAAGTCTATTCTCTTCTCCATGTTAAAAGTCCACCAACAATGTTTTATCCCTGTAACATCAATCAACAGTTTCTGTCCACAATCATATGAATAACTCATAATCATAATTGTGGTTCTAAATTCCTCTTCGCACCCAGGACGAAGATAATTTTCATCACCTATCTTCACCTGAAACATCAAAAATCATGGTTATACCAAATCACAATTCCTGCTCATAATCATACTAATAAAATCATCTTTTTACACTACTGACGAGATATTCATTAACAATTCATCTTTGCACTTTCTGAGCCAAAGACATACAACCAGTATTATAGAAGGGTCAAGTAGAGCATGATATCTACTATCTTCTACGAATTAAAAGTGTATAACCAATATTTTATCGCTGAGACTCAGCTCAATAAATAATCCAAATCACCGAATTATCCATGTACTACGGCCAAAGATATTCGTTAGTATCACATCCATCAATTATCTACGCACTACGGCCAAGGATATTCGTTAGTATCACATCCATGAATTATCCATGCACTACGGGCCAAGGATATTCGTGTATTCATCAACGGTTCTGATCATGCCATAAAATAATTCATCTTTGCACCCTTTGCCGAAGAGAATCCATAGCCATAATCATACCAAAAAACTGTCCATTAATGCACTACGGGCCAATGAGGACTTTTTCCATATCATTTGTAATATTACGGTCATGATTATACCGAATAATCCCTGGTTATAATCATACCAAGTCCATCCATGCACTACAGGCCACAGATGACTTTCACCATAATATAAGCATGAGGATGATGATAATTCAATAAAACAAGTTCAAGAATAAATTTTAAAGATTTATAAGTTAATTTATCTTGAACTCAATAACGTCCAAATTGTCAACATGATACTGCTTTGTGGAGTAAAATTCAAGAATGCTCAGAAGAATATTTCTATGAAAAGATACTGGATGAAGCGCAAATATCAAGGACATTTCACTAATTTCAGGGAGTATAAAAGTCAAACTTTAACCAACTGAGTATAATAGAATATATGAAACTATAAATGGATTTTTGCCGCCATGCGGTAATCCACGTAGACAAATTATTCCAACAGAATAATAAAGAATAGAATAACAGAAGAATTCACCAGGCATGCGTAATCTGCACAGATAGGTTATTCCAACAGAATAATAAAGAATGGAATAACAGAAAAATTTCACCATGTATGCGGTACTTCGCATAGACAGGTTCTTCCAACATAATAATAAAGAATGGAATAACAACCCTTACGAGTAATGAAAGAAAATAACTCTCTTCATGAATACGAAAGAATAATACCCCTTACTATAATAATAATAATATCACTTACCTTAGAAAGAAACTGGATACTGGAAAAGTGAGGTAGCAGACTTCTCTTCTTCTTTCTCTCTATAATTTCTCTCTCTAGAGTTTCAGTGAATTCGTAAGAAATAATGAAGGAATGAGCTTCTTTTTATAGGAGAATGGACTGAATAGTAACTAATTCTGAACGGTCCAGATTGATTTACTTTTGAACGGACGGTCCATATTGATTTACTGTGACGCCCCCAAATCCAGGTTCTCTAACCTCAGATTCAGTGCTCACGATCCTATCATCACCATAAGCATTCTATAACTATTTCGAAATAATAAACATACATTGTTCATTATACAAAAGTCTCAAAACATGGTCCCAAGGTCTCTCTAACCTTAACTTTAAATACACCGTTTATAATACAAATAGTTTACTCAAGAAATTCCATTAGATACTAACTAATTTAACATTCATTCTAAAATTACTCTTGGATCTTGCCCTTGCCCTTGTCCTTCGCATTAGATCCTTCGAACTTAATCGAAAATAGAGGTCATGATATAGCAAGAGTAAGCAACTAATTTGCTTCACAAGTTTATAAAGACAAAGGATATATATCATGACTTAGAAAGAAATATTGCCTTCAATGTTCAACAATAATATAAGATTGTGAAGGAACATGAATTAATAATCAACAATTGAATATTCGATAATTGAATAACATGAACCGAGTGGTTTTGAATAACCATGAACATTTGCCAAGGTGCTCAAAGTGATTTAAATCGGACCTTTTAAAAAGTTTTGGTATTCAAGGATCGACCTTTTCATACCCCGTGATTTATGCATAAACACTTAATAATCCGACATTGATATCATGCCTTAATCAAATTTGTTCATTTCTCGACCAAGAGTCCTTACCATATCAATTAATAAGAACAGCTTATTTAAAATCCATTTGATTTAACAAATTTAGACATGCTTGATCTAGTTGATACAATTAGCATAGATCTATCCCATAAACAGTTCATAAATGAAGAACTTTAATTTAATTCACGATTCAATGCAAGAGAGAATGGAATTCAATTGCACAAAGTGCAATTTCAATAATCAATAAAGACGTGAATAATCATCAATAATTATTCACTAATATGCTTTGAAAATAATAACTCAAGTTGAGTTAGAAACTTGCCTCGATCGTAGAGTTACTGACCTACGAAATAAATTTCTATCCACTATGTAGTTAAATTATCTTCCTTTGAGAGACCTATAATTAGTCTTTCAATTAGTCATTGCATAACATCAGATTATGTTCACATAGATATCATACATTACAATAAGTTCTTATAAACATTATCATGTCTAGATAGTGTTATTAACGACTACCTTTAATTCACATAATATTATTAACTTAGATAATATTAATTCACCTTCTAGTATTATTGGTTCACTAATAATACTTTACATCATTTACCAATATTTTATTCACTTACTAATATTATTAATCATTTAATAATATTTTATCCCTTTACTAATATTATTAATCATTTAATAATATTTTATTCACTTACTAATATTATTAATCATTTAATAATATTTTATTTAATCTCGAATATTATTATTTAATAATAATACTCTAATCTAATATTTTTATTTACATAACAACATCATATTATAATATTATTAGTATTATAATAATATTCCAATAATTTATTAAATTAATAAACAATTTATTCTAATTGTTCATCCTTTAATAACCTCTTATTTAATATCCATAAAAGGTCATAAGTAATATTTATTATTATAAATTACCAAAATTCCCTAAGATAGTCATGATATAATATATTATGAGCATTCAAGCATAAAAATCATATTTTTCTCATTAAAGACATCATTTAACTATTTATTTCCTTTTATTTACAACCTAATCATTTTTAGGAAAAATAGCAAACTGATTCCAAAAATTCTCAGCTTCTGGATTTTAACAGAATATGAACCAACAATGATCCTCTAATTTTTCTAGAATTTTAGAAAATGATTTACTATTTTTAAAGTGCTCAAAACACTCAGATCTTGCTCTATTTTTAAAAAATTGAGTTTTGCTCAGAAAAATCTGAAATTTTTAGGGTATTCTCTCTTAACGTATATGAAGCGACTGTAAAAAGTTTGGAATTTTCCAGTGTATACACAGTGAGATATTCGTAGGATAATATTTATGGAGTCCTTTACTAAATAGTCATTACGCACAATATATAACTTTCGAAACGTGTCCGTTCTTTTCCCTCACGCGTAGATAACTTCATAAGGTACCTCTGTAATATTTTTCCAGATTTTTACAAGACAAGGAACTAGCCGAAACAGCCTCATGAAAAATAAGTCAGTAGCTAATTTTGGATTTCAAGGCTTTAGCATATAAAGTGGACTGTTTTTGTAAAAAAAATCTCAAAGGTTTCAAAACATGCTAGATTTGTGATCTACCACTTGGGTTTACTAGATAACTCATGTATCTAGCACCCCCTTCTTGACGGATCATAATTCCAAGTTGTAGAACTTGAGTTACACAAGATTTAGTGGAAGAAAAACAAGAGTTTTCACCCTTGGAGAACATATGCTCATTTTCTTCCTCTAAGTCTTTGATCTAACACTCAAGATACTTAGTTCCATGCATGATGGTATGTATAACTACTGTATCTTGAGTAGTTGTACATAACCCCATCAAAACTCAAGCTATCAAAACAAGGTAAGAGAAGAAGATGAAGGTACATTATACCTTGACTTAGTGGCTACCTTCCTTGATTTTCCAAAGTAACTAATAAACTTAGGGGCATAAACCACTAGAACTCCTATAATTCTTCTTCCTATGGCTGAAATTCTCTCTTTCTTTTCTCTCTTTGAAGTTGGCTAGCTTGGGAGCAAGAGGTAGAAGAAGAAGATGAAGAAGATGGAGAGAAAATGAGATATTGGAAGAATGAATTGTGTTTACAAAATGAAATGGCCAATTCATTAATAATTCTCCCACAATTATTTTGTTGCCCATTAGGTAAAAACTTTGTATTATTACTTACCTTAGGTTAAACATGATTAATTGTGCATAATGGAGTGGCAACCAATGGGAGCCTTACCACATTGTCCTTATGTTTATTCATGTCTACTAATGGACAAGCTAGATTAATTATTCCACTTAGGATCCTCATAATATCCACCATTTAGCTTTTATTTTAAATGCCCAATTTTGATTAATCAAATGTCTAGAATACCCCCAATCAAGTGGGCTAAGTATTGGATTACATTTTATTTTCCTTGGGCTTTTATTTTAATTGATTTGGGCTAGATAAAAACATAGTCCAAAAATTTTAATAATGTTACCCAATTTGATAATTTAGGGCTTTCATCTCCAATCATATGAAGTTTAATTACTTATACATATGATTTTATCTCATAACCTAATTAGATTTACAAGAATTAGGTTTAAAATTATTAGCCACTTGAAATACTAAGTTTACCCACTTAAGTTAGTATACATATAAAATACTAACTTTTTCGTGTTACCATAACCCTTAGGTTATTTAATATCCTTACCTAATGTATAATTAGGTCACAAGGCTTTCATTTTTAATGAAATCCATAAATGTATGTATCCATATATAACACAAAGTAAAAAAAAAATGTACATACATACATGGTGACTTAAAATTCACGGTTATTACATTTACTATTAAAACTTAAAGTAACGGCTCATACTAATTTACTATTAAATCTTTAAACCAGTGATCAATATTGATTTACTATTATAACTTTCCACCAGCGGTCCATATTGATTAACTATTATATCTTCAATCAACGATCCATATTGATTTACTATTATAACTTCAACCAACGGTCTGAAAAATTATAACATCTCCTCATGGAATAATATTGTACCCAAAAATGATTTGGACCGAAAAGAAATATATTTTTCGAGTGAATAGTACCCCGTGAATAGTACTTCAGGAATAGTATCCCGACACAAAAAGTGTCCCAAATACCCGAGTGAACAATACTAGAGTGAATAGTAATCGGGTGAATTGTAATCCGTGAATAGTACTCCAACACGAAAAGTGTCCCAAATGCCCGAGTGAACAATACTAGAGTAAATAGTAATCGGGTGAATAGTAACCCGTGAATAGTAGATTCGATACTGAAAAGTGCCCCTCAATAATTCACTGGATTAATCAATATAACCTCCAGACATCAATTATTATCGAAATAAATGTCGATTTCCACTAACACTAATAATCCCAACACAATGAAACTATCAATTTCATCTTTAATCAACACGAACTTATTCATCATTAATATTATAACTCACAATATTTAACAACCGTGTCGCTCCTGTGTAAGAGGGGCTTTCAATAAGGATTTCTCCTTATTGGCGTGCAATTAGATGACCAAACCTCTCCTCGACGTAACTTCTAGACATTGTCAATATTGCAAATAATAATATGAATAACTTTGTCGTCTCAATTATTGATTTAATAATATATCATATTATGCAAATGATAATCTTGTGACAATAATTGAATCAATAATATGAGAGATATGATGCGAAATTCATCAGTAGTAATAATTGAGTATAATCGAGTGACTTCTCACGTAAGCATCAATAATCAATATCGTGTGTACTACTATGCGAACACGCGTATTATTTGTACTTTTACTAGGGGTAGTTCAACAGCTTTTAACGGTAACACCTCCTCCGCCAAGTTATTGAAAAGATAATTACATCATTTTCTAACTACGACAATACTTCCGTTGGGGGGTCCACCAATGATTGTGCCGTCGTACGGATATTCCCTGACAAAAAGAATATTTTATATCAACGTACTTACTTTGCACAATTTTCACGTATCACCCTTAACTTTAATCCTTTTATCAATTTAACCATTTACTAAATAATATAATAATTTTAAGAAAATTGAATACTTTCATTTCATAAAATTCAGGGTCTCACAATTCACATTCATGTACTATTAGGGGAGGTGGTGCAAGATTGATAATACTTGCATGACTAAATTAAAAATGGAGGTATAGATGAAGGTACTATACTGTAATTAGATTTTTCACATGATTATACTATTAAGTCACATGAATGAACTATTAATTCACATTATTTACTATTACGGGAGGTGGTGGAAATTTGATAATACTTGCAGGACTAAATTAAAAATGAAGAAAAAGATGAAGGTATTATACTGTAATATTTTGAGCCCCAAAACGTGTAATTATCGAAACTATATTTTCCTATAATAGAAGCTCATTCTTCTTTCATTCTCACCAATTCACTAAGTCTCACAAGAGCAATTATTATAGAGAGAAATTATAGAGAGAAAGAAGAAGAGAAGTCTGCTACCTCACTACTCCAGTATCCAGTTTCTTCTAAAGTAATGGGTATTATTCCTTCGTATTCATGAAGAGAGTTATTTTTTTCAATACTCGTAAGGATTGTTATTTCATTCTCTATCATTATGTTAGAATAACATGTCTATGCGAAGTACCGCATACATGGTGAAATTCTTCAGTTATTCCATTCTTTATTATTCTCATTAAAATAACTCCGCCTATGCGATTACATCGCATTCCCGTGAATTCTCGTTGTTATTCCATTTTTTAATATTCTGCTGGAATATCCCGTCCATATCATGCTTGATTACGCATGACCGTTCCATTCTTTATTATTACATTGGAATAACCTAACTGTGCTTGTCTATCGCAGTATGGTGAATGATCCTTCATATTCATTCCTTATTAAATTGTGGAAATGATCTGCTCACGTGATTACCGCATGGTGGACAAAAATTCATTTGTTTGCTTTATATATTCTATTATACTCAACTGGTTAAAGTTTTGGCTTCTATACTCCATGAAATTAGTAGAATATCCTCGGATATTTGCGCTTCATCCAAAGATCTTTTCATGGAAATATTCTTCCGAGCATTCTTGAATTTTACTCCACAAAACAAAGATCATGTCGACAATTTGACGTTATTGATTTCTCGGATAAATTAAATTATAAATCTTTAAAAATTTATCCTTGAACTTATTTTATTGAATTCTTATATCATTGTCATCATCCTCATGTTTATAATATGTTAAAAGTCATATATGGCCTGTAGAGCATAGATGAACTTGGTATGATTATGACCAAGAATTATTCGGTATAATCATAACCGTAATGTTACAAATGATGTGGTAAAAGTCCTCAATGGCCGTAGTGCATTGATGGACAGTTGTTGGCATGATCATGACCATTGATGAATACATGAATATCTTTGGCCCGTAGTGCATGGATAATTTCATGGTCGTGATACTAATGAATATCCTTGGTCAGTAGTGTGGGGATGATGTGGTTTATTTATTGTCGAGTCTCAAATGATAAAAGTGATAAGACCCCAACTTATTATAAATAAAATCGAATTTCCTCTAATTATTATTGTGAATAATAAGGTATTAATTTGATATAATTCTCTCGTTATGGGTGAAATGTGCAAATTTTGCAAAATATGCAAGTGGTTATAAAATAATCATTGTTGTTTGGGAATATTCATTTGGTCGTGGAATATTCTTGTTGTTTCGGGAAATATTCGTATTTACGGCCAAGCAAATATTTGTGGGCCCCATAATGTAATAATTGCTTTATGAAGAAAAACGACAAGTTTGAGTTTTATAAATAATCTACGAAGTTGTTACCAAGTAACACCGCTGAATACCCGTGGGTTAAAATACAAAGAATACGCGCGGATGCACAAAGATTGATGAATTATTGATCCTTACGTAAGAAGGCACTACTAATAATTGTTACAAGAGTTATCGCTCAATATTTTATTTTATTGATTCAATAATTGTCGCTGCTGATATTTTATATTATTGTTGTTTCAATAATTGTCACCGCACAAAGATTTCCCATTATCGATCAATAATTCATATTATTTGAATAATATTATTAGATAAAGATTATTGGCAAATGTCTAGAAAGTTCTCACAAGGAGAGGTTTGGTCACCTAATCATGCGCCAAAAGAAGGAGAAAAATTTATTGAAAGCCCCTCTTCCCGAAACTACCGTCATTATAAATGTGATTCTCGTAATATTATTTGTGAATAATTAATTATTGATTCATATGATAAGGAAATATTTATTTTATGTGGATATAAATGTTGATATATTTATTGTGGTTAAAAATGAAAGAGTTAATGTTGAGGTGTTTTATCAAGATTTTTGTCTGAATGAAGGTATTAAAAATTAAACCAAAGGTTTTTAGAGATATATTGTGAGTTATAATTTTTAATCCGACCGCTGATCGTTGTAATTTTTTTGGATATGTTATACATATATAAGTTGAGTATATGTCCACAAATTTTGAACCGTTAAAATGAACGATGATTTGTTATGAATTTTAAGAGGTGACCGTTTCGTAAATTGTCAAGTATCCGAATTTAGCATTTTGGTGGAAAATTTAGAATTGAGTGGGCCCCACTTGTGGTTGGTGAAGAAATGTGCTGAATTTTATTTCAAATGTGGTGGGTGGGAATAGTAGCAGTAAAGCCATCAAAGTCAGTCAAGTGTCAAGTCTCTAACATTTTCCTATAAATAGAGGGCTGTTAGAATTGAAAATCACACCGTAAACATAAGCTTTCTCTTCTCTCTCTCTAGATTATCGAGTGTATTTTGTGAGTATTTAGATACTTTGTGAGTTTCTATTCATCAAAGCAAGTTTCCTTCAAATTTATATACCGATATTCCGATCGTAAGTACTCGATATTTTGAGGTAAGGGGTGTTATATTCTTCTTAAAATGATATTTTCTTCAATATCATTATACCAAATGTTGGTATGAACTTTTTATCAAATTTGAAACTTTTTGTGTCTGGGTTACTATTCACGATACTTACTATTCACGATACTACACATATTCACTTATCACTACACTATTCACCAAAAAAATGAAATTTTCTTCTTTTTTGTCCAAGATGTCTATTATGGTTACTATCTTTGATCAGATCCATGTTTTGATCTTTATTCTTGAATTTTGCTTCAAAATTGGTTATTATGGAGTATTATTGATCTTGATAAACTCATATACTTAATCCTTACTATTTGTCCTTCCGTCTCACCGGATTCGCTTTTCTTTAAAATATTTTTCATCATCCTCACCCCTAAATGATGATATTACTAAATATCTTCGGCCCGTAGTGCAAAGATGAATGATTAATCG
Source organism: Panax ginseng (assembly GCA_020205605.1). NCBI lineage: Eukaryota > Viridiplantae > Streptophyta > Magnoliopsida > Apiales > Araliaceae > Panax > Panax ginseng. The sequence goes on along the minus strand of CM035136.1, from coordinate 129,858,261 downwards.
ATGAATATCTTTGGCCCAGTAGTGCAAGATGAACAAAAGTTGAGATGAATATGACCAACCGGTGATATAAAATGAATATCTTTGGCCTCAGAGTGCAAAGATGAATATTGATTAAAGATGTATATTGATTGTTGTTACAGGGATAAAATATTGATGATGGACTTTTAAATCTTAAAGATAGTAGAAACTCATTCTCTACTGACTTTTCTAATGGATTGTTGTTTCACCGCAGCTTGTTGATCTAAAACTTGTTGTCTATTATATTTTATCGATTTTTTCCTCGTCAAGACTAACGATAATTTGTTGTATATTATCTTAGTCATAATATTCTTTATCGGGCTAGTTGAGCTCACCCTTTTCCTTTTTTTGTTCCATTTTTCTCGTGAGGTGAGAACATAAAGCAGAAACTAGCTCTGGTACGGAGTGATGGTTCTAGAAAGATGTTTTAGCAAATTCCTCACTATTTCTCGAAAAATAGTGTTTGAATAATTGTAATGAGGACTTATTTGAGTGTGGATATTGTCTAGAAGACAATATTTGTATTTAAACTCACAAAGATGTGTTGTCGTATTTTGCACGACAATCAGATTATTGAAGTTGTAGTTTGCTTTCTCGTACTCATGTATTTGGCGACTCGTAATGGGTGTCAGATACCTATTTTGGGGGCGCCACAAATGGTATCAAAGCTTAGGATATGGTCTCCAAGCGAGATCGGGAATAGAACTAGAGGGGAGAGATGAGTAAATCCTTCGCTAGTGTGTCCTATCTAAGCTTATTTGTTGGTCACCATAATATAGGATATTATGTGATATGTTAATTTGTTTAATTAACCCTTGTTTTATGGCAAGATTTAAGAATGGTCACGAGAACGTTAACAATGGAGTGTATGAGACCGTGGGAACAACCTTTAGTTACAAAACCAGAGAACGTGCAACAGAAGGCAATAATCCTCCCAGAAACAACACTACCGAACAAAAATGATGAATGATGGATGTTCGTAAGTTTTTTTGCATTTTATGCAAAACCGCATTTAGGAAACTCGTGTACGTATTACGGTGGAAATGCTAGTAATGCGCGCATTTGTCACAAACCAAGCAAGCTTCAAAGAGTCAGGACCACCGTAATTTAAGGGAAAGCCGATCCCATCACGGCGGAAAAACGTGGGTCAAGCAAATTACCAAGATATTCGATGTCTTGGGATGCACGGAGAGAAATGTAAGGTTCCATTCGCCACCTTTATGTTCCGCGGTGAGAGGCACTCATCGGTGGGAGTCTCAGGAAGTCACCTCACCACCAAGACTCAAAGATGTCTTGGGAAACATTTCAGAACTATTCAATGACAAGTACTTTCCCGAAAGTATTCATTATACGTAAGGAGGTGGAGTTTATCGACCGAACAAAACAACATGACGGTGTCCCAAAGACGAGGCGAAGTTTGCAGAGTTATCCAGTTTGCACCTCATTTGGTCGAAAAATGAGGAACGAATGACAAGGATGTTTCGAGAGGTCTAAAGCCCAGATTCTAAGAATATCTTATATCTCATAAATTTTCTTTATATTCGGATGTTGTAAATGTGGCTCAATTATTAGAGCGAGAGATAATGAGTATGTGCAACCGAGGGACCACAACTGTGGTCATACCTAAGATGAAGAATCATCGAGCGATGATAACCAACGAGGAGGGGAAAATACTTAACAAAGGCGCAGAACCACTCTGTGTGGTCATCGTGGCCATGATAATAGGAGAGGTGAGTCAAGTGGAAATTTCGTAAAGAGGAGATTCAACAATGACGGAAGACATCAAAGAAGAAAGACCAAAGACCAACAACAAATTCTAGGGGGAGGAGAACGACCGCCAGCTTAGATGTTACAAATGCGGAAAGAGGGACATATCATCACCAAAACCGCCCACAACAATCCAAGGTATGTTACAACCGTGGAAAGGAAGGCCACATAGCTCGGGATTGTTCTCAGAGCAAAACCAAGTTCAATCGGGATGGTGACTCCAAGGGTCATCCCGATAAGTCAAATCAATGGCTTCGAAGAGCGCTTGTCGTGATCGCCAAAACGCGAGGAACCCGAACGAGGTGATTACGGTAAGATAATCTTGAACTCTCATGTAAGTTTATACCTTACTAGATACCGGCTCTACCCATTCTTTTATCTCTCCCGCTTGTGCTCAACGCTTAAACTTGACCGAGAAATTAGACTTTGATTTATCAAATGAGACTCCGTGGGTGAAACTTTCACATCCACAGCTTATAAATCTTGCATGATCCAAGTTGGCACTATCACATTACCCGCTGATCTTATCTCTTTAAAGATACTTGCTTTTGATGTGATTTTAGGAATTGATCGGTTAACCACCATCATGCCAAAATTGATTGTTTTCGTAAGGTCATTAGTTTTCATATATCCTAACCAACCTCGCTATACTTAATTCAAACAACTAAACCACTAAAATCACCACTATCATATCAAGCCATAAAGCTATTCGCTTATTGAAAAACTGATGTCAAGCTTTCTTAGCCCATGTTATGGATTTGAACAAAGACAAGTCGATTTGAATAATATTTCGTTGTTAGAGAATTTCCGATGTATTTCCTCAAGAACTTCCCTGCCTACCCCTTAACGTGATGTTGAATTCTTTATCGACCTTGAGCCGCACAAAACCCATTTCTAAAACCCCATATCGAATGGCTCCTATTGAACTTCGTGAGTTAAAAGTCCAACTACAGAATTGTTAGACATAGGTTTCATTCGCCCCTAGACATCTCCTCGGGGTGCTCCTGCTTTATTCAGAAAGAAGAAAGACGGAGTATGCGACTTTTGTATTGACTACCGAGAATTAAACCATGTCACCATCAAGAATAGGTATCCGCTACCTCGCATTGATGACCTGCTCACCACCAAATAAAGGAGCACAATTCTTTTCAAAGATCGATCTTCGCTCGATATCATCACCAAGATTAAAATCGAGGATATTCCAAAGACCGCCTTCGTAACTCCCTAAGACGGCATTATGAATTCTTAGTCATGTCTTTTGATCGACTAATGCTCCCGCCGCTTTCATGGATATGATGAACCGTATTCAAGGAATATTTGATCATTTTTGTTGTTGTTTTTATTGATGACATCCTCATCTATTCCAAAAGCCGTGAAGATCATGAGCACCATTTGAAGTCGATACTTGAAAGGCTTCGTGAAAAACAAGCTTTATGCCAAGTCAAGAAATGTGAGTTCGCTTGAGGAAGTAGCATTCCTTGGGCACGTGGTGTCAAAACATGGAGTATCTGCTGACCCTTCAAAGAAAGATCAAGCAAGACAAAGTTGGGAGCAACCAAAGTCTCTGACCAAGTGCGAGCTTTCGGGCTTAATCCGGTTATTATCGAGAGATTCGTGGAAGGATTTTCTCGAATCGCTACTCCGCTAACTCACCGACTTTTAAAAGATACAAAATTGTATGGAGCGAGGAAATGCGAGAAGAGTTTCCAAGAGCTCAAGAGAGACTCATTTCGCACTGCTCGCAATACCATCCGGCACGGATGGATTTGTTATATACAAATGATGCTTCGTGCAAAGGGTTAGGATGCGCTCTCATGCAACATGGGAAAGTCATAGCCTATGCCTCACGACAACTCAAAGAATATGAGAGGAATTATCCTACTCATGATCTAGAGTCAAGCAAAGCAATGATTCGCTGCTGAAAATTTGGAGACACTACTTGTATGGGGAGAAAGTGGAGATTTATACTTGACCATAAAAGCCTCAAATATTTCTTCACCCAAAAAGAACTCAACATGCGGCACGACGCTGGCTTGAACTATTGAAAGATTACGATCACACTATTCAATATCATCCTCGAAAAGCGAACGTAGTAGAGTCGACGATATCGAGTAAAGATCATATGCGAGTACGAAAAGCGATATTGTCAATGCAAAGGCCCATTCTCAGATGACTTGCAAAGGATGGAGGTAGAATTAAAGACCTCAGGACCCACATGATGATGGCGAATATACGAGTAGAACCGACTTTAATCGATAAAGTTAAAGTCGCCAAGCTACTTTACATGGAGCCGATGCGTATGAAGAAGAAAAAGTGCAAGAAGGTGCTATTCCGTAAGCAAGAATCGATGAAGAAGGAATACTTAGATTCAACTCCGCACTTTGTGTTCCTAACGATTCTCGACTTGAAGCATAGAATCATGATGGAGGCACACAACACACCGCTTGCAATCCATCTCGGGAGTACCAAAATGTATCATGATATTCGACATACATTTTGGTGGAACAATAATAAGAGAGAGATCGCGAGTTTATCTCGAGGTGTTTAACTTGTCAACGTAAAGGCGAGCATCAAGTGCCAAAGGGTCCATTACAACCACTTGAGATTCCAAAATGGAAGTGGGAACACATTACTATGGATTTCAAGCATGTGTCTTCCCAAAGTTTCTCAAGGCATAGATGCTATTTGGGTTATTGTTGATAGATTAACCAAGTCCGCCCATTTCTTTTCTCGATACGTGAGAGATTTATTCCTCGAACGCCTTGCTAGTATGTACGTGAATGAGATTGTGAGATTGCATGGCATGCCAAGATCCATAGTTTCGGATCGCGACCCAAGATTCACTTCACGATTTTGGGTTAGCTTACGTAAAGCTATGGGCACGGATTTATTTATCTGGCTTCGCATACCATCCTCAAACCTGACGGACAATCGAGAGGACTATTCAAACCCTCAAAGATCTATTAAGACTTTGTGTCCTAGATTTTAAAGGAAGTTGATAAGTATTTGCCACCGTGGAATTCTCCTACAACAACAAAGCTATCAAGCAAGTATAGGCATGGCTCCATTTGAGGCGCTAGATGGACGAAAAGTGTCGCTTCTCCAAAGATGTCGGGACGAGGTGGGAGAAGCAACGTTGTTGTTGGGACCGTAATTAGTACGCATGACTACGTAAAAGATCCAAATGATTCGACAACGATTCAAACCTCACAAGATCGACAAAAAGAGTTATGCCGATCTTCATAGAAAGGACGGGAGTTTAATATCGAGATCATGTATTGTTACGTGTTGCTCCATGGAAGGGAGTTACAAGATTTGGAAAGAGAGGAAAGCTCAATCCACGATTTGTTGGTCCATTTGAGATTCTCGACCGAATAGGAAATGTGGCCTATAGACTCAAGATTACCTCCAAGTATGTCTCGTGTTCATAATGTTTTTCACATATCCATGCTTCAGAATATGTGAAAGACCCGAACCATATTATCATGCTAGAACTGCATTTGAGATAGTCAAGATTTAACGTACGTAAGAAGTACCTACTAAGATCTTGATATAGAAAGAGAGATGTCCCACGCACTAAGGTTATACCACAAGTTAAGGTTTTGTGGAGAAACCATGCTATCAAGAAATGACCGGGAGTTGAATCGTAAATGAAAGCGAGGTATCCTCACCTTTTCGAAACACCGGGTACGTATGTCAATTTCGAGGACGAAATTTCATAAGGAGGGGAGGTTGTAAGACCCCAACTTATTATAAATAAAATCGAATTTCCTCTAATTATTATTGTGAATAATAAGGTATTAATTTGATATAATTCTCTGGTTATGGGTGAAATGTGCAAATTTTGCAAAATATGCAAGTGGTTATAAAATAATCATTGTTGTTTGGGAATATTCATTTGGTCGTGGAATATTCTTGTTGTTTGGGAATATTCGTATTTTGCGCAGCCATTTTTGGGGGCCCATAATAATAATAATTGCTTGATGAAGAAAACGACAAGTTTGAGTTTTTATAAATAACTACAGAAGTTGTTACCGTCAAGTAACACCGCTGGAATACCCTATGGTTAAAATACAAAGAATACGCGCGGATGCATGAGATTGATGAATTATTGATCCTTACGTAAGTTAGGCACTACTACTAATAATTGTTACAAAGAGTTACTGCTCAATATTTTATTTTATTGATTCAATAATTGTCATATTGATATTTTATATTATTGTTGTTTCAATAATTGTCACCGCACAAGATTTCCCATTATCGCATCAATAATTCATATTATTTGAATAATATTATTAGATAAAGATTATTGGCAATGTCTAGAAAGTTCTCAAAGGAGAGGTTTGGTCACCTAATCAAGCCACCAAGAAGGAGAAATTTTTATTGAAAGCCCCTCTTTCCGGGACTACTACCGTCATAAATGTGATTCTCAGTAATATTATTTGTGAATAATTAATTATTGATTCATATGATAAGGAAATATTTATTTTATGTGGATATAAATGTTGATATATTTATTGTGGTTAAAAATGAAAGAGTTAATGTTGAGGTGTTTTATCAAGATTTTTGTTTGAATGAAGGTATTAAAAAATTAAACCAAAGGTTTTTTAGATATATCATGTGAGTTATAATTTTTAATCCGACCGCTGATCGTTGTAATTTTTGGATATGTTATACATATATAAGTTGAGTATATGTCCACAAATTTTGAACCGTTAAAATGAACGATGATTTGTTATGAATTTTAAGAGGTGACCGGTTCGTAAATTGTCAAGTATCCGAATTTAGCATTTTGGTGGAAAATTTAGAATTGAGTGGGCCCCACTTGTGGTTGGTGAAGAAATGTGCTGAATTTTATTTCAAATGTGGTGGGTGGAATAGTAGTAGTAAAGCCATCAAAGTCAGCAGTCAAGTCTCGCTAACATTTTTCTATAAATAGAGGGCTGTTAGAATTGAAAATCACACCGTAAACATAAGCTTTCTCTTCTCTCTCTAGATTATTATCGAGTGTATTTTGTGAGTATTTAGATACTTTGTGAGTTTCTATTCATCGCTGCAAGTTTCCTTCAAATTTTATACCGATATTCCGATCGTAAGTAATCGATATTTTGAGGTAAGGGTGTTATATTCTTCTTAAAATGATATTTTCTTCAATATCATTATACCGAAATGTTGGTATGAACTTTTTATCAAATTTGGAACTTTTTGTGTTCTGGTTACTATTCACGATACTATTCTATTCACGATACTACACTATTCACTAATACTTAACTACTATTCAATTAAAAATGAAATTTTCTTCTTTTGTCCAAGATGTCTATTATGGTTACTATCTTTGATCAGATCCATGTTTTGATCTTTATTCTTGAATTTTGCTTCAAAATTGGTTATTATGGAGTATTATTGATCTTGATAAACCGTTATACTAATCCTTACTATTTGTCCTTCCGTCTCACCGGATTCGCTTTTCTTTAAAAATATTTTTCATCATCCTCAAATCCTAAATGATGATATTACTAAATATCTTTGGCCTCAGAAGTAAAAGATGAATGATTAATCGATGAATATCTTTGGCCCGTAGTAAAGCAAAAGATGAACAAAAAGTTGAGATGAATACGACCAACCGGTGATATAAAAATGAATATCTTTGGCCTGTTGTGCAAAAGATGAATATTGATTAAAGATGTATATTGATTGTTGTTACAGTGGATAAAATATTGATGATGGACTTTTAAATCTTAGAAGATAGTAGAACTCATTCTCTACTTGACTCTTCTAATGGATTGTTGTTTCACCGCAGCTTGTTGATCTAAAACTTGTTGTCTATTATATTTTATCGATTTTTCCTCGTCAAGACTAACGATAATTTGTTGTATATTATCTTAGTCATAATATTCTTTATCGGGCTAGTTGAGCTCACCCTTTTCCTTTTTTGTTCCATTTTTCTCGTGAGGTGAGAACATAGCAGAACTAGCTCTGGGTACCTGGAGTGAGTGATGGTTCTAGAAAGATGTTTTAGCGCCCCTTCTCACTATTTCTCGTAAAATAGTGTTTGAATAATTGTAATGAGGACTTATTTGAGTGTGGATATTGTCTAGAAGACAATATTTGTATTTAAACTCACAAAATGATGTGTTGTCGATTTTGCACGACAATTGTATTATTGAAGTTGTAGTTTGCGGTAGCATTAGTAGTCCTCACTATTCTGTGAAATAGTGTGACAATAAATGTAATGAGGACTTATTTTGAGTTTGAATACTGTCTAAAAGACAATATTTGTATTAAAACTCACAGCTCATGTTGTATAATTAAGTTTGTATTTGTATTCAGTACCATGTATTTGGTAACTCAGAATGGGTGATGTATACCTATTTTGGGGGCGTCACAAGTAGCCCTCACTATTCTGTGAAATGGTTTTATAATAATTGTAATGAGGACTTTATTTGAGTTTGGATACTCTCTACGAGACATTATCCGTTTTGAAACTCCCAGCTACGTTTTGTCGTACTGTATAAAAGAAGTTTGTATTTAAATTTTATACCATGTATTTGGCGACTCAAGATGGTTGATGTATACCTATTTTGGGGGCGTCACAAAATATGTATTCAAATTGCTAGAATCACAAAATCAGAACATATATGTAACAGTCCCAAATATAACTCCTCGATCAGTCCCAATTCAAATTACATAACTCCTCATCAATTAACAATATCACAAAATCGTAATATCGTAACATGTAATGTACCCCAAACCCTTTCTTCAAATATGTAATTTTCTAAATAGGGAACATTAGGGCATAAATTATCAATAATTATTATAAGAAAAACTATTTATAATTACTGATTATGGCAGAAAAACTATATATTAACAATTATTATGGAGTTCATTGGGGATTTCTAAATAGGGGAAAAATTATGGCAGAACCTTAAAGCCGGCAAGCTAGCTGATAATGGTAGAGGAAGAGGAGGAAACGGCAGCACCACGAGATTTCCCAAACCACCACAGCGCCGCCACTAGCTTTACCAAACCACCACCGCCGCCGCCACGAGCAACGGCCGAAAAAATGAGGACGAAGGCGGACGAAAGAAACTGGAGGAAGCTTTGCAAAGTGTAGGTGTTTGAGAGATCGAGAGATGGGGAGATGGAGAGATGGAGAGCTGGAGACGAACAGTCGAGAGATGGAGACACTGAGAGTCGAGAGATGGAAAGAAAATAAAAGAAATGGGCGTTTGGGGCTGATTTGATTTTTTTTACGGTTTTATTAATGAATTCCAATGGAATAGCCGTCAAAAATAAGTCCCTCGGAATTAACTTATCCTCGACGAGCATTTCCTCGGATATAACGATAATTTTGTCGAAGTTAGTTTGTGCTGGCGGAAAACTTGGCGCCATTGAGGGCCTTATACTTCCGACGGAATTCCGTCGGGCTTAGCATATTTTCTAGGGAATTATATTCGACGAATTATTCTGTCGAAATTATGTTATGTGCGACGGAATAGAATCCGTCAAGGTTACATCCGTCGGATTAGCCGGTTTTCTTGTAGTGTGTTTGGTACATGAAGATCCAACATAATTATTAATTCTCGTACTTTTCAATTTTCGCGTGTAACATGTGATTTCCTTTCAGGTCTGAGGACCGAAACTGGGACATTCTTTAGTTGTTTCCCCTTTCGTTTAGATGTTAGAATTCTAGTGCAAGTAAGCGTATATAAGACAAAGACTCTTCAAAATGCATCAAGTACATGTGTCAGCTATTTGAGGCTTAATGAGGTTTGTGTAGTGTGTAACAGACTTCAAATATACCACTAACAATCATATCAATATAACAACTCGATGACATTGTGCATTACACTTTTTAAATATTTATTAGTGCTATAGAATGAAAGAGGTACCCATTTTTAACCTTATTGGTTGCATTACAAATATTTTTATCAAGAAATTAATATATATATATATATATATATATATATATATATATATACACACACACACACATACACAACTGTTATATAATGTATTGAAGTTTAGTGATCAGATTAATTCTATACTTAGATATGTATTTGAGCACAAAACTTTTACCCAACTCTATGTAACATATACTACCAAAATTTTATCATCACACAACAATCTACCATCTTCCTATTATATCTTAATTTATTAATTGCACGTATAAATTTATTATTAACAAAATAAATAATCCTGCAACAACGCGCGGGTTTGTATCTAGTATTGTAACACTATGCACTTTAAATTTTTTTAAAAATTAGTATACCCTTCTGACCAAATTTTTTAAGGGTATTTTTGTCATTTTATTACAAAAATACGTATTAAATGACTGCTTATGTTTGCACATCCCATCAATGTAAGACCCCGAATTTTATGAAATGAAAGTATTCAATTTTCTTATAATTATTATTTTATTTAGTAAATGGTTAAATTGATAAAGGTTAAAGTTAAGGGTGATATTTAAAAATTTTGCAAAGTAAGCAAGTTGATAGAAAATATTCGATTGGTCGGGGAATATTCATTTTAACAGGGAATATTCGTACGACGGCACAATCATTGGTGGACCCCACAACGGAGGTATTGTCGTAGTTAGAAAACGACAGAAATATCTTTTTATAAAATAACGGCGAAAGTTTTGTTGTTGAACTACCAGGTAGTAAAAGTACAGTAATACGCGTGGTTACATAGTAGCACACGGTATTGATTATTGATGCTTACGTGAGAAGTCACTCAGTTATACTCAATTATTGCTACAATAATTGTTGCATAATATCTCTCATATTATTGATTCAATTATTATCACAGTAGCATCTGTATAATATTTATTATTATTAAATCAATAAATGAGACGACAAAGTTATTCATATTATTATCAACAATATTGACGATGTTTAGAAAGTTCTGTCGATGAGAGGTTTGGTCACCTAATTGCGCGCCAATAGGGAGAAATTATTATCGAAAAGCCCCCTCTTTCCTGGGAATGATCTGGTTGTTAAATATTTTGAGTTATAATATTAATGATGAATAAGTTCGTGTTGATTAAAGATGAATTTGATATTTCTATTGTGTTGGGATTATTAGTATTAGTGAAAATCGACATCTATTCCGATAATAATTGATGTCTGGAGGTTATATTGACCAATCAGATAATTAATCTGATAAATGAGCAATTATTGCTACTAATTTACATGTTTATAACTATGTGTTCACATGTGTGTACTATTAATTCACATGCATGTACTATTAGGGGAGGTGGTGCAAGATTGATAATACTTGCATGACTAAATTAAAAATGGAGGTATAGATGAAGGTACTATACTGTAATTATTTTTTCACATGTAGAGAACTACTGATTCACATGATTGTACTATTAATTCACATGATGTACTATTAAGGGAGGTGGTGTAAGTTTGATAATACTTGCATGACTAAATTAAAAATGAAAGAAAAGATGAAGGTATTATACTGTAATATTTCGAGCCCCAAAACGTGCAATTATCGAAACTATGTTTTCTTATAAATAGAAGCTCATTCATTCTTCATTCTTACCAATTCACTAAGACTCACAAGAGCAATTATAGAGAGAGAAGCTATAGAGAGAAAGAAGAAGAGTAGTCTGCTACTTCCTATTCCAGTATCTAGTCTTCTTCCAAGGTAAGGGGTATTATTTATTTCATATTCTGAAGATATATTATTTTTCGTATTTGTATGAATATTATTTTCGTTCGATATTCGTAAGGAATATCATATTCGTTCAATATTCGTAGGAATATTATTTTTCGTTCAACAGTCGTAAGGGGTATTATTTCTTTCGTATTCATGAAGAGAGTTATTTTCTTTCAATACTCGTAAGGGTTGTTATTCCAATCTTTATTATTCTATTGGAATAACTCATCTCTACGCGGACTACCGCATGCATGGTGAAATTCTTCACATTACTCCATTCTTTATTATTCATTTGAATAACTCGCTCTACGGACCGCATCATGGTGAAATTCTTCATTATTCCATTATTTATTTGTTGGAATAACTCGCTCACGCGACTACTGCATGCATGGTGAATGACCTTTCGTATTCATTCTTTATTAAATTGTGGAAATGATCATCTACGTGGATTACCGCATTGCGGATGAAAAATCAATTTGCAGTTTCGTATATTTTATTATACTCGTATGAGATATCCTTTCTTTTGTACTCGTCATGGAATATCGTTTTCTTTTGTATTTTCCTTTTATGAGTACTATTCACGGGTACTATTCACAAAGTATTATTCATAAAGTATTATTCACGAAGTACTATTCATGAGTACTATTCACGGGGTACTATTCCTGAAATACTATTCATGGGATACTATTTACCCGAGTACTATTCACCCGGAGTACTATTCATGACAAAAATTGATTATTATTTTTTTCCAAATCATTTTTGATACAATATCATTCTTGAATTTTACTCCACAAAACAGTATCATGTTGACAATTTGATCATTATTGAATTCTGAATAAATTAAATTATAAATCTTTAAAAATTTATCATTTATTTTCTTTTAATTGAATTCTTATATATATCATTGTCATCATCCTCATGTTTATATTGTGATGATAGTCATCTTTGGCTTACGTGCATAGATGGACTGTTGATTGGTATGATTATGATCAGGAATCATTCGGTATAATCATGACACGTAATGTTATAAATGATGTGGTAAAAGTCTTCATTGGCCCGTAGTGCATTGATGGACAGTTATTGGTATGATTATGACCATGAATTATTCGGTATAATCATGACCATTGATGATTACATGAATATCCTTGGCCCGTAGTGCAGGGATGATTCGATGATGTGGTTTATTTATTAAGCTAAGTCTCAGCGATAAAGTTGATGAAAAACTTTTTAAATCATAGAAGATAGTAGTTATCATGCTCTACTTGACTCTTCTAATGGATTGCTTGTTCCGCTACAGTTGTTGATCTAAAACTTGTTGTCTATTATATTCTATCAGTTGTTATACTGTTGAAGGCTAAGGATAATTTATTCTGCATTATCTTAGTCATAATATTTCTTACTGTGCTAGTTGAGATCACCCTTTTCTTTTATTGTTCTCCTTAAGAAATGAGAATATAGTTGGGACGAGTCAGGAAATGGAGTGATGGTCCAGGATAAGTGGCTTTAGTAGTCCTCACTATTCTGTAAAATAGTGTGATAATAATTGTAATGAGAACTTCATTGAGTGTATATATTGTCTAGAAGACAATATTCGTTTAAAAACTCAGTAATGTTTTGTCGTATTTTTACACGACAGTTGTATTAAAGAAGTTTGTATTTGATTTCTGTACCATATATTTGTCGACTCAAGATGGGTGATGTATACCTATTTTGGGGGCGTCACAATTAACGCATTTACAAAACAATATAAAATTACTTCAAGCAAAGTACAAACATGGATCCTAATTCCTATTAGTATATGAGAGTGGTTGGCGTGAAGATAACTTTTGTCAATTGATATATTAATATAATGTCGACACGCAGATTAGGAGATGTTCTCTCTCTGCTTGTCAACACTGTATTGATCAACATATCAACTTATCATGAAGTTAACTTCATGATAACCAGATTCGTAGGCTATGTGAGTGATTTACAGAAATGAGTTATATTTATATAACACAAGTTGCATTTCAAATTATCTTTGTTATTCAAATATTATAAAAATTGAACTCTTTACTACTCCCTCCTATTCATATTAATTGTCGTTTTGGAGAGTTTTATTTTATTCAATGTAAGTGTCGTTTTGGAATCCCTATGCAATATTGCACTATTTTTTCCTAATTTACCCCTCTATTTAATATGCTTAGTAAATGTAATTCCATGGACCATTGTGGAGAGAGAAATAATTAATTAGGGATACAAAAGACATTTTATGTTATTTCTTAATAAGTGTGCTTAACTCTAAAAAGACACTTAATATGAATAGGAGAGAATATATAAATACGATTTATTTCTATATAAAGTTATAAACCGTCCAATTTAAACCGTTTGCAGTCTAAATTTAACCAGTACAAAACTACTCAACTTAAACTGTCTACAATCTAATGTCAATAGATAAAAGTTTAATTGTCTTAGGGAGCTGCAGACACTTCGGATTCTCCCGTTCTCCTAGCGGCATTGTAAAATAGGAACTTTTTGCTGTAGCCAATATTATAAAAGGAAAATGATACTCCATTCGTCCCAAATTAATTAATCAGTTTTGACTTTTTAAAGTCAAATTGATCATTTTTAAAATTAATCTTTTTACTATTTTTGCTAAAATATAGGTGAAGAGATTATAACCAAAAGAAAGTATATACAATTTATTACTAATCCCAATTTTTATAATTTTAGAAATATATTTATATATGTTTAATTATTAATTCTAAAAATAGTTAATTTGACTTTAAAAAATTAAAATTGAGCAATTAATTTGAGACGGAGTGGAGTATATATTATAAATGTTTACGTCAATTTTTTATTTGTCAGTTTTATAAATAAATATTATCAGTATTTTTTTTAGAGATGTTCATGTAATAGGTGAAGATTTCTTATAATTATTATTAATTTTATATATTGATAAATTTCATAATTATAATTTAAATATAAATTTATGACGATACATAAAGGGCACTGGTCGCAAAATGTCTATTCTATACAGGTATGGGAATAAAACACTCATTTCACTTCTCCATGACAATTATTAAATGATCACCGACCTTTTGCATAATGAGTAATGACCAAGCTTTTTTGATTATTCAAATGACAGTCAAATTCCCCATCTACTTTATCAAACCAAGATTACTTCATCTGTAAGTGTGTCAGTTTTACCCTCTTAGAGCATTTAGAGATAATATACTCCATCCGTTCCAGAATAAAGATCTTTATTATTATTTTGGGTAGTCCTATATTAAATATCTATTTTTCTTTAATAATTAAATTTTTACACATTTTTTTCCTATTATGCCCGTAACATTAAATATCTCATACTTTTCTTATTCTAATTCTCTCCGTATTTAATGACATTATTATAGGCAATTTTATCATTTTATTCCTCTTCTTAATATGCGTGAAAAGTCCACCAAAATTTTTATCCTGGGACGGAAGGAATATATAGTAGAATATAGATATTAAAGAGTAAAGTACTCTCTCCGTTCTTAAAAGATTATCGTTTTAAAAAAAAATATTGTTTCAAAAAATTTATCGTTTACAACTTTTGAGGAGAATAAATTATTTATTTTCAAAAAAATCTTTTCCTTGTAGTAATAGTTTTCAACTTCTCATAAAGGAGTAGTGATGGAATTTCAAACAAATTTTACTTGGTAAATGACACTTTCTTAATCTATGTGCAAAAACCTTAAACGACAATCTTTTAGAAACGGAGAGAGTATATTGGAGTAGTACAAAGCACCATAAAAGAGGCGCATCTCCATAAAAATTGGATGGATGGATCTCCATAAGGAGGTTCAAGAGCCATAGTATACAGTTTATCATAAAGTTAATTTCATAATAAATTGATTGGTCAATTAATTAATACAGTGCGGATAGACAGTGAGAGGTCACCTTCTGACTTGTGTGTCGATAGTGTATTAGTCAATTAATCAAAATTAATTTCATGCTAACCACCCCTCAACTCAAGTGAGAAAGAAACCACAAACATAAATGGTAGTATATATCAACCAAATGTCTAATGCAATAAAATTAGGCTCTCATAATATCAATATCAGAGCAAGAATTATGTTATCAGTTCAATTATATATTTATCAATATTTTAAACTTCTTACGGCGATATATATATATATATATATATATATATATATATATATATATATATATATATACTTTTTTAACATTATCAGCCGCATAAAATTAACAAATAAAAAAAATCACTCAATCACCACATTAGATCGAATCTGATATTTTATTTTACTGCTGGTGAAGTCTGATCTAACTTTTTGATTCAAAAATGATAGTAAAGTTATCCATAAGGTAAAGAATTAGACCTACTCTTGGGAGCGGAGGACCCGGTAGTTGAAAGGAACGGACCCTCACAAGCACAATTTAATGTTATTTGTTGCTACAAATAATTAAGCAAAAGTCCGGGGACTCAAATTTTTTAGAGTAATTATGTATTTTTGGGGTGAATAGATTCTTATATTGTATTACTTAAAGAGGAGATAATATGCACTGTATTATGTATGATCTCCTCAGATAGTGAGATTGAATTGTCATAAATTACGAAAGTAAACCAACCTTTGTGATTAAGGCAGTTAAATGAGCAAACAGTTCGCTTTCGATTCGTAATCGCTCGACTAAAAATTTTATTTGAGTTCGACTCGAAATATAAATGAGTTAAATATGAACAAATTTTAAAATTCGATAAATTATTCGAACCTCCTCAAATTAAATTTTTTTATTAATACTCGGATCATATTAGTTTAAAAAGTTCAAACTACTCGGGCTCGAATCGAGATCGTGGTCGACTCGGTAGCTAATGAACCTTAATCAAACCTTATTTTATACTCGATAAATTTTGTGAACTAAATCTGAGCAACTCAATACTCAACTCGACTCGGTTCATTTACACTCTTATTTGTGATTGTTTTTGTTTTGTTTTTCAATTGTTGTTTTCTATTGTTTTCAATGAGTTATTATTTTGAAACACAGACAGTTAGACACAGGCCTCCACCTGTGATGGTGCCATGGTTAAGAAACACTAGTCAACATCCACTTACAAGCTCATCCAACATATGTACGGCCCTATATTGTTATAAATAGGCTCCCCCACTTGAAGAGAAAATTCAGAGGTTACTCTTTGAACTTGTTATGGAGTACTACATGTCCAAGATATCAAAAAAACATTCAATTGGCCATTCTTATAAGTCTTCCAAATCATCTCTAATAAGGAGCATCACACAAAAGAGCTCTACCTCCAACTCTCCTCTTTTAAGAAGTCTCTCTCATAAAAACTCTTCCTCCAAGCCTCCCCTTTCAAGGAGTGGTTCACAAAAGAGCTCCTCTTCTTCTTCAAAATCTCCTCTAGCAAGGAGCTTTTCACAAAAATGCGCCAATTTTACGCGAAAATGTGGCGGTTTGGCCAAGGAACAGAAGGCCAAATTTTACATCGTCAAGCGATGCATCACCATGCTTGTGTGCTGGAACAAGCATGGTGATTCTTGATCAAAGTAACTAATGAAGTATCGATTGCTCGAGCAAGAGAGGTTGTTTGCGAGTTTTTGTTTTTTTTTTTTGGGTTTGTCTTTGTATTTAGATTTAGATTTAAATGTAACTTCCATGTGAGTGAGCATTTAGTTTGCAATGGTTACACATAGTGAGAATACATTAATGTAACATATGTAATAGATTTTAATGGATCCGGTTAACATGAAGTTATTATTTTGGTAAGTTGGTCAATTGGTCAATAGAATACTGACACACATACAACTTCGCCTGCGTGTCAGTATTCTATTGATCAATTGACCAACTTACCTCAAAATAAACTTTATACTAACCATTTTCGATTTTAATGCCCTAAAGTTTCACCCCTTTAAAGAGTTAAATTGATTAGTTATGTTAACATTTGGTTTTCTTTAAACCTGTTGATATTTTCAGTTGTACAATGTTTATAAATAATTGTACATTTGCACCGGAATTGTCAGCTTTTGTTCAAGTACTTGAGTTGATAAAAGATAGAGTTGGAACTACCAATTTTCATTTTCATTTTCACTACTTTATTAGATCTGCATTGGGAAGCACACACCTCTCTCCCGTTTGGAAAAATAGGGATTATGGGGATATTTTACTAAGTGAGATCATGAGGGAATATAATGATGAGAGAATCCCATGTCTTTGTTTTTGTCTAGTTATATTATTACCTTTAATTTTGCCCCATGTCAGGATCAACAAAATAAAATAGGGGAGCACTATTTTAAGATGTATTTTTGATATGTTTACATAGTTTTTTTTCACATAAATGTGGAACTCACGTATGCTCACGTGAGAGAAAATCATGTGAAAATATCAAAAATTTATGTAAAAAATAACAATTTTCAATAAAATACTACTCCCTCCGTCCCTTAATATAAATCGTTTTGAAAAAGTGTTTTTGTCTCTTAATAGAATTTCAAATAAGCATTAATAACTTAGTTTCCAATATTACCCCAAGTATTAAATATAATTTTGATTCTCTCCTTCTTTTTTGCCTAATAAATAACACTTTTTTTAATACAAGGATAATATAAATAATAATTGATATTATATTTAATATTATACAATTATTTTCTTAATACTTAAGCACAAACTCTAAAATTATTTATATTAGATGTGGGTGTGGGTGTGCGTGTGGGTGTGGGTGTGAGTGTGGGTGCGGGTGCGGGTGCGGGTGCGGGGGCGGGGGGGGGGGCCGGAGACAGTATGATCAATTTGCTGTATTAACTATATTAACCACTCTTATCCTAAATAACCTTTTTCAGACTAATGATTTTATGGTCATAGTCTTGTTTTCCAAACATCTTCTGTCAGGATGACGTGGTTTGAAAAACAATAAGTGATTATAATTAAGGTCTATCGAGTTCTTCCCCAGGACCACTTCGATGCTCAAGTCAGACAAATAACAGGAGTAACAAATTGAAATAACTTGAAATTTTTAGTTAAATTTTTTTTTTAATATTATTAGGTTATTATTATATACTCCCTCCGTCCCAGGATAAAAATTTTGGTAGACTTTTCACGTATATTAAGAAGAAGAATAAAATGACAAAATTGCCCATAATAATGTCATTAAATATGGAGAGAGAATTAGAATAAGAAAAGTATGAGATATTTAATGCTACGGGCATAATAGAAAAAAATGTGTAAAAGTTTGGTTATTAAAAGAAAGTGGACATTTAACATGGGACAACCCAAAATAGTAATAAGGACTTTTATCCTGGGACGGAGGGAGTATTACTCTCTTCGTCCCATGATAAAAATCCTTGTGGACTTTTCACGCATATTAAGAAGATTAATGAAATGAAAAAAAATTGTTCATAATAATGTCATTAATTATTTTTAATGTAGGTGAGAGAGTCACTTTTTAGCTATTCAATTCAAAATATTCTCTCTCCATACTCCCTTCATCCCATTATATCTGACGTTCTACAAGTTTTCACGCAAATTAAGAATAGATACAAGTTTACTATTTTACCCTTAATTAATATATCATCCCATTAATGCTTGGTGTTCGTCTGTGGGAGCAAATTTGCTTGGCTTCTCTGTTTTCTTCTAAAAATTCTCTCTCCTCCTGTGTAAGACCCCAAATTTTTATAAATGAAATTTATTTTTCTCTATTTATTATTTTGAAATAGTAAGGGTTGATTTGATTAATGTGGATAGTTATGGGTAAAATACGCAAATATTTCGAATAAGCAAGTGGTTATAAAATATTCATTATTATTTGAGAATATTCGTTTGGTCGTGGAATATTAAATCGCTTTGGGAATATTCGCATTTACGTGGCAGCGACCATGTGTGGGCCCATAACGAAAGCGATTGGATGAAGAAAATGACAAATATAAGTTGTTTATAAATAACTGCGTAGTTATTCTGCAAATTATCTTGTTGGAATACCCTATGGTTAAAACACACTAATACGCGTTTTTGAAGACATGCTGCAGATTGCACCAATTATTGATTCTTACGTGAGAAGGCACTTCTCAATAATTGTTACGATGAATTACCATTCAAGATTTTTATTTTATTGATTCAATAATTCTTTGCATTGATATTTTATATTATCGTTCTTTCGAATAATTGTCATTACACAAGATTTTTCATCGTCGAGCAATAATTCATATTATCCTAATAATATTATTAGATAACATTATTGGCAATCTCTAGAAAGTTACGCTCTAAGGAGAGGTTTGGTCACCTAATTGCACGGCCAAGATGAGAGAAATTCTTATTGAAAGCCCCTGCTTCTTGAACCGCTGCACATTTGTCAATATTGTGATTCTCAGTAATATTATTTGTGAATAATTAATTATTGATTCATATGATGAGAAAATTTTGATTTTATGTGGATATAGATGGAGAAAATTTTAATGTGACAATTGTTGAAAATTGAAATTTTATCTTTTCTCGATAAAATAATTCATTTAATATATATATTATTATATTTTAATAATATAATAATGGTGATATTTTTACAACGAATGTGGGATATATGAGTATACGAGGAGGAAGAGTATTTTATTGCAATAAATGTTTAAAACATGTTAAACATGTCGATGGATCCCATTTCTCGATTGAAATTTAATTATAGCACAGAAAAATCACCCGTTTGTGGATTTCGCCAATTTCATTTGGAATTTGGAAAAACTTTCTTCGCAAAGTTGTAGAGAATTGAATTTCCTATAAAAACACGCTAGATTCAAATTTTTACGACAAAAAGGGCTATTTATTATGAATTATTGAAGTTCAAGTCTCAAATAATTGATTTTTGGAAGTTTAAAATATTTTTAATTACAAAAACGTTTTTTTTCATTTTGAAAGTCATTTAACATGTGTGGTGAAGTTTGGACCAGATTTGTGTGTGAGAGAATTTTGATTATATATATTATTATTATATTAAATTTTTTACTTTGGTGTTCTAGCAATTTCTATAAATAGGTGCTTAGGTTAGAATTGAAAATCACACCGAAAATCCAAGTTTCTCTCTCTATATTATCGAAGTGTATTCTTGTGAGTATTTTGAGTATACTTTGAGTATTCTTTATCTGATTGCAAGTTCAAGTCATAGCTTATATCCTGTGTTTCAACTAAAGTCTTATCTTTTCGAGGTAAGGGATATTATTATTTTTTAAGTAATGATATTATTTCTTCAATATCATTATCTTTGAAATATTGATCTGAAGTTTTATCAAATTTGGAACTTTTGGTGTCGAGTTACTTATTTACGTACGACCTTTATTCACGTATATCTGATCTTATTCACGAATACTAGCCTATTCATCGAAAAATGAAAATTTTCCTTTTCGTCAAAATATCTATTGTGGATACTAGTTTTGATTGTATCCATGTTTTGATCATTCTTGAATTTTACACCACTATGATTATTTTTGAGGTATTTTTGACGCGATGGATAAAAAAGTATCTTAATCCTTAATCTTAATCCTTAATCCTTGTCATTTTGTTTCACCGGATTCGCTTTTTAAAAAAAAAAATATTTTCATCATCCTCGGTCTTAAATGATGATATTATTGAATATCTTTGCCCAGTAGTGCAACGATGATTGATTTCGATGAATATCTTTGCTTTGTGGTCTGAAATGAATGATTTCGATGAATATCTTTGGCAGTGGTGCAAAGATGAGCAGTGTTTAGATGAACATGACCAACTTGTGAATGTCCTTGGCACATAGTGCAAGGATGAGTATATGATTCGAGATATATATTGATTGATGTTACGAGGATAAAATATTGATGATGGACCGTTAAATTCATGGATATTAGTAGATTTCATCCTCTACGTAACTCTTCTATGAATTAATATTTTCCATTCTTGATATTGATTTAAAACTTGTTGTCTATTGTATTCTATTAAATTTTTCCTGTTGAAGACTAAGGATAATTTGTTGTATATTATCTTAGTCATAATATTCTTTTCTTGGGGCTAGTTGAGCTCACCCTTTTCTTTTTTGTTCCATTTTTCTTCTCGTGAGGCGAGAATATAACGAGTACGAGTTGGGGTATGGAATGAAAGTTTCGAGTCATAATTTGTTGTATGTTTCGAGAGGTTTGAAACCCTAAGACACGCCAAGATCTCATCTCTCATAAACTCGTATCGCTTATATTCTCGCCTCCTAGAGAAGAAAATGGAACAAAAGGAAAAGGGTGAGCTCGACTAGCCCAAGAAGAATATTATGACTAAGATAATATACAACAAAATTATCGTTAGTCTTCAACAGGAAAAATATAATAGAATACAATAGACAACAAGTTTTAAATCAATATTCGCAGCAGAAATAATAATTCATTAGAAGAGTTAAGTAGAGAATGCAAACTACTATCTTCTATGTATGAATTTTAAAGTTCATCGCCTATTTTTATCCTCAGAACATCAATCAATATATATCCGGATCAAATATTCATCCTCGCACTACAAAAGCCAAAGACATTCACCACTGGTCATGTTCATCTAAACACTGCTCATCTTTGCACTACGCCAAAGATATTCATCGAAATCATTCATCTTTGCACTACGCCAAAGATATTCATCGAAATCATTCATCTTTTGCACTATCGCCAAAGATATTCATCATAAATCATTCATCTTTGCACTACAGCCAAAGATATTCAATAATATCATCATTTAAGACCTCAAGATGATGAAAATATTTTTTAAAGAAACAAATCCAAAGAAACAAAATGACAAGGATTAAGGATTAAGGATTCATACTTTGTTTTATCCACGCCCAAAAAATACCTCAAAATAATCATAGTGGTGTAAAATTCAAGAATGATCAAAACATGGATACAATCAAAGCTAGTATCCGTAATAGATATTTTGGAAGAAAAGAAAATTTTTATTTTTCATGAATAAAGGCCGTATTCGTGAATAAGACCATATACGTGAATAAAGGCCAGATACGTGAATAAGAACCTCGACACCAAAAGTTCCAAATTTGATAAAAACTTCAGATCAATATTTCAAAGATAATGATATTGAAGAAATAATATCATTACAAAAAAATAATATCCTTACCTCTAAAGATCAAGATTTAACCGAATAATCGGATAAAGGCTATATCTTGAACTTTCACCGTATAGCAATACTCAAAGTATACTCAAAATACTCACAATAATACGCCGATAATATAGAGAGAAAAAACTTCAGTCGTGTGATTTTCAATTCTAACCCAAGACCTATTTATAGAAATTATTTAGAACACCAAAGCGTAAAATTTATTATAATAATAATATATATAAAATTTTCTACGCCCATTCTTAGAATCTGAAAATCAATAAAACCACATGCTTCCTTCTAGAAGAAGTAAAAAATGTTTTTCATAAAATAAATATTAAAACTTTCAAAATCAATTATTTTGAGCTTCGTAACTTCAATAATTCATAATAAATAGCCCTTTATCGTAAAATTAATCTTGTGTTTTTATAGAAAATTCAATTTCTACAACTTTGCGTAAGAAAGTTTTTCCAAATTCCAAATGTAAATTGACCAAATCCACAAACTACGATTTTAGAGAGGCTATAATCAAATTTCACCTATAAATGGGGTCCAATTTACATGTTTAACATGTTTTAAACATTTATTGCAAATAAAATACTCTTCCTCCTCAGATGCTCATATATTCCACATTCGTTGTAAAAATATCACCATTATTATATTATTAAAATATAATATTATATATATTTAAATGAATTATTTTGTCGAAAAAGATAAAATTTCAATTTTCAACAATTGTCACATTAAAAATTTTCTCCATCTATATCCACATAAAATCAATATTTTCTCTCATCATATGAATCAATAATTAATTATTCACAAATAATATTACGTAATCACAATATCGACAAACTGCAGTGCGCCTGTGAAAGAGGGGCTTTCCAATAAGAATTTCTCCTCATCAAGCGCCAAATTAGGTGACCAAACCTCTCCTTAGATAGAACTTTCTAGACATTTCCAATAATGTTATCTAATAATATTATTCAGATAATATGAATTATTGCTTCGACAATGAAAAATATCGTAATGACAATTGTTAAAACAACAAAAGAATATAAAATATCAACGCAAAGAATTATTGAATCAATAAAATAAAACACCGAATAAAGAATTATCAGAACTATTATCGAGTAAGGCCTTCACGTAAGAGTCAATAATTGGTGCAATACCGCAAAGCTACCGCAACAACAACGCCAGACATCGTTTTTAACCAATTTGGTATTCCAACAAAGATAAATCTGAATAACCACGCTGTTATTTTTAAACAACTTATATTTGTCATTTTCTTCCTCCAATCGCTATTATGGGGCCCACATACATGGTCGCTACTGGTCGCATGAATATTTTCCGACAAAGATTTAATATTCCACTTACCAAACGAATATTCCCCACAACAATGAATATTTTATAACCACTTGCTTATTTTGAAATATTTGCGTATTTTACCCATAACTATCCACATTAATCACATCAACCCTTACTATTTCAAAATAATAATTGGAGGAAATTAAATTTCATTTATTAATTATTTGGGATCTTACAATAGTGGTAGAGAAGGAAGGGTATAGAAGGAAAATAAATGGCAAAATATTCTTGGGATTGTAGAACGTCAAATATTTTGGGGAAAAAAACCCTCCTAAAACGTCAAATATAATGGGATGGAGGGAGTACTTTATTAAATATGGAGAGATAATTAGAATAAGAAAAGTATGAGATATTTAATGCTACGGGCATAATAGGAAAAAATGTGTAAAAGTTTGGTTATTAAAGGAAATTAGACATTTAACATGGGACTACTCCAAATAGTAATAAGGACTTTTATCATGGGACAGAAAGAGTATTATTTATGAATAATTTTAGGAAACTGTTAAATCCACAACATAAAATGTTATTTCCACAACAAAAGTGCCGTTATAGATCCTATAGCGACGGTTCTTACCGTCATTATACATCTACAGCGACACTTTTATTGTGAAAATAACAAAAAGTGTTGTAGATTTAACAATTTCCTAATTTTAATATAGTTAGTTTATTTAGTAGATAATATTATAATATATTTAATTATATTAGTAGAATACAAAGTCTCACATCGAAAGATATGATAAAAATTTATTTGTATATAAGAAATTAAGTTACTATCAATAATATATCTTTTGGGTGAGTTTGTCGTGAGATATGATGACTAAAGGATATCTTTTAGGCAAAGTGGTTCAAAAGGCAAACGTCTAAAGGATGTGTGGTTATTCAATTAGTCATCGTACCCACGGAGAGACTCCCACCTTTCTTACACTTACTTGGCTAGTGGTGTGATTAATTTTGAATTTTATGGACCTTAAGGTCTAACTTGGAACAGTCAGAAGCTGTCTAGATTATATTTAGGTTAACCGTAGAATTAGGATTCTTATTTTATTTTATTTTTTATTTTTTGTGTGACTTTCGTGGTTAGTTGTTTATTTATTTTGTGATTTATGGGAAAATGGATTCTTATTATAGTTGGAACAATAATTTTACTTGGAATCAAGAACCTTATGGAAAATTTAATGCACATCAAGTAAATCAATTTTTTCCAACTTATAAAAAATCTTATCTTATTCCATATCCATATCCATATTTGGATCCAGAATCTCAATATCCACAAGAATTATCAAATGAAGAAGAAGAAAGACTTAGGGCCTGTTTGATACTGGGCAAATAAATAAGGTGAATGGCTCTCAAATCTGAAGCGATTCAACCATTCGCACGCTTTGTTTATAACTTTTGAAATCGATTTGGGCTGAATTCGTCTGACCGATTCTTTTAACAAAATTTGGTTGAATGGGCTGAATAATCGTGTTTTACCCAAATAGCCTTCCATCTCTCGCTGCTCTCGTTTCCATCTTTAGAGCCGCTCTCTTCCGCATCTCCATCGGTGTCTCCATCCGCATCGGTGTTCTCTGCTATTTAAAGTATATTTTTTTTCTTTTGTTCTCTGCTACAACTAGTTTGAGTATTAAAGAAAGCACATAACTATTTAGGTTAAAATTGCATCAGTAATAATCTTTGTCCATTACCCAAATTAGGTCGTTCGAAAATCATTTGTTCGAATATCAACAGTCAAAGCATTAATAGATCATCCTCCCCTGTTCTGCTATTTAGGGGTAGGAGCGGAAGAAAGGGGAACATGTGTGTTTTAAGGTAACCCACAAACATTAGTTCAGGGAGATGTTTAGAGGTGTGTTCACGGACATTAGTTCACAAATTGAACAGATGTGTTTTAAGGTAACCCACAAACATTAGATCATCCTCCCCTGTTCTGCTATTTATTTGTTTAACTACAACTATTCCTAAGGTCTCTAATGGATTTATTTCATGTTTAGAGGTTTTTTAATCACTTCTACATCCATAAATATTATTTACATTCTTCAAATAGATTTTTAAAACTTACGATTATATGAGAATTGATCCTCTCGCACAAAAAAACACAAATTGTTATTTCGTAAGCTAGAAGCATAGATACTTTTAAGATAATGTGTATTTATATCGGATACAGATTATGCATATTTAAGACTATGCTTATTTATATCAGATACAGGACATGTATCAAATGTGGATACTTTGTTGTTACTTTCACATACTGTGCACTTTTACAACATACCATAACCATAACCATACTCTTGACACTAATTGAGAATGACCAACAAATTCTAGAAGTTAAACATCACATTCTTTGTGACGCCCCCAAAATCGGTATACATCACCCATTTTGAGTCGCCAGATACATGGTACAAAATTCAAATACAGCTTAATTATACATTAGTCGTGTAAAATACGACTAAACATATGTTGTGAGTTTTAATACAAATATTATCATCTAGACAATATACAAACTCAATGGGGTCCTCATTACATTTATTATCACACTATTTCACATAATAGTGAGGACTACTAATGCACCATCTAGGACCATCACTGCTCTTCTCGACTAGTCCCTCGCTACGCTTCTCATTTCCTCAAGAGAACAATGAAAGCAAAAGGGTGAGCTCAACTAGCCCAAAGAAGAAATATTATGACTAAGATAATGCGAGAATAATTTATCATTAGTCCTCAACAATGGTTAAATCGATAAAATATAACAAACATCAAGTTTAATCAGCGGTGAACAAGCAATCCATTAGAAGAGTCAAGTAGAGAATAAAATCTACTATCTTCTATGATTTAAAAGGTTTTCATTACTTTTATCGCCGAGACTCAAATTTTAATAAATAATCCACATCATCAAATCATCCTGCAATACAAAAGCAAGGACATTCTTTAAAGATCCGACCACAAATTATTCATGCACTACGGGCCAAAGATAATCGATATTTTCATCAACGGTCCCGATCATGCCATAAAATAATTCATCTTTGCACCCTTGGTAAGAGAATCCAAAGCCATAATCATACCAAAAATCGCCCATCAATGCACTACGGGCCAACGAGGACTTTTTTTCACATCATTTGTAACATTACGGTCCATGATTATACCGAAATAATCCCTGGTCATAATCATACCAAGTCCATCTATGCACTACAGGCCACAGATGAATTTCAACATAATATAAACATAAGGATGATGACATAATAATTCAATAAAACAAGTTCAAGAATTAATTTATCCAGGAACCAATAACGTCCAAATTGTCAACATGATACTGCTTTGTGGAGTAAAAATTCAAGAATGCTCAGAAGAATATTTTCATAAGATACTGGATGAAGCGCAAATATCAAGGATATTCCACTAATTTCATGGAGTATAGAAGCCAAAATTTTAACCAAAAGAGTATCATAGAATATATAAAACTGCAATGGATTTTCACTGCGTGCGAATCCACGCAGCATGCATCATTTCCACAATTTAATAAGGAATGAATACGAAGGATCATTCACTATGCTTGTGGTAATCCACATAGACATGTTATTCCAACAGAATAATAAAGAATGGAATAATGTATGATTCACCATGCGATGCGATAGACTACTACATAATGTTTATTCCCAATGTAATAATAAATAATGGAACCAGTCCCAAGATAAACGCATGCATGTGGATATTCCAACGTAATAATAAATAATGGAACCAGTCCGACGTAAAACACACGCATGTGATATTCCAACAAAGATAATAAAGAACGGAATATTAGAAGAATTTCACCATGTATGCGATGATTGTGATAAACAAAAGTTATTCCAACATAATAATAAAGAATGGAATAACAGAAGTTCTCTTCATGAATACAAGAAAAATAATACCCCTTACAAGTACAACAAATAATATCCCCTACCTTTGAAAGAAGAGTATTCCACCGGTAGAGGCGAGGATATACTCAAGAAAACTTTCACTACGCTTTCAAAGCTTTTTAAACTCTAAAGAAATACGCCAAGATTATAAAAGAAGAACTCTCTCTATAGTTTCTCTCTAGAGTTTCAAAGAATTCAAAGAAATAATGAAAGAATGAGCTTCATTTATGAAGAATGGGGCCGCGATAAGAATTAACTCATGAATCTGGCCTAGATTGATTTACTTTAATCGACGGTCCATATTTAAAGCAAAATTTTTAAATAAAATATAATCTATTTATAATCTAATAAAATGAATAACTTTATAAAAGATTTTCCTATGCAAATACTATGCAGTAACTATGCAAAAACACTATGCATAATAAAATATAATATATTCTAATTATTGTCTAATAAAACAGATAACTTTATAAAAGTATTCTTTTTATATAAAAAGATTTTACTATTAGCCTAATAAAACGAATAACTTTATAAAAGTATTCTATTTTATATAAAAAGCTTTTCTGTTTTATTACATTAATAATACCAATAAAACAAAACTGAGAGACTTATCACATAAGCATCAATAATCAATACCGTGTGCTACTATGCAACCACACGTATTACTGTACTTTTACTACCGAGTAGTTCAATATTATTAACAGTAAAACTTCCGCCGTTATTTTTAATAAAATATTTTTGTCATTTTCTCAATCCGATAATAATTTTGTTGCGGGGTCCACCAATGATTGTGCCGTTGCACGAATATTCCCTAATAAAACAAATATTTCCCGACCAATCGAATATAATATGACAACTTGCATACTTTGAAAAATTTATAAATACTACCCACAACTATAACATTATATCAAATCCACACCATAATATTAAAAAAAATATTTTGAGAAAATAAAATCTTTATTCATAAAATCTGGGGTCTCACATTCTTTGTGCATGTGAATATATGTATACATAAAATTACAGTTAGCATGATCAGAGAAAGTTTTATTATTATATGAATATATGTATATATAGAATTACAGTTATTATATAACATATCCTTGTGTATATTTATTCCAATTATTGAAAATGTTGTACCAGTGTATAGCCATACCAAAGTATATTTGTTTATAGTTGATTTGTTTATTGTTATGATTAAAATATCTAAATTCATCCTTTTATTTGTGTTAGGCATGGAACAATCGGGTGAAACTCAAAATCAAAGAAAATCAAGAGTGAGTTGGAGAAATGAAAATGTAATGAAAACTTTTCTTGAAGCATGTATTGGTGAGGTTACGAAAAATGGTAGGCTAGGCGGTAGTCTTAAGTAATGTTCATGGTCAAAAGTGGGAGAAATACTGAAGAGCACCCACAACTTTATTGTAGATCATAAGCAAATGAAAAAACATTATGATTATATAAAGGGAAAATATACTGCATGGTGTCAACTAAAAAGAAAGACAGGAAATCATTATGAGCCCACAACTAACACGTTCAACTTCACGGATGAGGAATGGGAGCTAGAGTCAAAGGTTAGTAACTACTTTTTAAAGTTAACCATAAAGCTTGTTAAATTATTAAACATGTGAATAACATGTTGGGTATGATTTTTGGATACAGGCAAATAAGCATGTTGACTCCTTGAGGACTTCACCTTTAAGTTTTCCTGAGCTTTTCACTCAACTCTATGATGGAGTCAACAAGCACGGGGATTGATGGTCAGGGACCTAGCTCTAAAAGGGATAGGACCGTTGAACCAAATAAGGATTTGGAAATTCTTAGTATCGAGGATATTCCTTTTAGTACTCAAGCTCAAGAGTCTCCAAACCCACCTCTAAATTCATCAACTCCGGGTACCCAATCACATGCTTCCACTCCCAACTTTGAAGAACAAAGGCCAACGAAAAAAGCGAAGAATTCAACAAAAAAATCTAATAACTCCGAAATAGAGGAAGAGATGTGCAAAGCCTTAAAGCTCATTGGGAATAACAATAGTGGACCTTCCTTGAAGGAGTGCAAAGATAAATTAAATCGTCTTAGGTGGGGATCATAAAATCCATTGCACAAAATGGCATTTGGGATATTTTGTGAGAGTGCAAGTTATAGGGAACAATGGATGCTCCTAGAAGACGATGAGAATGAAGCTTGGGTTGAAATGATTTCACGCAAGTTAGGATTTCTAGTCTAGTTAAATAATTTACTATTGGATGGTGTTAGTTCCCAGTAGGCACAATAGATCTAGAAGGGGGGGTTGAATAGATCCTTTTTAATTTCAAATACTTTTCTGGTTTATTTTGTATTGCTAATAATTTAGCATATAATAAACATAAGAATCTTTTCAAGCACAGTGGAATAAGTAAAAGATCCCCTTCATTGATATATTCATAATCATACATACATTGTTTATAAAGTTAGTTCAGTGGTAAGCAGTTAAAACATACGTAACAGTTATAGCAGTTAAAGTACATAATGTAAATGACATAAAGTAAAAGACACAAGGGATTTTAAGTGGTTTAGAGACACAAGCTCCTAATCCACCTTCTGCTTTCAACTAGCAGGATTTCCACTAAGGAAGGACAGCACCATTAATCACTAAGATTCCTTCAAGACCAGCAGCCTTGGGACTTCAGTTCACTAAGAACTCTTCAAGGCCAGCAACCTTGGAACTTCAGTTCACTAAGAACTCTTCAAGGCCAGCAGCCTTGGAACTTCTCTAGTTCCCTAGGAACTCTTCAAGCCTAGCAGGCTTAGAACTTCATTTAGTCCCTCCGGACAAGGACCCCTCAGACCCTGGCTTCTTGTTGTTAT
The DNA here is from genome assembly GCA_020205605.1 of Panax ginseng. Taxonomy (NCBI): domain Eukaryota; kingdom Viridiplantae; phylum Streptophyta; class Magnoliopsida; order Apiales; family Araliaceae; genus Panax; species Panax ginseng. Next base: position 129,827,620 of record CM035136.1, on the reverse strand, counting down.
TTGTTGTTGTTGTTGGTTGTTGTTGTTGGTGATGAGCTGCTAAGATGTCTTTTAGCTTGATCATCTTTTGTACTTAGCAGCTTGGTGTGGTCCTCTTTGTATTCTGCTTTGAGTCTGGACCACATCTTCTTTCTTCCGAACCGATCTTCTTCTTCTGCTTTGCTTTGCCTTCATGTAAAGTGTCACCGCAGCACCATCACCATTTCCTGAACCCTTCTTAACATGTTAGCAGACATAGTTCTACACTTTCTCTGATTCATCTTTAGGTTCATGGTTGATCGTAGAGTGGCTCTCAGGATCTGCCTTGTGCTTTGCCACTCTTTTGAATGATATCTTCTTGTCCTTCTCGGCTCTTAGCTTGGATGCCAATTCAAGTGGCATTCTCATCTTGTTGAGTGAAGCTTTGGTCTGTTCAAGTCCTTCTTCAAAGCTGCTTTACTTCCACCTCCGTAGTCTCACTATCACTGAGACTTGTTCTATTTAAGCTCAGGTCAAACTCGTAGAGTCAACGTTAGCATTCTACCAACTCAACGATTCTGCAACTTGGCAATCATCAGCAGCTCTTGATCGTTGAAGCCCTGACTTATTTATACTCCTTCCCAATCTTCCCGTTGAGAAGTAGCCGTTAAAAGCTCTTTGAAATGCTTCGCAGATCTCGAGTTATTTGGTGTAGACTGCAGATGTGACATGACATCTCCTTTTCTGACTTTCTGACAATGCAGTCTACTGTTTCACTTACCCCGTCAGATATATTACTTTATATCTTGGACAGGTCGACGACTTTATTTCCTCCTTCTGAATTCTCGATCAGAGGTTGTCCTTTTGCATCGATACTCACAATAAGCTCTTGTCCGAATATCGACCTTCAGATTGAACCGTTGCCAATGCTTCAATCTTCAGCTGTTCAAACTCTACGATTCTGATGCACGTCTTCTTGGACTTGATCGTAGTGTCTTGTTGACTGGTAGAGACAACACTATGATCTTGAAGAGTGTTGATTGGATCTTCAATGTAGAACACCTCTTCTGTGAGACCCCAAATTTTATGAATAAAGATTTAAATTTCTCGAAATATTTTTTAATATTATGGTGTGGATTTGAGATAATGTTATAGTTGTGGGTAGTATTTATAAATTTTAAAAGTATGCAAGTTGTTGTATAATATTCATTGGTCGAGGAATATTCTTTTTATCGGAGAATATCCGCATGACGGCAATTATAATCATTAGTGTGGACCCCACAAATGTAATTATTGTTTGATTGAGAAAATGACAAAAATATTTTTTATGAAAATAATCTACGAAAGTTTTACCGTTAAAACTATTGAACTACTTCGGTAGTAAAGTAATGCGATATCTGCGTGGGTCGCATAAGTAGCACACCAGTATTGATTATTGATGCTTACGTGAGAAGTCACCAATTTTGTTCAATTATTGCTTCAAAGAATTGCACGTGATAAGATCTCACGTTATTTGATTCAATTATTATCGATATTTTATATATTATTAAATCAATAATTGAGATGACAAAGTTATTAATATTATTATTTGCAATATTAACGATGTCTAGAAGTTACGCCAAGGAGAGGTTTGGTCACCTAATCATACGCCTGAATAGGAGAAATCCTTATCGAAAGCTCCTCTTCCGGAATGACCGTAAGACCCCAACTTTTTAATGAATAAAATCAAATTTTCTTTATTTATTATTGTGAATAATAAGGTATTAATTTTATATAATACTTTGGTTATGGGTGAAATGTGCAAATTTTTAAAATAAGCAAGTGGTTATATAATATTCATTGTTGCTTTGAATATTCGTTTGGTCGTGGAATATTCTTTCCGCTTGGGAATATTCGTATGCAACAGCCGCAGCCTATTTGTGGGCCCCATAACGGATAACTGTCGGATGAAGAAAATAACAAAATTGAATAACGACGTAGTTATTACCGTTAACAATATTGGAATACCTGGTGGTTAAAATACGATGTACGCGTTGTTGCACAAGAAGACACTACGCTTTTTGCACAAGATTGTTGAATTATTGATCCTTACGTAAGAAGGCACTACTCAATAATTGTCACAAAGAGTTACTGCTCAATATTTTATTTTATTGATTCAATAATTTCGCGTTGATATTTTATATTATTGTTGTTCAATAATTATCATCAAGACAAGATTCCATTATCGATGAATAATTCATATTATTTGAATAATATTATTAGATAAAGATTATTGGCAATGTCTAGAAAGTTCATCAAGGAGAGGTTTGGTCACCTAATTGCGCCACCAAGAAGGAGAAATCCTTATCTGAAAGCCCCTCTTTCCCGGGAACAATCTGGTCATCATAAATGTGATTCTCAGTAATATTATTTGTAAATAATTAATTATTGATTCATATGATAAGGAAATATTTATTTTATGTGGATATAAATGATGGATTTATTTATGTGGTTATTAATGAAGGAATTAATGTTTGAGATGTTTTATCAAGATTTTATCTGATTGGAAGTATTTAAAAATAATCCGTTTGTGGATTTCGGGTATTTTTCTGTTTGGAATTTGGAAAAACTCAAAGCTACAAAGTTGTAGAGAATTCGATTTTGTATAGAATGGACATAAAATTCGTATTTTTCTGATAAACGGGCTATTTTCTATGAATTATTAAAGTTTCTGATTATTGTTTAAATGATAAAACATTTTAGAAAATTCTAGAATTGGTTGGTGAGAAATGTGCTCAATTGAATTTCAAATGTGGTGGGTGGCAATAGTAACAGGTAAAGCAATCAGGTAGCAAGTTAGTCTTTTATGGCGTTCTAAGCATTTTTCTATAAATAGGGTGCTTAGTTAGAATTGAAAATCACACCAGAATTCATAAGTTTTCTCTCTTTCTCTCTCTATATTATCGGGCGTATTCTTGTGAGTATTTTGATACTTTGAGTGTTGTTATACGGTGCAAGTTCCTTCAGCACTATATCTAGTATTCCAGCCAGAAGTATTATCTTTTTGAGGTAAGGGATGCTATTTTCTTCGTAAGTGATATTATTTCTTCAATATCATTATGCTGAAATATTGGTTGGAACTTTTTATCAAATTTGGAACTTTTCATGTCGGGGTTACTATTCATGAGTTACTATTCATGAGTTACTATTCACGAGTTACTATTCACGAGTACTATTCACGAAGCATGATGATTTTTCTTGTGGAATTTTATCTTTTGGTGTCGGAGTTACTATTCACGATACTAAGACTATTCACGATATACTACTCTATTCACGAATACTAAGACTATTCACCTAAAAAATAAAATTTTCTTCTTTTTATCCAAGGTGTCTATTATGGTTACTATCTTTAATTGTACCCATGTTTTGATCTTTATTCTTGAATTTTGCTTCAAAATTGGTTATTATGAAGTATTATTGATCTTGGATAAACTTTAATACTTAATCTCTAATATTTGTTATTTTGTTTCAATCGGATTCGCCCTTTAAAATATTTTTCATCATCCTCACCCTAAATGATGATATTACTCGAATATCTTTGGCTCAGTAAAAAGATGAATGATTAATCGATGAATATCTTTGGCCCAGTAGGCAAAGATGAATGATTACCTAATGAATATCTTTGGCCCGTAGTGGAAAGATGAACAAAGTTGAGATGAACATGACCAACTCGGTGATATAAATGAATATCTTTGGCCAAGAAGTAAAAGATGAATATTTGATTAAAGATGTGTATTGATTGATGTTACAGGGATAAAATATTGATGATGGACTTTTTTAATTCATAGAAGATAGTAGAATTCTTTCTCTACTGACTCTTCTAATGGATTGCTTATTCCATTGCAGTTGTTGATCTAAAACTTGTTGTCTATTATATTTTATCGATTTTTCTCTCGTTGAAGACTAATGATAATTTGTTGTATATTATCTTAGTCATAATATTTTCTTCTTGGGCTAGTTGAGCTCACCCTTTCTTTCACCGTTCTCTTTAGGAAATGAGAATATAGCTAGGACTAGTGGGGAATGGATTGACTGGTCCGTATGGTTGCATTAGTAGTCCTCACTATTCGTGAAATAAATGTATCAATAATTGTAATGAGGACCCCTTTTGAGTTTTTATACTGTCTATTAGACAATAGTTGTATTCAAACTCACAGTATATGTGTTGTTGTATTTTGTACGACAATTGTATTACTGAAGTTGTATTTATTTTGTACCATGTATTTGGCGACTCAGAATTGGTTGGATGGAATGGACCTATTTTGGGGTCGTCACAACGACCTAGTCGATTAATATTGTGAATTATAATAATGATGATAAATGTTGTTAAATATATTGAGGTGTCTTTTTATGAAGTCACGGAAGTTTATATATATATATATATATAAATTTTGTTTTATTAGTATTATTAATGTAATAAAACAAGTAAAGCTTTTTATATAAAATGTAATACTTTTATAAAGTTATTTGTTTTATTAGACAATAATTAGAATATATTATATTCTATTATGTATAGTATTTTGCATGGTAAAATCTTTTTATATAAAACAGAATACTTTTATAAAGTTATTTGTTTTATTCGACTATAAATAGAATATATTATATTCTATTATGCATAGTATTTTGCATAGTAAAATCTTTTTATATAAAACAGAATACTTTTATAAAGTTATTTATTTTATTAGACAATAATTAGAATATATTATATTTTATTATGCATAATGTTGCATAGTACCTGCATAGTGTTATACATAGTAAATCAATATGGACCGTCCGTTTAAAAGTAAATCAATCTGGACCGTTCATGAATTAGTTACTATTCAGTCCATTCTCCTATAAATAGAAGCTCATTCCTTCATTATTTCTTACGAATTCACTGAAACTCTAGAGAGAGAATTCTTCTTCTATAATCTTGAGCGTATTTCTTTAGAGTTCAAGAAAGCTTTGAGCGTAGTGCAAGTTTTCTTCAAGTATATCCCCGCCTGCCTTTTGGAGTACTCTTCTTTATAAGGTAAGGGATATTATTTGTTGTACTCGTAAGGGGTATTATTTCTTTCGTCTTCATGAAGAGAACTTCATTATTTCATTCTTTATCATTATGTTGAATAACTCCGCCATGCTGCAAGTACCGCATACATGGTGAAATTCTTCATTATTCCATTCTTTATCATTATGTTGAATAACTCGCCTATGCCAAGTACCGCATACATGGTGAAATTCTTCATTATTCCATTCTTTATTATTCTATTGGAACATCCCGTCTGTGCGCTTACACACGACCGTTACGCTTCTTTATTATTCTCATTAGAACATCCCGCATGCGTAGCGAATTACGCATTTACCGGTTCCATTCTTTATTATTCTGTTGGAATAACCTGTCTGTGCGGTCTATCGCATGCATGGTGATTTCTTATGTTATTCCATTCTTTATTATTCTGTTGGAATAACCTGTCTATGTGGATTATCACATGCATGGTGAATGATCCTTTGTATTTATTCCTTATTAAATTGTGGAAATGATCTGTCTAAGTGGATTACCGCATGGCAGACAAAAATCCATTTGCAGTTTCATATATTCTCTTATACTCAGTTGGTTAAAGTTTTGACTTCTAGACTCCATGAAATTAGTGGAATATCCTTGATATTTGTACTTCATCCAGTATCTTTTCATGAAAATATTCTTCTAAGCATTCTTGAATTTTTACTCCACAAAGCAAGATCATCGTCGATAATTTGGACGTTATCGGTTCCTCGGATAAATTAATTCTTGAACTTGTTTTATTGAATTATTATGTCATTGTCATCATCCTCATGTTTATATTATGTTGAAAGTCATCTCGTGGCCTATAGTGCATAGATGGACTTGGTATGATTATAACCAGTGGATTATTCTATAATCATGAATCGTAATGTTACAAATGATGTGGAAAAAAAAAGTCCTCATCGCCCAAGTGCATTGATGGACAGTTTTTGGTATGATTATGGCTATGGATTGTCTTCGGCCAAGGGTGCAAAGATGAATTATTTTATGGCATGATCAGGACTGTTGATGAAAACACGATTATCTTTGGCCCGTAGTGCATGAATAATCCGTGGTCGTGATACTAAAGAGTATTTTTGGCCTGTAGTGCAGGGATGATTTGATGATGTGGATTATTTATTAAGCTGAGTCTCAGCGATAAAAGTGATGAAAAACCTTTTAAATCATAGAAGATGGTAGATTTTATTCTCTACTTGACTCTTCTAATGGATTGCTTGTTCCGCTGTAGTTAAACTTGATGGTTGTTATATTGTATCAGTTTAACATTGTTGAAGGCTAACGATAAGTTATTCTGCATTATCTTAGTCATAATATTTTTTACTGGGCTAGTTGAGCTCACCCTTTTTTCTTTCATTGTTCTCTTCAGGAAATGAGAACGTAGCAGGGACTTGTCGGGGAACGGAGTGACGGTCCAGATGATAGCATTAGTAGTCCTCACTATTCTATTAAATAGTGTAATTATAAATGTAATAAGATTAAAATTGAGTGTGAATATTGTCTAGATGACAATATTCGTGTTAAAACTCTCAGATTATGTTTTGTCGTATTTTGAGTTTGAATATTGTCTAGAAGACAATATTTGTATTAAAACTCACAGCTCATGTTGTATAATTAAGTTTGTATTTGAATTCTGTACCATGTATTTGGTGACTCAAGATGGGTGATGTATACCTATTTTGGGGGGCGTCACATCTTCCTTCTCTTGTGCAGCAATTGGCTTAACGCTTGCTTGCTTCTCGACAACTCTCGTGACATCGATGGCTTGACTTCTTTGTTCTTGCCTTTCCGAATAGCAAGACACTTCATATTTGTGGCGGTCCATTTTTCGCTCGTTTTATCCTTGTGATCTCCCGTTCACTTATCATCAATGGACTGACCCAATGCTTAATCACTTTAGCCTTGTTCTTCAGAGGCTGACCAGTATTTCTGTGTATACTCCATCAGTTCTTTCTTTGTTTGGCAAACACTATGATATTGGTTGCTTCTAAGATCGTCGTCTTCTGTCTACTTGACAACTACTGCACTTGCTGACTTTCCTTAGTCAATTACTGAAGTCTTCTTCTGATCTCCTTGTAGAAGACTTCATCTCGAATGGCTTCACAACTCAATCTAGATTCTGATTGGGTTGATACTTAGATCTTCTGTTAGCTTGCATGCCATTCATTGAGTGTTCTCTGGTTTTCTTCAGGTGGGATGTATCTATGCAGCTTAGACCAGAGGCTTCATTCCTTTGGATATTCTCAGAATGCTCATTTGTTGAGAATCATATTTGCTCTACGATTCTGCCTTGCCATTGTGAGCACATCTGTTGAAGTCTTAGTTCTACACTCTACGATTCAGCTTTGGTTGTGCAAACACTACGACTCTGAGATCAGATCTTGACACTCTACGATTTCTGTCATTGTGCTTGTTGTCTTCATCTGATCTTGCTCGACTACGATCTCTGCCTCTGATATGATCAGTAGACTCTACGACTTTGAGTGTAGTCTATAATTCTTTTCTTGGCTTCGGCAGATGCTCGGTCGGCTCGTAGGCAGGCTGTCCCTACGATTCTGAACATGACTTCCTCAATAGATAACATCTCCGAGGAAGTTCTATTCGACACACTACGATCCTTCCTCGTCTCTCCTGGCAGTCTACGAACTCCGAGATCTACTATCTTGCAAACTATGATTCTGCCTCGATAGCTCTCGAGTTTTTCTTGACTCTCTTGGCAGACTACGATATCTAGTACAGTGCTCGACGATCAGATAAGCCTATCTATTGCATTATAAGATCAACCTAACATGCTTGATCTTTCTATATTTATAGTCATTGTACATCATTTCTTTTTAAGGACTTTACAAAGTTGTTTTGCTTATGTAGGATCAACCTAACATATTTGATCAATTCATTCTAAGTCCTTGTACATCATTTCTATTATCTATCAAATGACTTTACAATTTTTCTTAATGCAAGCATACTTGCATATTCATTCATATATATCATAATCAAATCATATGTAAATAGGAATAACATTCACATGCTTATTCTTGACAATCTTCCTCTATTTGATTATGACAAAAATAATAAGTGAATATGCATATTATGAATGAATCTTATATACAGTGAGCAGCTGTATTTCTAAAAGCAGAAAATTATGAATGTCATTTATAATTATGTAAAATTTAATACACTATGACATTTTACATCCTGGATCCAGAACATACCTAACTAGTTAGAGATGTACCTCTTTGGCTCCATATATGTTTCCAGGATGTCTGTTGATTAGCTATTCATCTGTTTGACCTTGTTGCCCATGCTCCCCCCTGGGATGTGGACTTCATTTCTTTTGTCTGCTCCCCCTCAGATATATGCTCCTCTTCTTCTTCTTCTGGCTCCCCCTCATATGATGACTTAGCTTTTTCTTCTGTTGTCTTCTTCGTGTGTTTCCTTCTTCTCTCCTTGCCCTTTCTTAAATGCCTCTTATTGTGCCTCTTTTTCTCCCCTTTTTTGTCATTAATTACTTGGGAGAACTGCTCCATGTTGGACATTAGTTGCTTTAAAAAAGACTTGTCTCATTCTCTAATTTTTTAAGAATTAAAAAGAGATTAGATAAATTTTAATCAAACATGATAACCTCTTTGTGAAAAAAAAAAGATAATATCAAAAAGAGATAATCAAACACACCCTACACCCCTAGTATGACTAGCACAAACACTTAAAATCATCAGATATGGGTATTATATGTCCAAGAAAATATCAAAACTTCAAATGGCAAGTCATCAAATTGGATTCCTGATTTAACACTCAAAAAGGTACAATAATTCAAATCTCCTCAAGGAAAATTAGGCAAGTGTATCCAAGAGGAACTTTAATTATTATTTGGTCTCTTGTCAAACATTAAAGTTTACAAAAATTTCCACCTACACGCTTGTCTGATACATCCCTTATCCACCATAATATGTAATGCCTAGAAATAGTTCACTACCAATTCAATAGATTTAGCCAAAAACTAGTACAAACATGATTAATTTGCTGGACTCAACAAATGTTTCATGTCAGTTAGTCACAATATTGGAGGGGTCTGGTGGGTGTCGGTCCAAAAACGTTGCCATCCAGAGATATAAATGACCATTTCGATCGTCTTTGCAGACAAAAATAGAACTCAATTGTACACGAGTCATGTCGAGTCGAAATTTGGTTTTGAACTCGATTAAAGATTAAATAAGTCGAACTGAGCTGGGTTTAAATGAGCATGAAATTTTGTGTACGAACTCAACCCGTTTATAAATGACTCGAGCTTGAGTCGGGCACAAAGAGTTGAGCAAAGTGGAATTTAAGGCTAGGGGCGGATCCAACCCCTTGGTTCAGTGGGGTCAAATTTGAAGAATTTTTTTTAATAAAAAATAAAAATATAATACAATAAGTCACAAAATTAAATAATACTCGTATATTGTTTATAATAACATTTTATGAGACTCCATAATTTGAAAATGTTGTATGATAGTCTCATTTTCGATAGTTATAAAAATATCATGCTCAATAATGTAAGTTACTAAACGATCATTCATCCATTCATCTTTGAATTTTTATTTTTTTTGATGGGTCGACATTATTGTAAAAATATCATGATAGCCTCATTTTAAACAATTGTAAAAATTCTCAAACAATTACTAAATTTGTAAAATTATAAAAAAGAAAAATTACAATATGTTTTAAATAAATTTTCTTTGATGGGTTAACATTGTGGCTAGATAATTGAAAAAGTGCGAGCCCACTACACTTCTATCCTAATTAATCTTCATAATCTCTACACCTTCAGAGACTAGCAACCACCATACTTCAAAGCGAGTTGGTTTGGGGATAAAATTTACTTGTTTGACAGTGTTCATAAATAAATAATTGTGGTCCAGACTTAAAAGTTGATATTAGATTAGAACATTTATTTTTCGAGAACATTCATTTTTTGAGGACGACAAATTGACCACTTAGAAATTCAGCGGGATCAATTGCTCCCATTGCCCTTCAAATGGATTTGCCCCTGTTTAAGGCTGATTTGTTCAACATTTTTAAAATAATAATTAATTTAATGTTAAACCAGCTTCACTACACGAGCCGAGCCTAAACGAGCCGAACTTGAACCGTTCACACTTCTGTTTGAGCTCAATTCGTTTAAGTAAATGAAAAAAAGAATTCATTCGAGAGTCTAAATCGTTTAACGAATTTGAGTTGAGCTAGAGTCAAGATGAAACTAATCAACTCGGACCGAACTAGCGAGCAGCCTGATTCATTCATGGCTCTAATTTTAACGATTTTATGCTTTAATAGGGTAATTATTGGGATACATGATTTTTCAAACTCTATGATCACCATCTAGATTTTATTCTTCTTCATCCCTCTTTAGTCGTTGGAATCATTTTGACCTGGCATAGGAGTTCGCTCGGATCACGCGACAGACTTTCAACACAAGAAAGAATTTTTATGATGATTACTTATCGATAATAGGAAAGAATTTTAATACTAATGATTAATACCAAATAAAATTTGTTTGAAATTTCATCACTACTCCTTTATGAAAAATTGAAAATTATTAAGGGAGAGATTTATTGGGACCATGAGAAGGAAGGGGTAATATAGGAAAGTAAATAATTTATTCTTTTCGAAAGTTATAAATGACAAACTTTTTGAAACACATTTTTTCTTCTAAAACGACAATCTTTTAGGAACGGAGGGAGTACTAACATATTTTAAGAGTTGAGTAATTTTATATGTACAAATTATACATAAAAAATTATGCACTCATGTATATTATTAAAGGAGAGTTAAAATATATGAATTTTAGTCCACTTTAATAAAATTAGCATTCGGACACGCATCGGTGTGAAAAATATATATAAAAGATAAAAAATGTATAAAAATGAGTGTTATTATAAAATTTTATTAACAAAGTTATCGGGTAAATTTCATTTGTTCTATTTTCTCTCCTCAATTTTTTCTCATTAGATACAATTTATCTTCGAATTCAAGATTTACATCTCCTCTCTCCTTAATATATAACTAACTTTAAAGAGTAAGAGCTTAGTGGTAAAAGTTCGAGTATACCCATCAGCAGAAAATCAAAATTTTAGAAAGTGGTTAGTATAAAGTTTATTTTGAGGTAAGTTGGTGAATTGATCAATAGAATACTGACACGTAGACGAGGTTATATGTATGTCAATATTCTATTAGTCAATTGACCAACTTACCAAAAAAATAATTCATACTAATCGGATCCAAAATTTTAAGCTTGTTCCTTTCATGACCCCTTTTTAATCTTAATTTAATCAAAATTACTTCTCTCGCATCAAATCGTAATCATATACTACAATCCTATAAATCCTGATTAATTGATTGATATTTTAACAACCATGCTTTAATACCTTTCAGCGTGGATTTAAGCACGCCAAGTTGACCAGCCAACTAGGCTCTAGAAGTCTCAAATCCAATGATTGTCTGGCCAATTATTATCATTGTTACTTTTACTCGAGTGTGTCACTAATTCTATGTCGAACATGCAGCCAAGCAGCCGGGCTCTAAAATTTTCATAACCAAAAATTGAATTGTAATTCCTCCGTTCTTAAAAGATTATCGTTTTAGAAGAAAAAAATTATTCTAAAATATTTATCGTTTATAACTTTCGAAAAGAATAAAGTATTCCCTCCCAGAGACGGAACTAGGGGGCATCTGCCCCTGGTGACAACGACGGTCCAGGCAGAACTAGGGGGCGGGAGCAGGGCGGCGGCCAGCCAGCAACTGCTCCATAATTGCCGTCAAACAGCTTTCTTTAAAATCAAAGCAAGGGAACCGTGAGTTTATCAATGAGAAAGGCATGATTTCTGCTCTGCAACACCGACATCTTATAAAACTGTATGGGTGTTGTATCCAAAGGCGGAACTTATGTGAATGAGATAGGCATGATTATGTAAAATAAGTTTATAGAAATTGGATGGAATATATTTGTTATTGATGTTGTGGGAGTTTTGATTATGGAACCATGAAGGGTCCAGATGATATAAGGATGAAATATTGTGTGGAGGTTATGTGTTTATATGTTTGGATTTCATGAAACTATGATTTTTAAAGCCTGCATACCATGTGTTTGTATAAATGCCATAAAGAGGTTAATTTGGTTAAAACATGAAAATTAACTGATTCTCTCTTTAAATTGATGTACATACATGAGTTATAAGTTACTCAAGTTGTTTGAGTGATTCAACAGTTAAAAAAATCACAAATTTCATCTGTTGGAAGTCCGACACCAAGTTTCTTGTTTACATAAGCTTAAAATGTGTGGATACACAAGTAATTAATTTTTTAGAGTTTTTTTTTCCAACTTCCTTCTGAGCTTTTATGGCCGCTTTAGTTGCCGCTTTCTCTGCCAACTTTTTCTTCCTCTCTAACGCCCACTTAGTTTTAGCCATCTATTCCTTTCGCTTCAATTCCTTCAACTTAATCTCATCAACTTCATTTTTCTTCGGAAGAGAAATTTTTTTCGACTTTTCCAACTCAAATATTGCCTCTCTATCTTTCACAAGACTTTCCTCTACAGTACTTTTGCAAGAGAAATTTCTTCGGATTAGATTGTAGCTCAATGTCATGGTCATCATGATTTTGTAAGTATATTTTGACCCCCCCCCCTCTCAAAAGTTTCTGGTTCCGCCACAGCTCCCTCCGTTCCTAAAAGATTGTTGTTTTAGAAGAAAAAATTTGCTCCAAAATATTTGTCGTTTACAACTTTAAAGAAGAATAAATTATTTACTTTCCTATATTACCCCTACCTTCTTTCATTGTCCCAAGAAATTCTCTCCCTTGTATTAATAGTTTTCAACTTCCCATAAAGGGGTAGTGATGAAATTTCAAACAAATTTTACTTGGTAAATGATACTTTCTTAATCCATGTGCAAAAACCTTAAACGACAATCTTTTAAGAACAGATGTAGTATTTACTTTTCTAAATCAGCCCTACATTCTCTCATTGTCCAAAGAAATTATCTCCCTTGTATTAATAGTTTTCAACTTCCCATAAAAGGGTAGTGATGGAATTTCAAACAAAATTTACTTAGTAGATGATACTTTCTTAATTCATGTGTAAAAATCTTAAATGACAATCTTTTAAGAACGGAGGTACTCCCTCCGTTCCTAAAAGATTGTCGTTTTAGAAGAAAAAATTTATTCCAAAAAGTTTATCGTTTATAACTTTCGAGGAGAATAAATTATTTACTTTCCTATATTATCCATACCTTCTCTCATTGTCCCAAGAAATTCTCTTCATTATATTAATAGTTTTCAGCTTCCCATAAAGGGGTAGTGATGAAATTTCAAATAAATTTTATTTGATAAATGATACTTTCTTAATTTATGTGCCAAAAATTTAAACGACAATCTTTTAGGAACGAAGATAGTAGTAATTAATATGAAACTCTAAACGAAAAGATATAATAAATTAATGTGGGTCACTTTTTAATTTCCTTCGATCTTATATATCTACATACTTTAGTATTTATTATCTACGAAAATTAATTTAGTTAGTCATGCCAATAATAATTTAGTCATTAGCTTATAATTTTAAATTATAATAATAATAATGATAATAATAATAATAATAATAATAATAATAATAATACATGTTTATATATAATGACTATATTATAATTAACTCTCTTGAAATGTGAGCAACTTTAAATGAAATGAAGAACAATAATTTTTATGTGAAACTTAAGCTTCATTTATTTGGAGGAAATACAATACATAATGCATGAGTGTAACGAGGTGAATTTTCAAAAAAAAATACAATATATTCCCCTTTGCATGCATGTGGGTGTAGGGGTGAGCATTGTGTGGTTTGGTGCGGTTTAAAATCCAAACCGCACCCGAAACCGTTTAGGTGCGGTTTGAAAAATTCAAAACCGCATTCGAAATCGTTGTGATTGATGCGGTCAAAGCAGTTTAAAGTGTGCGTGTGCGATTTTAATTAGTGCGGTTTTGCCCCAAAACCAATTGAAACAACAAAAAGTATAAGCCTTCAATAAAATTTAACATAAAACTTACATCGAAAGCAATTAACTTGGTAATGATGTAGCTTGCAATGGAAATTATATCAAACATGCTTTAAAACTAAAACATACGCTATATAAAACAACGGAGACCATATATTCGATAACAAGCAAGAATATTTATCTAGTTCTCCAAAAATTAAAAGTATATACTGGAGATAGAATGACATTTTATCTCATATATTGCAAGGATGACTTATAGAATATAATCCTAATTATACCTAATTTGAAAAATAATCTATTAGACTATTACTATTATAGCATTGACATTAACCAATGCATCAAGTACTCGAGCCCCTCAGCTATAAGCCCCTCCAATAACGCATCAAACAAATTTGAAATTCAAAAACTCAATTGCTTAATTTTTGACTCTATAACCTCTAACATCTTCTTTCAATTGGTGAAAAAATGACAATGCAAGACTGGGGGTTTTTCTGATCGTGTTCAAATGAAAAGTAACTTTAGAATTTACTAGAGATAATACATACATACACACACATTAGTGCGGTTTCGGTTTTATGCGTGCGGTTTGGCTAAATAACCAAATCCTGAGTAGTAAATTTGGTTATTCAACCCACCTAAAACCGCCATATATACTGTAAAAAACAGTTGATGCGATTTTAATTGGTGCGGTTCGTGTGGTTTTAGGTGCGGTTTCGGTTTCAATTTGATTACTTGCTTAACCTTATATGGGTGGATTTTAAGAAGAATGACATCCAACGGCAAATAAAGTAAAATCTTAAATAGTGAAAATTGTAGATTTTGTTTGATTATTATTCTTTCTTTCATATACTTAAATATATATTTCTCTTTTGCGTGTAATGTTTATACGTAATGGGTTTCTCTAAATTGGTGGAGAAATGGAGAAAGATAAAAAAAACAAATTATTGTCTTATTAAAGAGAAAAGGTAAAAAAGTTGGCTTGATTTCCTCATTTATAAACAAAGTACAAATTAAATACTAATAAATTAGTTTACTTAATTAAGATCTGTTCTAATTCAATAATAAACTTTGTTTTATTTAGATTTAAATATAATTTACTACCTTAAACTATTGGTCATATTCCACGGTGATTCACCTTTCAATTTTGTCAATTAGATAATTGAACTATTAATTTTTTTCAATTACATTCAATTGAGTCTGCCACGTTAAAAATTGTTGACGTAGTTATATGGGTGGGACATAACTAAGCTGATGTGTTTTAAAAAAATAACTTTTTATTTTGTTATTAAACATTTTTGATATATTAAAGAGTAAAATCGTCAACCACTTTCTCATCATCATCATCATCACAGATTCAGATCTTACAGCCACCAAGCTCGACTCCTTAATCTTCCATGGCAGCATCCCTAAACAAACCAATATCAACTGCAGTGCAAAATCAGCCAAATAGGCCTCTTCTCCTTTCCCACTTTTCAGCACCCCTTCACCGTTGTCCTCAACACCTCTCTCACTTTCTTATGCCAGGGTTCCCACAAGTACCATATGCTCTCACTCAGATCCAACAACCCCATATGTATGCAATCCACCCCTTCCACCTCTGCGATCTCCTCGATCTTCTTCACTCCTTCGGACTTCACATGACATGATTAACAACCCTTCCTCGTAATTGCTCAGATACCCTGCGTCGATCCCGTAGTCTTAAGCCCTAACTCTCATTATATTATATATGTAATGTAATGGAGTATCTCTGTTTTTTCAATAAATCTCATTTGCAGGTGCACGGGTCACAGGTGCAGTTGGATCCACACTTGTATCCTCCGTTCTCTGCTGCCACCACCATCTCTGATCCCTCAAAGCTTCTGCAATTATTCCAAATTTTTTTTATTTTTTTACAAAACAAATTTCATATAACTAACTAACAAGACTGAAGGAAGCAGCAGCTACACATACGGCTTCTAGGGTGCAACACCAAACACCAGAGTCTCGCTTGTGGTGCTCTCGGAGTAGCTCACGTCAGGGTACATCTTGCACCTGCACAATTTACCATCACTCGTTTCTTATGCCATCACACCAAGATGAAATGCCATAACATTTTCAAGTTCATAATTTCATCATCATCCCACTAACACGCTGTCATTTTATTTTTAGATAAAACATACATCCTCAATTAAAAGATGAAATCTTTGGACTAAAACCAACTTACAAATTTAACCCTTTAATTCTCAAATCAGTACCATAAAATATTCATTTAGTAATATACAAAATCAGCATAATTAATTTTCAAATCGTTGTCATTTAGAGAATAAAATATCATCTGTCACCACCTAAACATCAGGAAAGCCCTATTCTTTCTTCCATCAACAACAATCATTTATAAATAATTAAAAGAAATTTTTTAAACAATACATATATATAGATATATATATATATATATATATATATATAGAGAGAGAGAGAGAGAGAGAGAGAGAGGGAGAAAGAGGGTTGATACCCAGTACAACCATTGCCACACTTATAGGCAGATCCGCAGCCACAATTTCCTCCACAGCAAGATATTTTTCTTTCAGAAGAGATGATAGATCTGTATGTAGGCACTCACTAATAATTTAGTAGAGAACTCTGTTGGGTGGTAAGCGGCAGTAGGAGACAACCTTTCAGGCCAATTTACAGTTGTCGATCATAGGGAACATGATGATCTGCGGGGGCCAAATCGATGGCTTTCTTAGCCCAGGTGGTTCACGGCTCTGGAAGACGAAGGATGGGGGGGTTTGGGTGGCGGCGAGGGCGTGGAGACAAGGGAGAATGTCGGAGCAGTCGCCATGGTCGTGCTCCATGGCGAGGATAACGAAGTTGTAGCCGGAGAGGCATCTCGGCGAGAGTAGGTGAGACCGTGAGAGAAGAAAGAGGTGTAGAGTATAAGTGATTATATTTTTCTTATATTATTTCAATATTCTTTTGCTTAATAATTGTTATTTTAATTATTAAATGCTTTTGGTTTTGGTTTTGTTATTATGGTTTCACGAATTTACCTTTGACTAAACAATGAATATTTATAAATATTAAAAATAATATTTTTTTAATTACACATCAGCTGAGCAAAATCCTACTAGGGTGCCACGTCAGCAATTTCTGACGTGGCAAACTCAATTTGTTAGAATTGAAAAAAATTAATAATTCAATCATCTAATTGATAAAATTGAAATGTGGATCACCGAAGTGAAATATGACCAATAATTTAAGGTAGTAAATTATATTTAAACTTTTTATTTATTGTTTGGTCAATATTTAAATTTTTTACTCAATAGTGTCTTCATTTTTTCCTTTACTATTGGTTTCTATAAAATTTAGAAAACAGAAGATAAGCAAATATAAAAAGCGTGTTGAACGTGAGAGACGATAAAAAATGAGCGAAATATACGTAGAAGAGCATAGTATTGACAGTCCATTGTGAAATGTAAATTTATCTGGGGTGTCACCGTGTGTAACGATTGATAGTTTAATAATTAAGTTTTGTGAAATATTAATGAATAAAATAATATTTAATGAATATTATTTGTATTATGTGTTTAAAAGGTCATTTTATAACTTAGGATGATATTTAAATGTTACTATTTTTGTTACATGTATCAATTAACGAGTAAGAATTGCGAAGACGAAAATAAATTATTTCGAGAAAATTTTCGTAAAAATACTATTCACCCGAAGAACGACGCAAACTAGGATTTTACCCTAAGCTTTTTAGAAATATTGGTATGAAATTCTGTTTCAAGATCTACCGATAATATGTCGTGAAAAGTCATATTATTCGATAAAAAATTTTCTAAAAAAACATATAGTAATAAGACGAAATAGGAAAACGACAAAAAAATATTTTTGTCGGCTTTTCGATCATTTAACCATTATTTAGAAAAATGTTGCAGAAAACACTATTCACCGAAAACGCTTCGCGTTTTTTAATTTTTTACAAATGCATAAAAGTAAATCTGTAGAGGAAAGACGTAATATCTAAAAAAAATTAGAAAAGGAAAATGCAGTTTTTTCGTTTATGGAACGAATTTCGGCAGTTAATGTAAGACCCCAATTTTTTATGAATAAAAATTTAATTTTTTTAAAATATTATTCTAAATAGTAAGGTGATAATTTAATAAATATTATAGTTATGGGTAATATGTGCAAATTTTACAAAGTAAACAGTTGTCAAAAAATATTCGTTTAGTTGAAGAATATTTTTTTATCGGGAAATATTCGTACAACGACACAATTATTGGTGGACCCCATATAGAAAGCAATATGAATAACCTTTCTATAAAAATAATGACAAGACTTTTACTGTTAAACTGTTGAAATGTCCGGTGATAAAAGTACAATAATACGCGTTGTTCCACAGTAGTACGCGGTATTGCACAATATTTTTAATTATTGATTCTTATGTAAGAAGTCACTCACTCAATAATTGTCACAGTAGTTACTGTTTAATAACTTATATTATTGATTCAATAATTATCACAGGAACAACTAAATAGTATTTCACATTATTAAATTAATAATTGACACGACACAGTTACTCGTATTATTATTAATATTATTGACAATGTCTAAAAAATTCTGTCGAGAAAAAGGATTAGGTTATTTAATTACGCGCCTGTAAGTAGAAATTCTTATCGGAAAGTCCCTCTTTCCTGGTAACAATCTGATTGTCAATATTGTAAGTTATAATATTAATGAATGAATAATGGTTGAAAGATTAAAAATGTGTTGATTGAAGATAAGTAATTTGTGATAGATATTTATTAAAATTTTAATATAAATAGAGGGGTTTGTCTTTCGAAACTTTGCCCATGAAGCTTGCTAAGGTTGTGTAGTTTTCTAGAGCTTTTGGTGTTGCTTTTATAGGGCTGTATCTCTACACTTAAGTTTACTCAGCATCAGCCTTATGCAGCTACCTGTGTTATTGGGCTTTTGTTTCGGCTTGTCCAAGTAATTTTGGGCTCATCAATCTTTGATCAGGTATATACATTTCTTTTACATTTATAGATTTATAATCTCATAATTAAGTATACAATCACTAAAGGAGAAAGAAAGGGCTGCATTTGAAAGAGGTTTTAAAATTTTGAATTAAAATACATACATTAATATAAAATTTTAATTATTTCACTTAAAGAATAATCAAAACATAATTAAATTTTGATAATAAGTGTTAATTTCAAGTTATATATTACCATATTATTGTTAGAAATATATTTAATCACACAATACATTTTATATTAATAGATGTATAATAAATGGAGGATTAAAATAACTTGTTAAGTAAAAAATATAATTTAGTTATTTATTATGACGTATCAAAATAAGAGTTTATAGATATATATTTAATGATAACAATTAAGATAATAATTGAGGTGTTTGGACTTAATCCTATCTTATTCCAATAAAATTAGACATAATTGTTAAAGTATTTTAAGAACTAAAAAAATAAAAAATAATTATTGGTTGACACTGTAACCAATCAAAATTGTCTCAATTAACTTAGCAGTGTAACTCGGCAACTCGACCCATTTAACTCAATCAATAGCTCATTACTCAAATTATATATGGTATATTATATTACATACGTGATAGACTCCATGACACGCTTGCGTGAGGTAATTGTTGCCCGGATCGTTTTAGTAATAATTATGGGTGGAACATCAATGACACTTTGACCACTCATTTATATTGAAGCGATAATCTTAGTACAATCAACGGTTGATGTATGGTAGAAGACGTCACAAACACCTATAGATTGGGGTCTGATAAGTCAGATTGATCGTCACGAACACACCATTAAGATCAAGAGTTCTTAAAAAGAACAAAGATAGAATACTCTCAAGTAATCTAAAAGAAGAAATATTATTAAATCAATTAGTACCAAAACCATGTTTTGAGGCCTATTTATACTAGTACAAGGATATAATTATGGCAATAAAAATATTAAAAGTGTTGCCCTAATTTTACCCTAGTAGAAGTTTCTAGAATTGTAATCTAAATAAATCATAACCCCCACCCCCACCCCCACCCCCACCCCCATAGAATCATGCTAAATTGCTTAAAAAAAAAGGAAACAAAATACAATATAGTTTGTCTAATATTTTAGGAAATAAAATATTCTTTAATTTTTGAATTGGGCTTGCATCAAATTGACCCAACACATGTGTCTCTTGCTCTTTAGCCTCCTCTTTGGGTTTTCTTGAGTTAACTTCAGCCCAAATATCTTAAATTACTTGATGAATCCCTGGAACTTGAGTTTAGTAATGAATGCTTGATGTGAGCCTGACCAGGATGTTATCAATATGTCTCAAAAATAAAAATCTCATCTCATTTAAAATTAAGTTCGTTTTAAATTTCATGTCAATAAATGAATAAATGTATGTAGTCAAAATACTACGTAACATTATATGTAAGAAAATTATGTATAAGACGACTTTATATGTTAAATTTTTTGTTGCGAGTTACGTACATGGGTAAATATAATTGATAATATTTTAATGATGCATTTAATATAGTGAGTCAACCTTATAATCATATACAAACCAATATATTGATATACGTTATAATCGTAATTCGAAAGAAAAAAAGTCTCAATACATATTAGAACTCTTATATGTATGTTTTTTTGTGTATTTGTTAATCTATTAATTTATAGAGCATTTAGTGTATTTGAGTTCAAAATTTAATTTAAATTTTTGTTTGTCCACAAATAGCTAGTTTATTTTAAAATAATTTATATTTAACTCACAAACACCACTACAAATGCTATACATAAACAATTATCACTATATGTGCATTCTATAAGTGAAAAAAAATGAGAATCCCACTCTATTTGGGTTCCTTTTTTGGCAACCCAAATTTGGCAACTACAGTATAATCCAAAAAGAAAGTGGAGTGCACCTGGAAGCTGAAAATTCAAAAATTATTTTGGTATGTCCGGTCGGTCGAAGCATGATTATGATTATATATATATATATATATATATATATATATATATATATATATATATCTGACCGATCCTCGTCCGGGACTCAGACAAAACTAAAATGCGGATCCCAATATTTTTTTTTTGCATTTTTTAAAAATAACTAAAAAAAAATATTTAATATTTTATGGAACTGAAATTTTTCCATAATACAATGTTTTGGAGTGATTTGAATACCTATACCAAAAAATGGTGATACAATGCGCACATCGTATATACATGTTTTGTTATACGTACTCCAAATCACGCCTAAAACACTCAGATATATGAAAAAATTTCAATTCCATAAAATATTAAATATTTTTTTTAGTTGTATTAAAAAAAAACAAAAAAATAAATAAATTTGGGGTCCGCATTTTAGTCCTGTCCGGGAGTCCGGACAGGATCGGGACTCTATATATATATAGGGAATCCATCCACGACAATCGGTTGCCATGGACACTGTGTCAACAATCCTTTTTCAAACCGTTGATCAATTGATTTAAAGGCTGAAATTGAAATATAAATTGACAAAGCCGGCACAGGTTGTTATGTCTAAATATCAAGTTGTACCGGCTTCTATTTTAATAAGATGGCCCCACATATTCAACATATTATCAGTATAATTAAACAAAACTAATTTTTAATATTAAAAAAGTCCAGCCGGTACAACTTGTACCGGTCGGGTATTTTTAATTTTTATTTACGTATTTGTCCATTAAATATCATGACTCAGCACATCAAAATCAATTAAAAAATTCAAATATAAGTCGTCCGGTACAAGTTGTACCGGCTGAGAATAAAAAAATATATAAAATGGCCAGTCGGTTCAAGCTGTCACGGCTTGAAATAAAAAATTGAAAATAATCCCTTGGCCTTTAAAAGAGTTGTTTCCAACTATTCACTGCTAAACAGATTTGAACTCACAACCTCTAGCTTCAAACCCTCATCATATGACCACCTGAACACCACTGACTTAGCTATTCATTTCTCAGAATAATAATAATATTTGTTAGATATTGATATTGTTATTGGTATTAATATTATATTATTGTTATTGTTCAGTTTTTAACATTTTTTATTTTATTATTATTTTCGTATAATAATAAAATAAAACTATTAAATTATATAAATGATAATAACTCATTACACTCAAACACTAGATACCTACTGTTTTGCTCATTACACGCAATAACAGTTTGTAACATGCATGTTAATCCTGGTTTTGCCGCTACATGTTATTATTATATTTTGTCATGCATGTTATATTATGGTTTTATAATATAAATATTAATTATTATTGCTATTTTTGTCAAGACAATCAATATACTGTTTTTGTCATGTATGTTATTAAAGACAAATCCTTGTGAATAGCTAGGCACGTGATACTTGGGTAATCATATGACGAGGATTTGAAGCTGGAGGTTATGAGTTCGAATATGTTTAGCAGCGAATAGTTGGAAAAAAATTCTTTTAAATGCCAAAGGATTATTTTTCAATTTTTTATTCCAAGCCGTGATGTAAACCTACTGGCCATTTTTATATTTTTATTCTCAAATTTACAACTTATACCTACCACCTATATTTGAATTTTTTAATTGATTTTGATGTGCTGAGTCATGACATTTTATGGACAAATACATTAAAAAAAATTAAAAATACCCGGCTTGTGCCAGCTGGACTTTTTTAATATTAAAAATTAGGTTTATTTAACTATACTGACAATATGTTAAACATGTGGGGCACTCTTATTAAAATAGAAGCCGGTACAATTTGATATTTAGGCACAACAACCTGTGCCGACTTTGTCAATTTATATTCCAAACTCAACCTTCAAATCAATTGATCAACGGTCCGAAAAGGGGTTGTTGGCACAGTGTCCATGGCAACCGGTTGTCATGGATGGATTCCCATATATATATATATATATATATATATATATATATATCTAATTTTTTCCAACGAATCAAAAAAATAAACCAAATACGAACTGGGTTATAACGACGATTTTCTAAGATATAGCAACGGTTCAAAACCGTCACCTTATATATAATCAGCTATAGCGACGATTTTCTATGCTATAGCGACGAAAAACACCGTCGCTATAACCAATTCGTTTTTTATGTAGAAGCGAACTATATATATACATACACACACACACACACAACAAGTTGTCAATCTTTTCATCAACTATGAAGCACTTGTTTTTTTAAACAACCTATATTATTATCTTTTCAACTTTAGGCTATGTTTATTTGTAATGATTATATTTGAGATATGACTATTAATCTCAAATGTGTTATTTGTTTTTAAATTTAAACTTGAGACTATTAGTTTAAGGATTATAAAATAGTTTAATAGTCTTAGGATTATAATTATAATTCCAGAATTATAATAATTTGATTAATAGTCTTCAAGTTATAATCTCATAAATTATAATTCTGGAATTATAATTCTTGTAAACAAATATAGTCTTAATGTTTTAAAGGAGTATATGAGGGATAGGGACAAAGAGAAAAAAGAGAAGACCTAGAAATTTTATTTTAGCACGAGTCATTAGTCGTAGACTACCTCATGTTGTGTTTGGTTGGTGGGAATTGAATAGAATGGGCTGGGAATGGAATGACCATTCCTTATGGAATGACTTAAAACATGTTTGGTTAGTCAATTGGAATAACAATTGCATTCTTTTAGTTATTTCCTTCCGTTTTTAAAAAATTAAAAAAAGTGAATAAAGTATAATTTTCACACAAATTAAAAAAATAAAAGTAAAAAAAAAATAGAATAAAAGAATTTCAAATTTATACTTAATGACCTCACAATATTAGTTTTCATTCATTTTATAAGTTTGTAGTATATAAAAAACGAAAAAAATTATTTCACATTCCATTCATAATGTAATTCATATAAATTAAACACCTAAAGTAGAAAAATAATTTTATTCCTGAAGGAATTAATGGACAAACCAAATATAAAAATGAGAATGATCATTCCATTCCCATTCTCATTTCATTCCTCAAGTCATTCTATTCCATACATGTGACGCCCCCAAAATAGGTATACATCACCCATCTTGAGTCGTCAAATACATGGTACAAAATTCAAATACAATCTTAAATATACAACATGAGCTGTGAGTTTTAATACAAACATTGTCTTCTAGACAACATTAAAATTCAAAATTAGTCCTCAATACATTTATTAACACACTATTTCACGGAATAGTGAGGACTACTAATGCTATCCTCCCGACCGTCCACTCCGCTCCCAGACTAGTCCTTGCTACGCTCTCATTTCACGAAGAGAATAAAGAAAGAAAGGGTGAGCTCAACTAGCCCATAGAAGAAATATTATGACTAAGATAAAGCGTAATAAATTATCCTTAGTCTTCAATAGTGTTAAACCGATACAATATAACAAACATCAAGTTTAATCTGCAAAATAAACAAGCAATCCATTAAAAGAGTCAAGTAGAAAATAAAATCTACTATCTTTTATGATTTAAAAGGTTTTTCATCACTTTTATCATTTGAGACTCAACAATAAATAATCCACATCATTGAATCACCCCACTTTACTACGGCCAAGAATATTCTTTAGTATCCCGCCATAAATTATTCATGCACTACGGGCCAAGGATATTCGTGTATTCATTAATGGTCATGATCATGCCAATAACTGTCCATCAATGCACTACGGGCTAATGAGAACTTTTTCCACATCATTTGTAACATTACGGTCATGATTACAACGAATACTCCCTGGTCATAATCATACCAAGTCCATCTATGCACTACAGGCCACAGATGACTTTCAACATAATATAAACATGAGGATGATGACAATGATATAAGAATTCAATAAAACAAGTTCAAAAATTAATTTATCCAGGAACTAATAACGTCCAAATTGTCAACATGATACCTCTTTATGGAGTAAAATTCAAGAATGCTCAGAAGAATATTTTCATGAAAAGATACTGGATGAAGCGCAAATATCAAGGATATTCCACTAATTTCATGGAGTATAGAAGTCAAAACTTTAACCAACTGAGTATAATAAAGAATGGAATAACAAAAGAAATCACCGTGCATCGATAGGGCCGCATGAGGCGAGTTATTCCAACAGAATAATGAATAATGGAACCAGGTCATGCGTAAACGCACAGACAGGATGTTCCAACAAAATGCTAAATAATGCAACCAGGTCATGCGTAAAGCACAGACAAGATGTTCCAACAGAATAATAAAGAACGGAACCAGGTCATGCGTAAAGTATAGACAAGATGTTCCAACAGAATGATAAAGAACAGAATAATAACAGAAATCACCATGTATGCGGTACTTCGCATAGACAGGTTACTCCAATATAATGATAAAGAATGGAATAACAGAATAATTTCACCAAGTATAGGGTAGCTCGCGTATACAGGTTATTCCAATAGAATAATAAAGAATGGAATAACAGACTTTATCTTCATGAATACAAAAGAAATAATACCCCTTACGAGTACAACAAATAATATCCCCTACCTTAGAAAGAAGAGTACTGGATATAGAAGTAGTGAAGTAGCAGAACACTTTTCTTCTTTCTCTCTATAGTTTCTCTCTAGAGTTTCAAAGGATTAAATGAAAAATAATGAATGAATGAACTTCTATTTATAGAAGAATGGATCGCATAGTAATTAATTCATGAAACGGTCCATTGATTTACTTTAAACCAGACGGTCGATTTAAAACAAAATCTTTTAAATATAATATAATATATTCTATTTATAATATAATAAAATGAATAACTTTATAAAAGTATTACATTTTTATATAAAAAGATTTTACTATGCAAAATACTATCTGGTACTATGCAACACTATATAATAAAATATAATATATTTTAATTATTGTCTAATAAAACAAATAACTTTATAAAAGTATTATGTTTTATATAAAAAAGATTTTAATATGCAAAAATACTATGCATAATAGAATATTATATATTCTATTTATAGTCTAATAAAACGAATAACTTTATAAAAGTATTACATTTTTATATAAAAAGTTTTTTGTTTTATTACATTAATAATACTAATAAAACAAACTTTATCACCATCATTATAATTCACAATATTAATCGACTGTTAGTTCCCGTGAAAGCGGGGCTTTCCAATAAGAATTTCTCCTTATTGGCGCACAATTAGGTGACCAAACCTCTCATTGACAGAACTTCTAGACATCGTTAATATTGCAAATAATAATATTAATAACCTTATCGTCTCAATTATTGATTTAATAATATATAAAATATTGACAATAATTAAATCAAATAACGTGAGATACTTGTCACGTTAATCTTGTAGCAATAATTGAACAAAACTGAGTGACTTCTCACGTAAGCATAAATAATCAATATCGTGTGCTACTATGCAACCACACGTATTACTGTACTTTTAACACCATGTGTTTCAACAGTTAACGATAAAAACTTCCGCCGTTATTTTCATAAAGTATTTTTGTCATTTTCTCAATCCGACAATAATTCCGTTGTGGGGTCCACCAATGATTGTGCCGTTGTACGAATATTCCCTGTTAAAACGAATATTCTCCAACCAATCGAATATTATATAAAAACTTACGTACTTTGCAAAATTTATAAATATTACCCACAACTATAACATTATATCAAATTTACTCCATAATATTCAAAAATAATATTTATAAAAAATTCATCTTTATTTATAAAAGTTGGGGTCTTACAACCTCCTCTTCTTATGAAATTTCACCCTCGCAATTAGGGTACGTACCTGGTATGTTGAAGAGGTAAGGATACCTTGATTTCATTTCAGATTCTAACTCCCAGGTCATTTCCTCAACATCGTGGTTTCTCCACAAAACTTTGACTTGAGGTATAACCTTGGAGCGTATAATATGTTCCTTCTTATCCAAGATTTGAACAGGAACCTCTTCATACGTCAAATCTTTCGCTATTTCATCCGGTTCTAACTCAATAATGTTGTTCGGGTCTTCCACATATTTACGTAATATAGATATGTGAAAAACGTTATGAACACGAGACATACTTGGTGGTAAAGCGAGTCTATAGGCCACAGTTCCTACTCGATCGAGGATTAAAAATGGGCTGATGAATCGAGGATTGAGCTTTCCTCTCTTTCCAAATCTCGTAACTCCTTTCCATGGAGCAACACGTAACAACACATGATCTCCTATATCGAATTCCACGTCCTTTCGATGAAGATCAACATAACTCTTTTGTCGATCTAGTGAGATTTTTATACGTTGTCGGATCGTTTGAATCTTTTCCCTAGTCATACGTACCAACTCCGGTCCCAACAACGTTGCGTCACCCACCTCATCCCAAAGATATCTTTGAGAAGCGACACTTTCTTCCATACAACGCTTGAATGGAGCCATGCCAATACTTGCTTGATAGGCATTTGTTGTTGTAGGAAAACTCCACCAATGGTAAGAACTTGTCCCAACTTCCCTTGAAGTCAAGGACCACGAGTCTTAATAGATCTTCAAGAGTTTGAATCGTCCTCTCATTTGCCGTCCGCTCCGAGGATGATATGCTGAGCTAAATCGTAAATCTGTGCCCATAGCTTTTTGCAAACTAACCCAAAATATTGAAGTGAATCTTGGGTCTCGATCAAAAACTATGGATACTGGCATACCATGCAATCTTACAATCTCGTTTATGTACATATGAGCAAGACGTTCAAGTGTATAATTTTCTCGTACCGGTAAGAAATGAGCAGACTTGGTCAATCTATCAACAATGACCCAAATCACATCTCTGCCTTGAGAAACCTTGGGAAGACCAGTAACGAAATCCATGGTAATTTGCTCCTACTTCCATTCTAAAATTTCAAGTGGTTGCAATGGACCTTTTGGTACTTGATGCTCCGCCTTGACTTGTTGACAAGTTAGGCACCTTGAGATAAACAAATTATATCTCTCTCTTCATATTGCTCCACCAAAATGTATGACGAAGATCACGATACATTTTGGTACTCCCAGGTTGGATTGCAAACTGTGTGTTGTGCGCCTCCATCATGATTTTATACTTTAAATCAGGGTCGTTAGGAACACAAAATCTGGAGTTGACTAGAAGTATTTCTTCTTCATTAATTCTTGCTTCCGGCATAGCACCTTCTTGCACTTTCTTCCTCATACGCATCAGTTCCAGGTCTGTAGCTTTAGCAGCTTTAACTTTATCGATTAAAGTCGGTTCTACTCGTATATTCGCCATCATCACATGGGTCCCTGGAGTCTTTAACTCTATCTCCATCATTTTCAAGTCACACAAAATGGGCCTTTGCGTTGACAATATCGCACTCGTACCCGCATATGATCTTCTACTCAATGCGTCAGCTACCACGTTCGCTTTTCCAGGATGGTATTGGATGGTATGATCATAATCTTTTAATAGTTCGAGCCAACGTCGTTGTCGCATGTTGAGTTCCTTTTGAGTGAAGAAATATTTGAGGCTTTTTGGATCTGTAAAGATCTCCACTTTCTCTCCATACAAGTAATGCCTCCAAATTTTAAGTGCGAAGACAACAGCTGCCAACTCTAGATCATGAGTAGGATAATTCCTCTCATATTCTTTGAGCTGTCTTGAGGCATAGGCTATGACTTTCCCATGTTGCATGAGAACACATCCTAACCCTTTGCAGAAAGCATCACTCATAGATGACAAATCCCTCCGAGCCAGATGGTATTGTCAGAACAGGTGCTGAAATGAGTCTCCTCTTGAGTTCTTGAAAACTCTTCTCACATTCCTCGCTCCAACCAAATTTTGTATCTTTCCGATTCAACTGAGTTAATGGAGTAGCGATTCGAGAAAATCCTTCCACGAATCTCCGATAATAACTAGCTATGCCGAGAAAGCTACGTACTTCGGTCACTGATTTGGGTTGCTCCCAGCTTTGAATAGCTTCAATCTTTGCCGGGTCAACAGATATTCCATGACTTGATACTACGTGCCCAAGGAATGCTACTTCCTCAAGTCAGAACTCGCATTTCTTCAACTTAGCATAAAGCTTGTATTCACGAAGCTTTTGAAGTATCAGCCTCAAGTGTTGCTCATGATCTTCACAGCTTTTGGAATAAATAAGGATGTCATCAATAAAGACGACCACAAAGTGATCCAAATATTCCTTGAATACTCGGTTCATCATATCCATGAAGGCATCAGGAGCATTAGTCAATCCAAAGGACATGACTAGGAATTCATAATGCCGTCATCGAGTTCTGAAAGCCGTCTTTGGAACGTCATCAGTTCTAATCTTCAATTGGTGATATCCGGAACGAAGATCAATCTTTGAAAATAATTTGGCTCCTTGCAACTGGTCAAATAGGTCATCAATACGTGGCAATAGGTACCTATTTTTGATAGTGACATGATTCAACTCCTGATAATCAATACAAAGTCACATACTCCCATCTTCTTTCTTTTTCATGAATAGAACAGGAGCACCCCAAGGAGAAGTACTAGGACGAATAAAGCCAATGTCTAACAATTCCTGCGATTGGGTCTTTAACTCCGAAGTTCAATAGAGCCATTCGATATGGGCTTTAGAAATGGGTTTTGTCTGGGTTCAAGGTCGATACAAAATTCAATTTCACGCCTGGGGTAGGCCGGAAGTTCTTCGAGGGAATACATCGAAATTTATTAACAATAGAAATATCATTCAAAAGCGGCGTATTTTTGTTTAGATCCGTGACATGAGCTAAGAAAGCTTGACATCTGTTTTTCAATAAACGAATAGCTTTATGGCTTGAGATGACAGTGATTGATTTTAATGGTTTGGTTGCTTGAATTCGCATAATAGGTTGGTTAGGAATATGAAAGCTAACAACCTTACGAAAATAATCAATTTTTGCATGATGAGTAGTTAACCAATCAATCCCTAGAATCACATCAAATGCAAGTATTTTTAATGAAATAAGATCGACAGGTAATGTGAGGGTACCGATTTGAACCAAACAAGACTTGTAAACAGTGGATGTAATGAAGGTTTCTCCCAACGGAGTTTCCACAGATAAGTCAAAGTCTAATTTCTCCGGAGTCAAATTTAATCATTGAGCGCAAGTAGGAGAAGTAAAAGAATGGGTAGAATTGGTATCAAATAAGGTATAGACTTATTGAGTTTATGATAAGCTTACTCGTGATGACCTCGTTCGGGTTCCTTGCTTTTTGGGAGGTCACTAAACGCCTCCCTTGCACTTCTGGCTTTGACTTTTTTGGAATGACCTTTGGTGCCTCCATCCTAGTTTGAACTTGTCTTCGATGAACGACAAAATTTGGCTAGGTGACCTTCTCTTCCACAATTATAACATGCTTTGACTGACGTAAATGCGGTTTGACCGATGTGTCCTCCCTTCGCATTTGAAGCATATGATAGGTGGTCATTCTCCTTCCTTAACAACGGGTGCTGGTGCTGACGTCTTTCTATCATTGTTAAATCTCCTCTTCTTGACATGTCCATTCTTATTATTTTGGCCCTGATTACCACCGAAGTAGTTATCATTTACGGCTGTTGATTCCTCCACGCTTGTTGTCACCGCTTGATGGCTTGCTCTCTCACCGTATTATCATTTTGCTTACTTTCTCTTGGTTGCGTTGACTCGTTATCGCGCTCCAATAACTGAGCCCTATTTACAACATCTGAATACAAACACAGTTTATGAGAAATTAGATATTGACGTATCTCGGGTTTCAAATCTCTTAGAAACATCCGCTTCATTCTCTCCTCATTGTCAACTAAGTGAGACGCAAACCGGGACAACTCGGCAAACTTAGCTTCGTACTGCGACACGGTCATATTGTTCTATTCTAACTTGATGAACTCTACCTCTTTCATATGACAAATACTTTCGGGAAAGTACTTGTCGTTGAATAGTTCTTGGAACTTCTCCCAAGACATCTTGGTCTGGGCGAGTTGAGTACGCTTTTGGAATTCCTACCAAGATGTCGACTCTCCTCGCAACATAAAGGTTGCAAAGGAACCTTTTTTCTCCTCGGAGCATCCCAAGACATCAAATATCTTGGTGATCTGCTTTATCCACGCCTCTCGCGCCTTAAGTGGTTTTGGTTCTCCAATAAACTCCGGTGGTCCCAAACTCCTTGAACTGTTCTGCAATGTAACCGTCAGAGTTGCCGTGTTTCCACATGTGTATTTTGGACATGAGTCTCTCTTTCCTACGATGTTATGCAATTGCGAAAAAGCTTCTAAACATTCATGCGTTAGCCATTTGGTCGGTGTTGTTGTTCACCGAAGATTATTGCCTTCCCGATGCACATTATCACGGTGTTGATTTGTGGTGACTCAACGGTCTCACATGCACCATTGATATTCTCAACATTCTCGGATGTCATTTTCGAGATCTTGCCACAAAAACAAGGGTTAATTAACATGTAACATACTATCACTATACTCTGACCGACCAATTAAATATCAAATAAACTTAGGTAGGTCATACTAGCGAAGGAATTTCCCGTCTCTCCCCTCCTAATTCTAGTCTCACATCTTAGCCAGTGATCATATCCCTAAGCTTTGATACCAACTGTGACGCCCCCAAAATAGGTATACATCACCCATCTTGAGTCGCCAAAAACATGGTACAAAATTCAAATACAATCTTAAATATAAAACATGAGCTGTGAGTTTTAATACAAACATTGTCTTCTAGACAGCATTAAAACTAAAAATAAGTTTTCAATACATTTATTAAAACACTATTTCACAGAATAGTGAGGACTACTAATGCTATCCTCGCGGGACCGTCGATCCAGCTCCCCGACTAATCCTCGCTACGTTCTCATTTCACGAAGAGAACGGTGAAAGAAAGGTGAACTCAACTAGCCCAAAGAAGAAATATTATGACTAAGATAAAGCGAATAAATTATCCTTAGTCTTCAATAGTGTTAAACTGATACAATATAACAAACATCAAGTTTAACTGCAGCGGAACAAGTAATCCTTTAAAAGAGTCAAGTAGAAAATAAAATCTACTATATTTTATGATTTAAAAGGTTTTTCAT
Organism: Panax ginseng; assembly: GCA_020205605.1. Classification (NCBI taxonomy): domain Eukaryota; kingdom Viridiplantae; phylum Streptophyta; class Magnoliopsida; order Apiales; family Araliaceae; genus Panax; species Panax ginseng. Next base: position 129,795,513 of record CM035136.1, on the reverse strand, counting down.
CACTTTTATCGCTGACACTACTAGAAATTCAACATATAGCGACGAGATATATCGACGGTCGGAATGAGTATAATATTATTGGCAAAATAATGACATGTTGTGGAATGGGTATAATATTATTGGCAAAATGATGTGTTGCAGTATGGTTTCAAAGGTCCTTGAAATATAGTTGTATCGTTCTTAGTAGTCTTGTTGGTGTTCAATCTTTGTGTTCCTCGGATAACCTTATGGCCATACCGGTATTTGGCAATTAGGGCAATATCATTGAATCCTCAATTACCGGCCGGACCCACTGGTACATTCCCACCTTACGAGAAAGCTAATCTGTATATTAGATTTTTTATTGTTTTGTTTTATAAAGTAGTAGTGGGCATAACAACATATTATTCATCATTTTTGGTGAGATTATCTCATTAAGAAGTGACTTTGTTTGTTGTAAATCATTATTTAATAGTAGTAGTTGAACTACCCACTTTAAAGGTATGAGGAGCACTCAAATAGCTAGCATGGCCTAAAAATTATACAAGTAACAAATCAAGTAATATCAAAGTCATCTAGTAGTTGGTAAAAAATTATACAAGTAACCAAATTTCTCGTAAGGTTTCTAAGGATTCTTGGTCTGCGGGGTGAATCGTTAAAAGTAGGAAGTTCTGCTTTTATAAAGGGCTAAATTCCGATTCTATATATGATATATGAAAGTGGGTGAAAAGGGTCGAGTAACAAAATCTTGTACTTGTTTTAGTTGTATGCTTAATTGCCCTAAAAACCTTGCTATTTTAACAAGCCCTATGTTTTGAAGAGAACAGGTGTCTTTGTCCGTGGTGGTACTATTTTATGGGGTCTACATAAAAGTAAATCTAACAACAAATGTTAGTTTGAAATCTATAGCTTGCTAGTGATTTCGTACTTGTTTTAGTATATTTCTCTCTATTATCTTTAATCAACCTGGGTGGTGGGAAGGGGACTTGGCATAAATCTTACATACACCTTTTTTGTTTTGTTTGAGTGAACTGGGAGTTTGGTTGGCGTTCAAGGTAATTAATTATGATAATTAATTATGATAATTAATTATCATAGGTTTCTATACGCAATATCATTCTGATGGTTGTTCAATTTGATTTAGGGACATAATATTATGGATAAGACGTGGATGGAATTACCAAGATATTCTAAAGAATATCTTGCAGGCATAGAGAGATTTTTGGACTTTGGTTTCGAAAATGTGGGCATGGTAACGGGAAGAATTCCTTGTCCATGTAAGAATTGTGTAAATGGCCGATACCAGATTCGAGCTACTATTCGTGAACATTTGATTTGTGATGGATTTATATTTGGCTACACGAATTGGGTGCATCAAGGGGAAGATGTGATTGTCAGGAATGTGAGTAATGATGATGTTCACGACGAACCATCACAATCCGAAGATGATCATCGTATGCCTGAGATGGTAAATGATATATTTAGGGATCACGGTGTGGAATCATCTGCTGAAGCTATAAAATACCAAAAGTACATGTCAGAGGCCAATCAACCATTATATCCTGGATGTGAAATTGCATTCATTGTATGGCTTTTCAATCATAAAAATGTTAGCAAATGGACTGACGTGTCCTTTGATGGTTTGCTCCGTAAGTTCAAGTCAACATTTCCATCATTTGCAAACTTGCCTGATAATTTTTATGAAATGAAGAAAATGGTTGGAAATTTAGGGTTTGATTATGAGAAGATTGATGCATGCGAGAATGATTGTATGCTCTTTTGGAGGAGAATGAAAAATTAGAGTCTTATGCAGGTTTGTAAATCATTGAGATGGAAGCGGACTGAGATGGTTGTACCAGAGAATGCACAAATAGATACAAATGCTAAGAGGAGCAAAGTAGCTGTGAAGCAATTATGTTATTTACTGTTAATTTCGAGATTGCAGAGGCTATTTATGTTTGTAGAAATTACAAAATACATGACGTGGCATCATGTAAAGCGACGGAAAGATGGAGTGAATCGTCATCCAGCTGACTCTGCAGTTTGGAAGCATTTGGATACAATGTACCCTACATTCTCTCAAGAATATCGAAATGTAAGACTCGGATTGTCCATTGATGGCATGAGTCCCTTTACCCATGGGTCACCGTATAGTTTATGGCCAGTGACAGTTGTTGTTTATAACTTACCACCATGGATGTGTATGAAGCAGGAGTATTTTATCATGCCATTGTTAATACCTGGTCCAAACTCTCCATGTAATGATATTGACGTGTATATGCAACCTTTAATTGAAGAGTTGAAGATATTATGGAGTAATGGGGTTGAAACGTATGATGCATCTACCGGTACAAAGTTCCAAATCGTCTTTGCCTTTGTTGTGGACAATTAGTGATTTTCCAGCTCTTGCTATGTTGTCTGGTTCGAGAACTAAAGGTAAGTTGGCATGTCCATCATGTCAAATGAACACTCGTTCTTGTAGATTGCAAAGTAAGGAATTTTATATCGGGCATCGTTGTTTTCTGGAGTCGGGTCATAGTTATAGGTTTGATACACGAAGATTTAACGGACAATGTGACCATAGTGAAGCTCCGGTGGTGCCATTATGATTTGATATTCTCGAACAAGTTAATGCCGTTAATGTCACTTTTGGAAAGACACCCACTAGCACGAAGACCATTCCCCATGACTCAAAACATAATTGGAGGAAGAAATCTATTTTCTTTGAATTGCCATATTGGCGGATACTTTTGTTGCGCCACAATCTAGATGGAATGCACATTGCCAAAAACATTTATGATAGCCTGATTGGGACATTGTTGAGTGTGCAAGGAAAGTCAAAAGATAATTTAAAAGCACGATTGGACTTGATAAAAATGGGTATACAAAGAGAGCTCCATCTAATACCCGTGCAAGCAAGCAATTCAAAGTACCTTTTCACGGCATTTAAAAATACTCTCGTCTGAAGAAAGAAAGACATGATTTCTTGCAAGTGTTGAAAAATGTTAAGGTACCTGATGGATATGCTTCAAATATTTCACGTTGCATCAATTTGAAGGGGGGCAAGATCTCAGGTCTTAAAAGTCACGATTGCCATATTTTAATGCAACAATTACTTCCAATAGCAATACGATGTACCAACTTGCCTAGACATGTCTGCTCAACAATAATTGAACTTTGTAATTACTTTAGAGAATTATGTTCCAATTATAACACATCAGAAGATTATGAACGGTTGAACAAGAAAATTCCGTTAATACTTTGCAAGCTTGAGATTGTGTTTCCTCCTGCTTTCTTTGATATAATGGTACATTTGTGTGTCCACCTTGCTGAAGAGGCGAAGATAGCGGAAATGTGAAATATCGACAAATGTGGGCTTTTAAAAGATACATGGGCAAGTTAAAAGGGTATATTCATAATGAAGTCATCCGAAAGGGTCAATTGTAGAAGGGTATATCATTTGAAGAATGTGTTACATTTTGCTCAAGATATTTGAGTCAACACAATCTTTGCATGGAAGCGAGTTGGAAGAAATGAAGATGGATACTGAACAAGGTGAATCAAGTTTATCTGTATTCAGAAACATAGGTCGATTTCTTAATGTCCCAAAAGTTTGTACTCTATGTGGCGATGATGTCAAGAGTGCACACCTGTATGTGCTATTCAATTGTATAGAGGTTGAGTCATATCTAAGGTGAGTAAATAAAGAATGACATTTATTGTTTGAAATATTAATAACTTTTGTTAGCCAGCTAGCTATGACAAAAAATTTGTTTGTTTATTTGTTTGTAGTATTTGGAAGATTCATATATGTTACGATGTGGAAAGCGTAAACAAAAACCGACGCCAAGGGAAATTGACAATGCTAAGAAAAAGGAATTTCCTGAATGGTTTAAGAATTATGTAAGTACTACATTATGTAAACATAATTTTATGCAAAATTTTGTAATGGTTATTAATAATAAATGGATGGAATTTGCTTATATTGCTACCATTTTGTAGATGGCAACTATGAATAATGATGCTTCAAAAGAAGTTCAAGCTCTTGCATTTGGCCCAAATTTGATAGGCGGAGAGAGATGGTTATTTGGTAAATGGGTATCGATTCCATTCTATAAGTTGTGAGAGTAAGAGGAGAAGCGCAGAATAGTGGGGTATATGTGGTAGCAACTACTGTGGATATTCCTCTGCTTTAGAGGCCAAAATCCTAAGGAAGATGTAGTTGAATACTTTGGTATTTTGGAAGATGTTGTTAAATTAGATTATTATGGATCTGGAAAAGTTGTTCTATTCAAATGTAAGTGGTATGACAGTTTAGCACGTGATAGAGGGGTCAAAACTGATGACTATGGCTTCACGCTTGTAAATTATCAAAAGTTTGGTTCAACCGATGAGCCCTTTGTAATGCCTTCTCAGGTTCAACAAATATTTTATGTTGATGATCAAAGGGATAACAATTGGCGTGTGGTTATACGAACAAAGCCGAGAGATTTATGTGAAGATGCTGAAGTAGATTCTGATAGTGACGAGTTACCCAATACCAATGAAGAATTCATCACTCCAGTTGTAGAAGTTGATATTGAAAACATAAATTGGGTTAGGAATGACGTTGATGCTGAATTAGTTGAAAATGGACGAAAAAGACTTAAAAGTAAGCGAAAAACAGGATCTCAAATTGATACATCTCGTTTCAAAAGACGAATGATTGAACATATTGTTGATGAAGATGAGAATGGAGACGGAGATGGAGAAGAAGAAGAGGGTTCCGAAGATGAAGATGAGGGTGATAGTGAGGAAAATGAAGATGAGGAAGAATGAAGAGGATAAACGTCACAATTGATAGATCTGTCTTGTTACACTTTATCCATTTTCTCCAAAAGAGAAACTGTTACACTTTGATAGATCTGTTTCTGATATTATATCTTGGTGCTCCTTGTACTATTAGCAAATATCTAGACTATCTTATTTATTAGTATAATATCTAGACTATCTTATGTATTAGTATAATATCTTCTGTTTCTGATATTATATCTTGGTGCTCCTTGTACTATTAGCAAATATCTAGACTATTTTATTTATTAGTATAATATCTAGACTATCTTATGTATTAGTATAATATATTCTGTTTCTGATATTATATCTTGGTGCTCCTTGTGCTATTAGCAAATATCTAGAATATCTTATGTCTTATAATCTTGGCACAAGCTTTGCATGTACAGTATGTGGTTCTTATATAATTCTTGTGAGGCTTGAACTTTACAATCTTGAAGTAGAGTTGTCTTTCTGTTAGGCAAAATCACAGTGAGCAATAGGAAGAGAGCTGATCTTTTCCTTGATTTGTGTTATTAAAAAAAGAGATTTTACTCGAGGAAAAGATCAGCTCTCTTCCTATTAAAACTGTTCTATCAATTATTAATTGATATTCTTTACTATTCTGAATTCATATTTTTGTTTCTCAGGTTGCTTTAATGGCTTCAAATAGAACGTCTAGATCTCGTGCTAACTATTCCAATGGCCCAAAAATTAATGATAATGAGATCCATGCCGATGAACCACATGCAGAGGAGGAAAGCATTCATGAGAATGCTGAAGGTACCATGCATATATCTACACTTATACTTGCATTGTCATGAAGGTAAAAAAAAAGCTTTTCTAATGAACCTAAAGCCTACTAGAGACTGTTTTGAGAAAAATCTTAAGGTATTACACCCATATGTTTAACTATGGAAAATATAATATATAGCAAGTACTTGCACATGAAATTCAATATTTGGTCTTTGTTTTGGTATAATGGTATTAAACCATGTCTATAATACTCTATATGGACTGTGTGTTGATCATTACTAGAAAAGAATTAATAGTTTGGGAAAATTAGTATGCTATATGTGTATCATATGTGTACTATATTCTTAACTAAAAGGGTTGAATACCTCAAGGTAATTTAAAAAGCAAGCTATAGAACCTTGTATTAAACTTTAGTACTAAAGAAATATGTGTGTGTAATCATTATTATAATAAAATGGAATAGTATCTTTGTCTATACTACTATGAACTGCAATGGTGAGTTTTATCAAAATCTGTTTTGGAAGCCTATGTTTGAGTACTAGTACCTCAGATACAAATTTTTAAATCATGAATATATAGTATATATCAAGTGCATGATTTTATAACCCTTATGATTAAGAGATTGAGGGGTTGTTTTGATTTAAAACTTAAGGACCTTGCCTCTAGATGCTTTAAATCATGTATATATGGTAGATAAAATGTTGTTGTGTTAGAAAGGCATACATATCAAGATTTACTTACTTTGTTTTGGTGTGATAAACCATGCCTAAGATACTAATCTAAAATCGCTGCTAAATGGCAAAACAAGATGTGGTTGGAAAAAGAGTCCCAAAATGGTTGGTTATTTATGATGTAAAATTATATTATCATGCCCGTAATTGGTATACTTAATGGACTATGACAATATACTTGTTGTTGAAATGGAATGAGCATAAATGACCTGCTAGAAGGACTTTAGTTGCTATACTAACTTGTTATTACATTATATGAACTGTTATGTGTTTCTTTACTAACTGTTGTAGTATTATTAAAATTCAACTTTATGCTATATTGCTATCTTTGGTATTGCTAGTATTACTTGTGTGACCTTGTTAAGCTGTCATGGTATTATGAGGACTGTTTTGATGGCTTAGCACTAAACCTTGCCTAAAAGGGATGGTATAGACATGAAGATCTAAGTATGTGCTATTTTTTTGAGTTCTTTATGAAACTGCTATAGCATTTAATTGATTGTTATGCCATTGTGATAGTGTTATGTCTTGAATTTGAGTAGAGGAGATAGGATGGGCTAAGGAGTAATAAGGAAGACAAAATTGGCTTTCTTACGGCGAATGTCTATGACACAAAAAAATTTAAAGCTGTGCATGCCACGTGTTAAATCAAAAGTCCCCGATTAAATTTGTTTTGAGAAAAAATTTGAATTCTAGAAAGAATTAAGGTGCAGGGTAATTGGTATGCTATAAGAGCTTATAAACAAAGTGAATCAACATGCCAAACCAAAATGAAAACTCAATTTCAAGCCAAAGACGGTATGAAATCGGTGGTTCGATTCTTGCCCACAGTAGCAACAGTCTTATCTAATAGTTTGACTTTTCAAGCTCTCGATTAGCATGAGTGGGACTCTCTTGAGTTCTCGGTCGATGTGATTAAAGAAACTAAACCATACAATGCTTATATTGCTAAATAGGTGAATACACTTACACTATATAAACCAGAATTTTAGCTTACTAAAATCGATGAAATGACAAGCTAAAATTTAGAGAATTGGAGACCGAGTGTGGGGATTTGCTTGTTTCTCCTCATCTGTTTTCCTCCAATTGCGATTGCAAAAGATCTCGGTAGCTAACATGATTGAATCATGTAGATTATAGCAGATTTAGAACTACCCCACTAAGTTAAAAATGTTAGTTGTATGACTTTCGAATAAAGTACTAGTAAACTAAGATTAGGAAGAATTCAAAGCAAGGAAATAATCAAATATGCATTTTTTTGTATGTGCAAAGACGAGCAACAAGAAAGGGAGGGTCACGCCTATGTGCAAAAGAACGATTGATAACAAGTAATCGCTAAAAAGCAGTTTAGGTAACCATGTTGGTTGAGAGTTGTAATTTTAGGAAGCTAATCATTCGATGTAGTTTGAGTAGGTTTGCAAGTTGAGATTTGAAAGGTGATAAAAAAAAAATCATTGGATTGCTTAGCGATCAACAATGTAAGTGGCCTCACTTAACTGCTATTGCGGTGATAAGCTTGCCAAATTCGATTAAAGCTAAAAATAACTTAAACTACATTAAGATCCTTATTGTTAAAACTTAAAATCTGTTAATCTCATGAAGTATTACAGATTCATGGTAAGACTTAATGGAACATGGGATTAGAAAAGAAGAAGGAGCTATCGCCTTTAGCTTGCCAGCGGTGAGGCATAACAAATAAGTAATCGCTATGGCGCTTACGTAATCACGCTGATTATTTTAAGTGTCATAAGCATTATATATGCCAACAAATATAACCCAAAATGAGGTATAATTATTTCTAATGTATGCAGATTGTGGAACACATACCCCATGCAGATGTTAACAAAACGTTGTGAAGCATCTCCATCTCGAACACGATCCAAAATGGCTGGAACTGCAGCCATTAGAGTAGGCTTTAACACAGAAACATCTCCCATGGTTCCTTTTTTTGATTTTGTTAGATGTGTCTGTTAAAGTCAATGTTGAGCCATAACCAATTGATATGCCTGCACAGAACATCACAATCTGGACAAATAAAGTGTTTAAGTACAGCATATCTTCAAAAAGAATTGATTTATATCTGTTTATAAACTGCTGAATTTATTTATATCTGTTTATAGAATTGATTTATGCTGAATTTATTTATATCTGTTTAAAGTAAACTGTCCATTTGGACATGATAAGACCTTTGCATACATGTGGTGTCGAGATATTATTGGCCTAGGCTTAAATGATTTTGAAAGCATTATTCGAACTTTGTGTTATTTACAAACTCTTTTACATATATAAATCATGTTATATTTCAGTTTTGTTTAGTTCATATATCTTGATTCTTTCTCTTTTTTAGGTTCTCGACCTAAGAGGAAGTGTGGACCAACGATGTGAGCAAAGTTATGGTCAAATATCGATGCACCCAAGAAAGTAATTTATGATGCAAATGGTCATCCTGTTGGGGGAGACGCCAATAGGTTAACAACCTTTCTTGGGTGTCTTGCTCTCAATGGAGAATTTTTTCCAATAAGTACTCCAACATGGTCTAATATGACAGAGGCTAACATGACAAGGGCTTAGGATGAAATTCAGGTTATTAATCAATAGCATTTTATAGAATTTGACATTAAACACTTTGAAGGTAACTTAATATATGTGTAAATTTATTTGTTGTAGAAACGATTTACCACAGATCACCCCAATTCTAAAAGAAAACTGATGGCTATCATGAACAATAGGTGGAGAGATTAGAAGTCTAACTTAAAGAGTAATAATTTTGTGCATGGTGGTATGCCAAAAATCGATAGCGAATACTATCAACAATGATCAAGTAAATCCTAATCAATGAGAATTTCGCGTTGGTTGATTATTGGCTAACTGATGATGCACAGGTTGTGTTTATTCTAATTTATGTATTAACAATTCTTACTTATTGTTATATATTATTATTAATTTATAAATACATGCAATACAGGATATAGCAACAAAAAATTGTGAAAATCAAAAAAAATTGTTGCTAGGTCATACGTTTGGCACTAAATCAATTCCAAAAAAGAAGCATGAATTGGTAATTTGATGTTATTTCCCTATTTTTTGTCGTTAATCATGTATTAGACTTCTATGAATAAAGTATTTCTTGAATTATGTACTATTTTTTGTTTTATTTGTAGTACCAAATAAATAAAAAAGAGATTGTTCGAGCGGATATGTATATACAATCCCACACTCGAAGTGATAACTCAATTGTACCTGGAGCATCCTCGAATGTGGTACGTATTTATTAATCCTCAAACAATAGGGTCTTTTAACTCTTTATTCTATATTGTCTTTAAGCTCTTTACCGAGGATATGATTCTATATACTGGTTATTATATGATTATTTATTCTATTAGTTACTTCCTTCTCAAATTAAATCCTTATAGTGACTTGCTGCCTGGTTGGTCCACTTCCGCCAACAGTTTCATTTCCTTGCATCCACAAGCCAATTAGGTTTAAGCACCAACACCCAAAAGTGGCAGTTTAAAAAGATGAACTTGATTGATAGACCTTGAGCGAGGGGACAGAATAAGATTATGTAAACACTTTGCTCGAAATCTTACTTATCAGATTCCATTTTCATTGTGGAAGACATGAGAGGTGACAGCCTTCTTATTCCATTTATGTGCCACGGTATGTGTGAACTGTGGGTTAGGTGAATTTTAGAACAAAAGTTTATATTGTCTCAATATTATGGTCCCTCCTACCCATCATAGAGATATGACCCGAGTAATCATATTTATCGTCACATTTACATTTTAGCGATTATAGTGATGAAATAAATGGATAGGGGTGGTAAGTAAGGTGGTGTAAACTTAAGTAATCATATAACATAAATTACCTTATTTTTCAAATATGAGTTAAAGTATAAATTATTAAAAAAGAAAAGATTAACCTTTGGATACTTTGGAATTATGTTTGATTCTACCTTTAAAAAAGGGTTAGCAAAAGTACTTGAGGATTTTGAAATAGTTTAACTTAAAATGTTCTAATTAATAGTTGTTTTATTTTAATTCTTTTATTCAATTAAAGTATTCTAATTTGGCTTCTCTTGTTGCTATTTGCTTTAATGGATAGACTACTGATTAGTTTGCAGATGTTGCCTCTCTTGTTGCTCTTCTAATGTGTTTCATCCTCTTGACTTTGCGCCTCCTTTTGTGTATCTTCTAATGCTTAAAATGGTGATATGTTGGTACAGGTTAAAATGGTACTGATCTGTTAAGTGTAATGCTATGTTGGGCTTCTTGCCTTGTAATCTTTTATATGACTGCTAGCTATATAATGTGATGTTTGGTTTGTGGTGTTTGGGTTTGCAACCATGTTATGATATTGTGGCTCCATTCTATGGTTTGAAACCTCTTATTGTTGTTGTTGCTGCTAATGTGTTCCATTCTGCTTGGCTATTGCTCCTTTTGTGCCTTCTAATGATATGTTGTTACGGTGGTCTGTTAACTGTAATGCTCTGTTGGGCTTCTTGTCATCATAGGTCTATGCTATATCATGATGGTTGATGGGAGTATCCCATGAGATTTTTTTATTTGTTACTCTTCTTTAAGTTATGTTGAACTGCCTTGTATATTTAAGTTATGTATATTTTGCATTGTATATTTTCACAGGAAAAAATTATTGAGTTAAAGAAGACTCAGGAATCGACTGGTGAAAGCGATAATACAGAGACGTAATGATATACTTGCACAAGTTCTTGGACCAGGCGGCGTATAGTAGACTTGACAAGGTGGAGTTGGTGCCATGACTACAAACACTTGGGGGCCTCGTGACACAAATAATGAAGTACAACGTGAAAATCAAGAATTGAAAGTTTGAGTTGAAAAGGTCTGGGGGAAAAAGGAGACGATCTTTGCAAGGAAAGTGGATGAACTATTATCAATGATGCCGAGAATTTATGAAGAAGTCATCAGTTCCAAATGCTCATTCCAACAATCAGGTGTTGCTCTCTCATTCCACTTATACTTAAAATTTGTGCTCTATCACTCTGTTTGTATATGGATTAACAAGTTCACTTGATAATTAATTTGTAGGATCATTACACAGAAGGAGATAATGGTGATATTAGTGGATCAAATAATCCTATAGAGGACCTGTGACATGTCTCGTGCTGCTGAAAATTTGTTAGATGTAACACTATTTTGGATGAAAATTTGTTATAGATGTGCTACTGAAAATATGTTAAATGTGCTATTGGTTATGTACTATTTTGATACATAGTAACAGTATTTTGGATGGTTATGTATATTTAGATGATATTATACATTGATAGACTTCATTTGTTTTGTTCTTTTAGTTGTAAATGTTATATTCAGATTGGATGGTTGAATGTAGTTATGCTTCTTAACAGGTAAAATAGATAAGAAATATTATATAACAAAGTTTTTGTCGCCAAAACACCTATAGCGATGGCCACGACTGTCGCAATACCTCTTACATTTGCAAGAAAAATCTCACTATATAATACCGGCCGTGGCCAGATTGCAATAGACCTCATATTCCCTCCAAATCTAACCTATAGTGACGATCACCGATCGTCGCAGTAGCCCTCAGATTCGCGCCAAATTTCACCTATAGCGACGGTCGTGAATCGTCGCGATGAGAGACCACATATTTGCGCGCTAAATCTTACAGGCGACGGTCATGACCGTCACTATATCAATTTCCTTACCGTCGGTAAAAACTTCAAGAGCGTTTTTGTGGCATTTTCTGGCGACGGTCGGACCATCGCTATAGGGAAAAAAATCATCACTATAGGTTTTTGCGATGGCTTCTATAGCGACGGTCGCCGACTGTCGCTATAGCCTATAGCGACGGTCGGTGACCGTCGCTATAGCTCAATTCACATCATTGAATCACCCCTGCACTACGGCCAAGGATATTCTTTAGTATCACGACCACAAATTATCTATGCACTACGGGCTAAGGATATTCGTGTATTCATTAATGGTCATGATCATGCCAATAACTGTCCATCAATGCACTATAGGTCAATGAGAACTTTTTCCACATCATTTGTAACATTACGGTCATGATTACATCGAATAATCCCTGGTCATAATCATACCAAGTCCATCTATGCACTATAGACCACAGATGACTTTCAACATAATATAAACATGAGGATGATGACAATGATATAACAATTCAATAAAATAAGTTCAAGAATTAATTTATCCAGGAACCAATAACGTCCAAATTGTCAACATGATACTTCTTTGTGGAGTAAAATTCAAGAATGCTCAGAAGAATATTTCCATGAAAAGATACTGGATAAAGTGCAAATATCAAGGATATTAAACTTTAACCAACTGAGTATAATAAAGAATGGAATAACAAAAGAAATCACCAGGCACCGCATAGACAGGTTATTCCAACAAAATAATGAATAACGGAATTGGTCATGCGTAAAAACGCATGCATGGGATGTTCCAACAAAATGATAAATAATGCAACTCGTCAAATGCGTAAAGCATGCATGACGGGATGTTCCAACGAATAATAAAGAAACGTAACCGGGTCATGCGTAAAGTATGCATACAAGATGTTCCAAATGAATGATAAAGAATGTAATAATAATGAAATCACCATGTATGCGGTACTTCACATAGACAGGTTATTCCAATATAATGATAAAGAATGGAATAACAGAAGAATTTCACCATGTATAGGGTAGCCCGCGTACACATGTTATTCCAACAGAATAATAAAGAATGGAATAACAGACTTTCTCTTCATGAATACAAAAGAAATAATACCCCTTACGAGTACAACAAATAATATCCCATACCTTAGAAAGAAGAGTACTGGATATAGAAGTAGTGAAGTAGCAGAACACTTTTCTTCTTTCTCTCTATAGTTTCTCTCTCTGAGTTTTCGAATGAATTAAATAAGAAATAATGAAGGAATGAGCTTCTATTTATAGAAGAATGGATTTGCATAAGTAACTAATTCATGAAACGGTCCAGTTGATTAACTTTAAATGGATTCGGTCGGATTGAAAACAAAATCTTTTAAATAAAATATAATATATTCTATTTATAATATAATAAAACGAATAACTTTATAAAAGTATTACATTTTATATAAAAAGATTTTACTATGCAAAATACTATCAGAGATACTATGCAACACTATGCATAATAAAATATAATATATTTTAATTATTGTCTAATAAAACAAATAACTTTATAAAAGTATTATGTTTTATATAAAAAGATTTTAATATGCAAAATACTATGCATAATAGAATATTATATATTCTATTTATAGTCTAATAAAACGAATAACTTTATAAAAGTATTCTGTTTTATATAAAAAGTTTTTTTGTTTTATTACATTAATAATACTAATAAAACAAACTTTATCACCATTATTATAATTCACAATATTAATCGACCAGGTCGTTCCCAGGAAAGAGGGGGCTTTCCAATAAGAATTTCTCCTTATTGGCGCACAATTAGGTGACCAAACCTCTCCTTGACAGAACTTCTAGACATTTTTAATATTGCAAATAATAATATTAATAACCTTGTCGTCTCAATTATTGATTTAATAATATATAAAATATTGACAATAATTGAATCAAATAACGTGAAATCTTATCAAAGAATTCTTGTAGCAATAATTGAACAAAAGCTGAGTGACTTCTCACGTAAGCATAAATAATCAATATCGTGTGTGCTACTATGCAACTCTGGCGTATCTTTGTACTTTTAACACCGGTGTTTCAACAGCTTAACAGTAAAAACTTCTGTAGATTATTTTCATAAAGTATTTTTGTCATTTTCTCAATCGAATAATAATTCCGTTGTGGGGTCCACCAATGATTGTGCTTTGTTGTTAATATTTCTGTTAAAACGAATATTCCCAACCAATCGAATATTATATAACAACTTGCGTACTTTGCAAAATTTATAAATATTACCCACAACTATAACATTATATCAAATTTACTCCATAATATTCAAAATGATATTTATAAAAATTCATCTTTATTTATAAAAGTTAAGGTCTTACAACCTCCCTTCTTATGAAATTTCACCTCTAATGATTAGAAGTGCGTGCACGGTATGTCGAAGAGGTAAGGATACCATTATTTCATTTGATTCTAACTCCCGGTCATTTTCTCAACATCGTGGTTTCTCCACAAAACTTTGACTTGAGGTATAACCTTGGAAGCGTATAATATGTTCCTTCTTATCAAAGATTTGAGCAGGAACCTCTTCATACGTCAAATCTTCCGCTATTTCGTCCTGCTTCTAACTCAATAATGTGGTTCGGGTCTTCCACATATTTACGTAACATGGATATGTGAAAATGTTATGAACACGAGACATACTTGGCGATGGCAACCGAGTCTATAGACCCACGCCTCCTACTCGATCGAGGATTAAAAATGGGACGATGAACCGAGGATTGAGCTTTTCTCTCTTTTCAAATCTCGTAACTCCTTTCCATGGAGCAACACGTAACAACACATGATCTCCTATATAGAATTCCCGTCCTTTCGATGAAGATTAACATAACTCTTTTGTCGATCTAGTGAGGTTTTTATACGTTGTCGGATCGTTTGAATCTTTTTCGTAGTCATACATACCAACTCCGGTCCCAACAACGTTGCTTCACCCACCTCATCCTAGCATACTGGAGAACGACACTTTCTTCCATACAACGCTTCGAATGGAGCCATGCCAATACTTTCTTGATAGTTGTTGTTGTAGAAAAACTCCACCAATGGTAAGAACTTGTCCCAACTTCCCTTGAAGTCAAGGACACAGAGTCTTAATAGATCTTCAAGAGTTTGAATCGTCTGAATCGTCCTCTTTGACTGCCCGTCCGTCTGAGGATGATATGCCGAGCTAAATCGTAAATCCGTGCCCATAGCTTTTTGCAAACTAACCCAAAATATTGAAGTAAATCTTGGGACTCGATCAGAAACTATAGATACTGGCATGCCATGCAATCTTACAATCTCGTTTATGTACATATGTGTAAGACGTTCAAGTGTATAATTTTCTCGTATCGGTAAGAAATGAGCAGACTTGGTCAATCTATCAACAATGGACCCAAATCACATCTCTGCCTTGAGAAACCTTGGGAAGACCAGTAACAAAATCCATGGTAATTTTCTCCCACTTCCATTATGGAATTTCAAGTGGTTGCCATGGACCTTTTGGTACTTGATGCTCCGCCTTGACTTGTTGAAAATTTAGGAACCTTGAGATAAATAGCGCTATCTCTCTCTCTCTCTCTCTCTTCATATTGTTCCACCAAAATGTATGACGAAGATCACGATAAATTTTGGTACTCCCAAGATGGATTGCAAACGGTGTGTTGTGCGCCTCTATCATGATTTTATACTTTAAATCATGGTCGTTAGGAACACAAAGTCTGGAGTTGACTCGACGTATTCCTTCTTCATCAATTCTTGCTTCCGGCATAACACCTTCTTGCACTTTCTTCTTCATACGCATCAGTTCCAGGTCTGTAGCTTGAGTAGCTTTAATTTTATCGATTAAAGTCGGTTCTACTCGTATATTCGCCATCATCACATGGGTCCCCGGAGTCTTTAAATCTATCTCCATCATTTGCAAGTCACACAAAATGGGCCTTTGCGTTGACAATATCACACTCTGCGTACCGCATATGATCTTATCTTTCTACTCAATCGCATTTACCACGTTCGCTTTTCGAGGATGGTATTGGATGGTATGATCATAATCTTTTAACAGTTCGAGCCAACGTCGTTGTCGCATGTTGAGTTCCTTTTGAGTGAAGAAATATTGGAGGATTTTATGATCCGTAAAGATCTCCACTTTCTCTCCATACAAGTAATGCCTCCAAATTTTAAGTGCGAAGACAACAGCTGCCAACTCTAGATCATGAATAGGATAATTTCTCTCATATTCTTTGAGCTGTCTTGAGGCATAGGCTAAGACTTTCCCATGTTGCATGAGAACACATCCTAACCCTTTGCCCGAAGCATCACTGTAGATGACAAATCCCTCCGAGCCAGATGGTATTGTCAGAATAGGTGCTGAAATAAGTCTCCTCTTGAGTTCTTGAAAACTCTTCTCACATTCCTTGCTCCAACCAAATTTTGTATCTTTTCGATTCAGCTGAGTTAATGGAGTAGCGATTCGAGAAAATCCTTCCACGAATCTCCGATAATAACCAAATATCTTGAAAGCTACGTGATTTCTGGCCATCGATTTTGGGTTGCTCGACTTTGAATAGCTTCAATCTTTCCCGGGTCAACAGATATTCCATGACTTGATACTACGTGACCAAGGAATGCTACTTCCTCAAGCCATAACTCGCATTTCTTCAACTTGGCATAAAGCTTTTATTCACGAAGCTTTTGAAGTATCAGCCTCAAGTGTTGCTCATGATCTTCACGGCTTTTGGAATAAATAAGGATGTCATCAATAAAGACGACCACAAAGTGATCCAAATATTCCTTGAATACTCGGTTCATCATATCCATGAAGGCATCAGGAGCATTAGTCAATCTAAAGGACATGACTAGGAATTCATAATGCCCGTACCGAGTTCTGAAAGCCGTCTTTGGAATGTCATCGGTTCTAATATTCAATTGGTGATATCCAGAACGAAGATCAATCTTTGAAAAGAATTTGGCTCCTTGTAACTGGTCAAATAGGTCATCAATACGTGGCAATGGGTACCTATTTTTGATGATGACATGATTCAACTCCTGATAATCAATACAAAGTCGCATACTCCCATCTTTCTTCTTCACGAATAGAACAGGAGCACCCCAAGGAGAAGTACTTGGATTTAATAAAGCCAATGTCTAACAATTCCTGCGATTGGGTCTTTAACTCACGAAGTTCAATAGAGCCATTCGATATGGGGATTTGGAAATGGGTTTTGTCTGGGGTTCAAGTCGATACAAAATTCAATTTCACGCTCTGGGGTAGGCGAAGTTCTTCAGTGAATACGTCGAAATTTATTAACAATAGAAATATCATTCAAAACCGATATATTTTTGTTTAGATCCGTGACATGAGCTAAGAAAGCTTGACATCCGTTTTTCAATAAACGAATAGCTTTATGGCTTGAGATGACAGTGATTGATTTTAATGGTTTGGTTGCTTGAATTCGCATAATAGGTTGGTTAGGAATATGAAAGCTAACAACCTTACGAAAATAATCAATTTTTGCATGATGAGTAGTTAACCAATCAATCCCTAGAATCACATCAAATGCAAGTATTTTTAATGAAATAAGATCGACAGGTAATGTGAGGGTACCGATTTGAACCAAACAAGACTTGTTAACAGTGGATGTAATGAAGGTTTCTCCCAATGGAGTTTCCACAGATAAGTCAAAGTATAATTTCTCCGGAGTCAAATTTAATCGTTGAACGCAAGTAGGAGAAATAAAAGAATGGGTAGAACCGGTATCAAATAAGGTATAGACTTCGCTAGAGTTTATGATAAGCTTACCTGTGATGACCTCGTTCGTTCCTTGCTTTTTGGGAGGTCACTACAAACGCTCTCCTCAGACTACCGGCTTTGACTTTTTTGGGACTGCCTTTGGTGCCTCCATCCTAGTTTGAACTTGTCTTGATGAACGACAAAATCGGGCTAGTGACCTTCTCTTCCACAATTATAACATGCTTTGACGACATCGCGCATTTGACCGATGTGTCCCTCCCTTCGCATTTGAAGCATATGATAGGTGGTCGCTCTCCTTCCTTAACAACGGGTCTTTGGTCTTTGACGCCTTTCTATCATTGTTAAATCTCCTCTTCTTGACATGTCCATTCTTATTATTTTGGCCCTGATTACCACCAAAGTAGTTACCATTTCTGGACTGTTGATTCCTTCCACGCTTGTTGTCACCGCTTGATGATCGCTTCTCTTTGGTATTATCATTTTGCTTACCGCTTTTTTCTTCTTGGTCATATTGACTCGTTATCGCGCTCCAATAACTGAGCCCTATTTACAACATCTGAATACAAACACAGTTTATGAGAAATTAGATATTGACGTATCTCGGGTTTCAAATCTCTTAGAAACATCCGCTTCATTCTCTCCTCATTGTCAACTAAGTGAGACGCAAACCGGGACAACTCGGCAAACTTAACTTCGTACTGCGACACGGTCATATTGTTCTATTCTAACTTGATAAACTCTACCTCTTTCATATGACGAATACTTTTGGGAAAGTACTTGTCGTTGAATAGTTCTTGGAACTTCTCCTAAGACATCTTCAGTGCGGCAGGTTGAGTACGCTTTACCGATTCCTACCAGTAATCTGACTCTCCTCGCAACATAAAGGTTGCAAAGGGAACCTTTTGCTCCTCGGAGCATTCCAAGACATCAAATATCTTGGTGATCTGCTTTATCCACGCCTCACTTTAAGTGATTTTGGTTCTCCAATAAACTCCGGTGGTCCCAAATTGAATCGCTTAGCGGTGGCCGTTCGAGAGTTGCCAGTGTTTCCACCTGTATTTTGGACATGAGTCTCTCTTTCCTGATGTTGTACGAATTGCAGAAAGCTTCTAAATATTCTGTAGTTCGCCATTTGGTCGGTGTTGTTGTTCACCTGAGGATTATTGCCTTCCTGATGCACATTATCCTAGGTGTTGATTTGTGGTGACTCAACGGTCTCCTGTGCACCATTGATATTCTCAACATTCTCGGATGTCATTTTCAGATACTGCCACAAAATAAGGGTTAATTGACATGTAACATATTATCACTATACTCTGACCGACCAATTAAATATCAAATAAACTTAGGTAGGTCATATTAGCGAAGGAATTTCCCGTCTCTCCCCTCCTAGTTCTAGTCTCACATCTTAGCCAGTGATCATATCCCTAAGCTTTGATACCAACTGTGACGCCCCCAAAATAGGTATACATCACCCATCTTGAGTCGCCAAAAATATGGTACAAAATTCAAATACAATCTTAAATATACAACATGAGCTGTGAGTTTTAATACAAACATTGTCTTCTAGACAGCATTAAAACTCAAAATAAGTCCTCAATACATTTATTAAAACACTATTTTATAGAATAGTGAGGACTACTAATGCTATCCTCTGGACCGTCACTCCGCTTCCCATTAGTCCTCGCCGTTCTCATTTCACGAAGAGAACGGTGAAAGAAAGGGTGAGATCAACTAGCCCAAGAAGAAATATTATGACTAAGATAAAGCGTAATAAATTATCCTTAGTCTTGATAGTGTTAAAACGATATAATATAACAAACATCAAGTTTAATCTATGATGGAACAAGTAATCCATTAAAAGAGTCAAGTAGAAAATAAAATCTACTATCTTTTATGATTTAAAAGGTTTTTCATCACTTTTATCGGCGAGACTCAAACAATAAATAATTCACATCATTGAATCACCCCCGCACTACTACCAAGGATATTCTTTAGTATCACGACCACAAATTATCTATGCTTTACGGGCCAAGGATATTCGTGTATTCATTAATGGTCATGATCATGCCAATAATCATCCATCAATGCACTACGGTGCCAATGAGAACTTTTTCCACATCATTTGTAACATTACGGTCATGATTACATCGAATAATCCTCAGTCATAATCATACCAAGTCCATCTATGCACTATAGGCCATGTATGACTTTCAACATAATATAAACATGAGGATGATGACAATGATATAACAATTCAATAAAACAAGTTCAAGAATTAATTTATCCAGGAACCAATAATGTCCAAATTGTCAACATGATACTTCTTTGTGGAGTAAAATTTAAGAATGCTCAGAAGAATATTTCCATGAAAAGATACTGGATGAAGCGCAAATATCAAGGATATTTCACTAATTTCATGGAGTATAGAAGTCAAAACTTAACCAATCGAGTATAATAAAGAATGGAATAACAAAAGAAATCACCGAGGCATGCGATAGACCGCATGTAGGCGAGTTATTCCAACGAGAATAATGAATAACGGAACCAGTCATGCGTAAACGCATGCATGGCGGGATGTTCCAACAGAATGATAAATAATGGAACCAGTCATGCGTAAAAGCACGACATGGATGTTCCAACAGAATAATAAAGAATGGAACCAGTCATACGTAAAAAGCATGCATGATGTTCCAATGTAATGATAAATAACGAGAATAATAATGTAAATCACCATGCATGCGATTTACTTCACATAGACAAAGTTTATTCCAACATAATGATAAAGAATGGAATAACGTAAGAATTTCACCAAGTATAGGGTAACTCACAGTATACAAAAGTTATTCCAATGTAATAATAAAGAATGGAATAACAGACTTTCTCTTCATGAATACGAAAGAAATAATACCCCTTACGAGTACAACAAATAATATCCCCACCTTAGAAAGAAGAGTACTGGATACAGAAGTAGTGAAGTAGCAGAACACTTTTATTCTTTCTCTCTATAGTTTCTCTCTCAGAGTTTCAAAGAATTAAGTAAGAAATAATGAAGGAATGAGCTTCTATTTATAGAAGAATGGATTGCATAAGAACTAATTCATGAACGATCTAGATTGATTTACTTTAAATAGGCATTTATCCAGATTTAAAACAAAATCTTTTAAATAAAATATAATATATTCTATTTATAATCTAATAAAACGAATAACTTTATAAAAATATTACATTTTATATAAAAAAAAATTTTACTATGCAAAAATACTATGCAGTACTATGAATAATAAAATATAATATATTCTAATTATTGTCTAATAAAATAAATAACTTTATAAAAGTATTCATTTTTTATATAAAAAGATTTTACTATGCAAAACACTATGCGTAATAGAATATTATATATTCTATTTATAGTCTAATAAAACGAATAACTTTATAAAAGTATTCTATTTTTTATAAAAGTTTTTCTGTTTTATTACATTAATAATACTAATAAAACAAACTTTATCATCATTATTATAATTCACAATATTAATCGACCAGGTCGTTCCCAGGAAAGAGGGGGCTTTCCATTAAGGATTTCTCCTGATTAGCGCCAATATTAGGTGACCAAACCTCTCCTTGATGTAACTTCTAGACATCGTTAATATTGCAAATAATAATATTAATAACCTTATCGTCTCAATTATTGATTTAATAATATATAAAATATTGACAATAATTGAATCAAATAACGTGAGATACTATGCAAAGAATTATCATAGCAATAATTGAACAAAATCGGTGACTTCTCACGTAAGCATCATCAATAATCAATACCGTATTACTATGCAACCACGCTGTATCTTCATACTTTTTAACACCGGGTGTTTCAACAATTAATCGGTAAAAACTTCTGCCGTTATTTTCATAAAGTATTTTTGTCATTTTCTCAATCGGATAATAATTCCGTTGTAGGGGTCCACCAATGATTGTCTTGGTTATACGAATATTTCATATTTCGTTAAAAGCGAATATTCCCCACCAATCGAATATTATATAACAACTCACGTACTTTTGCAAAATTTATAAATATTACCCACAACTATAACATTATATCAAACTTACTCCATAATATTCAAAAATGATATTTATAAAAAATTCATTTTTATTTATAAAAATTGGAGTCTTACAATACATGTCAAGGAATGAGAACAAAACATAACATTAATGGTGAAGTTTGTAATTAAGCTAAAATGAAGAAATATAAAAAAATGCGATGTTCTTGACATGTGATGTGTAATGACTAACCTCATCGTCACATCGAATATTTTCTGGCATTTTATACCTTAAATTGGTCAATTAAAATTAAATCAAAAGAATTTCTATTTCTCTTTTTCATCGTCTTTGAAGACTAATATGATTGCTTCAATTTAATAGCATCTTGTTAGCTATTAATTTTTCCTATTTCAAAATCTCTATGTAAGGATATAAATAAATTGAGTTGAGTCAAATATTGAGTTATTCGAGTTTGATTTATAAAATATATCGAATATAAAATAAGATTTGATTGAGACTTATTACCGAGTCAAATATGATATAAAATCGAGCCCAAACAGTTTAAGTTTTTTAATAAAATATGATCCGAGTCAATAAAAAATTATAGTATGAAGATATTCGAATAATTTATCAAACTTTAAATTTTGTTAATATTTAAATTGTTTATACTTGAAATCGAGATCGAATCAAATTTTAACTAGAACAAGTACGAATTAAATCCGAACTATTTCGTTCATTTTACATTATTATCCCTAAACAATGTCCAATACTTGCAAACGGATCCGATTAGTACGAAGTTTATTTTTTGATAAGTTGGTCAATTGGTCAATAGAATACTGACACACATAAAATTTCGTATATGTGTTAGCACTCTATTTATCAATTAATTAACTTACCTAAAAATAAACTTTATGTAACTACTTCCCTTGCAAACTCTCTCCGCTATCATTAAAAGTCGTCAAATATTTTTCAAGGTTAAATGCGGCACGTAGACTTATCACATTGTTTATAATTAAAAGAGTCACAAAAGTCTTAACAATCCCTAGGATGATCCTTATAGATAATTTAGTGGGTCCCACTGACTCATTGTCAGATTCTAAGGACGCCACGTGTCCGTTGACAACTAAGCTAATTGAAAGCAAGTTTCATTTCATGGGCCCACGAAATCATAGAAAGGGCGGTGATGACGACGATTTTAACACATGACGAATCACAGCCGTCCGCGTGTGAGGTGTTCCCTTTGGGAGCTTTCCCTCTTGTAGATTTAACGAGCGTCGTGCTTGGATTGAACTCTACCCGAATCATACCGGGTTTTACTAAGTGGGCTGCCACGTAGGCTCGTATTCAAGACAATATCTACCTACTAATGGGACTTGAGGGAAATGTGGTGTGACACGTGGACTTAGTTTGGGCCGGTGGCGGCCCGACGCAACATTTAATGTGGTGTGGTAGAAATTAAAAGGACGGCACTCTCTCTAAGGATATTAATTTGAGTTGCGTTTGCGAAAGTTTTTTGTCCAATTATAATAACGACATATATTAATAAATAAATAAATAAATAAATAAATGAGGTTGAGTAAAATATAATGTTGATCCACTTTGTTAATATTTCGTCCCTTCTATATTATTTGGTCATTATCAATATTTAAAGTTAATTTAAGAAAAATTTAAACTCAAAATTGATATAAAATCTTTTTATTTTAATTTATACAATGATAAATATTGTAAACTATCTAAACAACATTATTTATTGTAAATTTTATTATTTTATATTTTAATAAATCAACTTAATTTTGAGTTTAAAAATGTCTCAAATTAATTTTCAAAAGTCAATAATGATCATATAATTTGAAAACAGAAACAGTACATCGTTATAATATTACCAAATATAATTATCTACGCAACTCACAACAAAAAAGTTGATATATATAGTCACAATATATGTGTGTGCGTATTTCATTTTTTCTATAAATTTTATAGTCTGCTAAATATTACTCATTCCGTTGGACTTTACTTGTCATAATTGAGTTTTTATGGTCAGTTAACCAATTTTTTAGATTAATAGTTCAACAAATATATTAGAAAATGTGTACCAATTTTTAAGATTAATAGTTCAACAAATATATCAGTTAACCAATTTTTAAGATTAATAGTATATTCAATAAATGTACTTTTTTATGATAAAAATTTTGTACCTATATCGAATAAAATTAATTAAGAATAAATTTAATTTGATTCTAAATATGATCAATTCGACCAAAAAAAATTCAATCAGGACAAATAAAACTAGACGGTGGGAGTACATAATTTAATATGAAATTATAATTGCGAAAGATATCAACACGTGAAATGAAATTCGATAATTATAAAGGTGATACTTCATATTACATATTAGTTGGGTCCCGTGCTCCTCCTTATGACTGTATTGGATGATGGTGATGAGATTTATCTCAAATTTTGAACAATTTTTTGATTTATTGAGTGAAATGGAAAAAAATTCAAAATCATTTGTATTTTATTATATAGATTTTTTAAAAAGAGTTATTACTCATATTTATCTAGGTAAGACATAAATTAAGAAGAAGCCAAGTGCATGCGCCCATATGAAACCAAAGGCATGCATGGCATCAGTTTCCTTTCTGGCATTGGTGTTCTAGTTAGTTTAACACGTACGTACGTACGTATTTCTAATTCAAAAATTAGAATACGAAATTGAATGGGTGGTAACACTTGAATATATGGCGTGAGCAGCCCGAAGAGCACGATTTTATGCATTCTAGACATATTGGTCAAAGTTCTTAGTTAGTAATACCATGTCAATTCTTCAAACTAAGTTAATCCATAGTATATATGTGGATAAATGTTCCAATATTTCAAATGTCATAAAAATCGAACTAGGTCACGTAGTCTCAATCCTAATAATTAGACCAAAACTGAATTGACTAGTTGAAATATGAATTCAGTTATCATAAAATTAATTTCATGGAAAGTTCATTTCACGCTAACTTGTCAGTTGTTGAATACAGCACGCGTGAGGTGATCTCTCCACCGCGCATGTCGATCTTATATATATATTAGGCATGAAATTCACTTCATACTAATTAGTCCCTTGAAATATTAAGATAGTAAAAACAATCTTAATTTTTTTTGTCTCAAATGTGTAATGGTTGATGAAACACTTTTTGAGATAAAAAATTGAACATTCTTAATATTACCTATAAAGGCAGCACATATTAATAATACTCCTACAAATTACACTAATGGGAAGATATATGGACTGAATATTTTTTTCATCAAAAAGGGAATAAACTCAAATAGGATGTTTAAATATGTTGTCTGTCTAGGTTTTTTAATTTTTGGTAAGTTATAATTAGGGTCATAGACAGCTGTCCCTATTAGATTTTTTTATAGGTATAAAGGTAAGAACATATATATAAATTAATATATTTAAGGGGATAAATTAATGGAAAAGTTAAACTTACACTACAACAAAAAGGCTTATTTCCGACGAAATATTCGGTCGAAAATTCGGTCGTATATTAGCAGGTCGAAATTAAGTCCGTTGGTCTTTCGGTCGGGAATACTTAAACTCGACGGAATTATCGTCGATCGAATATTCAGTCGGGGTTAATATATTTTTGACTGAAAATAGTATGTCGAGGATATTCGGCCGATGATAAGAATGCCACATGGCAGCCTGTCAAAAATTGTAAAGACCTTAATCTCGACGGAAGTTTGTCGAGATTACCACTATTCCGTCGAGAGTAGATGTGACACGTGGCACATGACCAAAATGATAAGGATTTATTTTCGACGGAAATTCGTCGAGAATATTGTGTTTTTTTTAAAAAAATTTATTTATTTTTGCAATATCCAGGGATTTAACCCACATCTGTTGTACATGTTCATGTTTTCCCAACAGCACATACACAAGCTAACAATATGGCCAACATGAATCCCATTAATTTAAACTAAACATAAACAAAACTAAAGTAAAAATGAGAAGTAACTAAATGAGATGAATTACAATTAACTTAATAAGGCCCAATAACATGAATTACAATTACCAATGCCAACAATATGTCAAAAACCAACTAAATAAGAAGTAGAAATGTCAGAAACATCCCATTAATCTAAACTAAACTATATCAAACATCTCATTAAGCTAAATTAAACTAAATGTCAAACCGCAACGTAAACTAAGTCAAAAATAATGCAAACTACAAAAGAATGTAAACTAAGTCAAGCTAGTAGAGCCCCCAGTGTGAGGAGGATCATCGGGCGGGCATCGACGCTGCTCTGGAGTATGAAAATTGCCATCATCGTCATCCCGCTTGTAAGACCCCAACTTATTATAAATAAAATTAAATTTTCTCTATTTATTATTTTGAAATAGTAAGGATTGATTTGATTACTGTGGTTAATTATGGATAAAATGCGCAAATATGTTAAATAAGGAAGTGGTTATAAAATATTCATCTTTATCAGAGAATATTCGTTTGGTCGTGCAATATTCTTATTGTCGGGGAATATTCGTACGACGACACAGCCTTGTGTGGGCCCCATAATGGAAAGCGACTGGATGAAGAAAACGATAAGTATAAGTTGTTTATAAATAACGGCTTAGTTATTGCTAATTATCTTGTTAGAATACCCGGTGGTTAAAATACAAGATGTCTGGCGTTGTTGCAAAGATGATACCGGTATTGCACCAATTATTGATTCTTACGTAAGAAGGCACTACTCAATAATTGTTACGATAATTACTTATCAATATTTTATTTCATTGATTCAATAATTGCTACGTTGATATTTTATATTACTATTATTTTAATAATTGTCACTACACAATATTTTTCATTATCGGAGCAATAATTCATATTATCTGAATAATATTATTTGTAAGACCCCGAATTTTACGAAATTAAACTATTCAATTTTCCTATTTAGTAAATGGTTAAATTGATAAAAGTTAAAGTTAAGGGTGATATATGAATTTTTTCAAAATACGCATGAAGTGGTTATAAAATATTCATTGTTGTCGTGAATATTCGTTTAGTAAGTAGAATATTCTTTTCGTGGGAATATTAAATGCAACCAGCGACCATTTGTGGGCCCCATAACAGAATAACTATCGGATGAAGAAAACGACAAGTTTGAGTTTTTATAAATAACGGCGTAATCGTTCACAAATTAACATTTGTTGGAATACACGGTGGTTAAAATACGATGTCACGCGTGGTTTAAAGAAGACGATACCTGTGGCATGCAAGATTTTTTTAATTATTAATTTTTACGTGAGAATGCACTACTCAATAATTGTTACAGTAATTACTGTTCAATATTTTATTTTATTGAATCAATAATTGCTGTGTTGATATTTTATATTATTGTTATTTCAATAATTGTCACTGCACAGTATCTCCATTATCAGATCAATAATTCATATTATTGGAATAATATTATTAGATAGCATTATTGGCAATGTCTAGAAAGTTCTATCAAGAAGAGGTTTGGTCACCTAATGGCGCGCCAGTAAGGAGAAATCCTTATTAGAAAGCCCCCTTTCACGGAACCGCCCCGTTGTCATTATTGTGATTCTGTAATATTATTTGTGAATAATTAATTATTGATTTATATGATTAGGAAATATTTATTTGATGTGTATATAAATGATAGATTTATTTATGTGGTTATAAATGAAGGAATTAATGTTGAGGTATTTTATCAGTGTTTTGTAGGATTGGAGGTATTAAAAGATCAAATTAGTGTTCTTAAAGCTCTATATTGCGTGAGTTATAATTTTTAATCTGACTGTTGGATCGTTGTGATTTTTGGATATATTATACATATATAAGTTGAGTATATGTCCACAAATTTTGAACCGTTAAAAATGAACGTATAATTTGTTATGAATTTGAAGAGGTGACTGATTCGGAAATTAGGTTTATAAATGATTTTGGTGGAAAATTCTAGAATTAAGTGGGCCCCACTTGTGGTTGGTGAAGAAATGTGCTGAAGTTTATTTCAAATGTGGTGGTTGGCAATAGTAGTAGGTAAAGCCATCAAGTAGCAGGTCAAGTCTGCTTCGGCGTGCTAACATTTTCCTATAAATAGAGGGCTAAGTTAGAATTGAAAATCACACCAGAATTCATAAGTTTTCTCTCTTTTTTTCTCTAGATTATCGAGTGTATTTTGTGAGTATTTAGATACTTGGTGAATTGCTATTCATCAGTGCAAGTTTCCTTCAGCGTCATATCCGATATCCAGTCAGAAGTGCTGCTCTTTTGAGGTAAGGGATAGTAAGGGATAGTAATGGATGTTATATTCTTCATAATGATGTTATTCTTTCAATATCATTATACTGACATATTAATATGGATCTTATTGTGGAATTTCTACCTTTTTGAGTCGGGGTTACTATTCACGATACTCAGCACTATTCATGTATATGACACTTATTTACGTATATGACATTATTTATGTATACAAATACTATGTACGAATCTGAGTACTTATTCACGAGTTATTATTTATGAGTTACTATTCACGAAGTTACTATTCACGGGTACTATTCACGACAAAATTGGTTTCTTTTTTTGACCAAATTATCGTTGATTTATGATTGTTGCTTCTTGAAAATAAATGCACGATTGTTGATCATATTATTTTATTATCATATATAACATTTTATAACCTCGTTGTTGAATTTCTCTTTCACTTGAGTGTAAAGATGGGTAGATTATTGGTATGATCATGACCATGGGTTCTCTTTGGCCAGTAGTGCAAAGATGAATTGTTAACTGGTATGATCATGACCATTGAATTTATAATTGAATATCTTTAGCTTAAGTGTAAAGATGAATTGATTAACATGGTTATAATTATTGTTTATATAAATTATGAAATGATTATATATTTCTTTGAGATATGAATATATTTGGCCTGTAGTGCAAATATGAACTGTTGATGAATATATTTGGCCTGTAGTGCAAATATGAACTGCTGAGAAATATCTTTGGCCTGTAGTGAAAAGATAAATTATTGATGAATATCTTTGGCCCGTAGTGCAAAGATGACCTGTTGTTGAATATCTTTGGCCTATAGTGCAAAGATGACCTGTTGTTGAATATCTTTTGCCTGTAGTGCAAAGATGAAATGATAATGAATATCTTTAGCCTGTAGTGCAAAGATGAATTATTGACGAATATCTTTGGCTCGTGTGCAAAGATGACTTGTTGTTGAATATCTTTGGCACGTAGTGCAAAGATGATTTGTTGATGAATATCTTTAGCTCGTAATGCAAAGATGACTGTTGTTGAATATCTTTGGCTTCAGAAAGTAAAGATGACTTATTGATGAATATCTTTGGCCCGTAGTGCAAAGATAAATTTATTAGTATGATTATGAACATGAACTGTGATTTGGTATAACCATGATCTTTGATATTTCAGGTGATGAAAATTATCTTTGTCCTGGATGAGAAAAGGAATTTAGAACTACAATTACGATTATGAGTTATACATGTGATTGTGGACAGGAATTGTTGATTGATATTACAGGGATAAAACATTTTTGGTGGACTTTTAACATGGAGAAGATAATAGATTTTATGGTCTATTTGACTCTTCTAATGGATTGCTCGTTCCGCTGCAACTATGGTTGAAAAATTTTATCATCTACCATATGTTCTAAATCTTTGATTTATTACTGATGAAGGCTATTGATAATTTAATTATCTTTAGTCATGATATTCTTTACTGAGCTAGTTGTGCTCACCCTTTTGCTTCACAATTCCTTTCGTGTAATAAAAGTGTAGGCATTTGGTCGGCGGAGGATAACAGGGAATAGAGCGGTGGTCTATAGTCATTGAGGTTCTCCCTAAATAGTATGGAAATAATTTTATTGAGACTTTAGATAAGTGTGTCGTATTATATACGTCATTTGATATTTAATTTTGGTGAACCGAATAGGGTGAAGTGAACTCAACTTTGGAAGGGTGTTTTGCCACTATCATACAAGATGTGTAATGACATACAAACTCGTGTTATCATAAGACAGGATTGTGCACATCCACTTGTGGAGTATATCTACGAGCACTACCTATATAATCTTGGTGTTTGTTTGGAGTATAATTCTCAATTAGAGACAGTGGAGATAATTATATGTCAAGAGAAGACTCTCAATTGGAAAGAAGATGATAGTAATTGTGAGACCCCGGATTTTATGAATAAAGATTTAATTTTCTCGAAATAATATTTTTTTATATTATGGTGTTGATTTGATGTAATGTTATAGTTGTGGATAATATTTACAAATTTTGCAAAGTAAGCAAGTGGTTGTATAATATTCGATTGGTCGGGGAATATTCTTTTTGTCAGGAAATATCTGTACGACGGTACAATCATTGGTGGACCCCACAACAGAATTATTATCGGATAGAGAAAATGACAAAAATACTTTATGAAAATAACGGCGGAAGTTTTACCGTTAACTGTTGAAACACACAGTGTTAAAGTAAAAGAATACGCGATGTCTGGCATAAGTTGCATAGTACACTATATTGATTATTGATGCTTACGTGAGAAGTCACTCGGTTATACTCAATTATTGCTACGATAATTGTTTGCATCATATCTCTCATATTATTGATTCAATTATTGTTACAAAGATCATCTCGCATAATATGATTTATTGTTCAATTGGGTATTCGGGACACTTTTTGTGTCGGAGTTACTATTCATGAGCTACTATTCACGAGTTACTATTCATGAGTTACTATTCACAGGTTACTATTCACGAGTTACTATTCACGAGTTATTATTCACGAGTTACTATTCACGAGTTACTATTCACCCGGTTACTATTCACTCTAGCATTATGCATTCGGGTATTTGGGTACAATATTATTCCATGAGGAGATGTGCTAATTTTTCAGACCGTTGGTTAAGGATATAATAGTATGTCAATATGGACCGCTGGTGGAGTTATAATAGTAAATCAATATGGATCGCTGGTTTAAAGTTTTAATAGTAAATCAGTATGGACCGTTGTTTTAAGTTTTAATAGTAAACCAATATGGACCGTCTGCTTAATAGTAAATCAATCTGGACCGCTCATGAATTAGTTATTCTATTCATTCCATTTTCCTATAAATAAGCTCATTCGTTCATTATTTCTTACTTAATTCACCAAACTCTAGAGAGAGAATTATAAGAGAACCTATAGAAAAGTATTCTGCTACTTCCCTACTCTTATATTCAGCTTTCTTTTACTAGGTGAGGGATATTATTTGTTGTACTCGTAAGGGGTATTATTTCTTTTGTATTCATGAAGAGAACTTCTGTTATTTCATTATTTATTATTATATTAGAATAACCTGTATACGCGGGCTACCCTATACATGGTGACATTCTTCTAATATTCCGTATTTATTATTCTGTCGGAATATCCTGTCTGTGCGTTTACACCGGACCTGGTTCCATTATTTATTATTCGTTTTAATATCCTCATGTCTCATGCGTTCTGTGGGACTGGTTCCATCCTTTATTATTCTGTTGGAATAATCTGTCTTTGCGGTCTATCTCATACATGGTGATTTCTTTTGTTATTCCATTCTTTATTATACTCAGTTGGTTAAAACTTTGATTTCTATACCCATGAAATTAGTGGAATATCTTTGATATTTGCGCTTCATCCAATATCTTTTCATGAAAATATTCTTCTGAGCATTCTTAAATTTTATTCTACAAAGTAGTATCATGTTGACAATTTGAACGTTATCAGTTCCTGGATAAATTAATTCTTGAACTTGTTTTATTGAATTCTTATATCATTGTCATCATCCTCATGTTTATATTTAGTTGAAAGTCATCATACGTGGCTCAGAAGTGCATAGATGGACTTGGTATGATTATGACCGAGGATTATTCTATTGTAATCATAACCGTAATGTTATAAATGATGTGAAAAAATTCCTCATTGGCCTGTAGTGCATTGATGGACAGTTTTTGGTATGATTATGGCTATGGATTCTCTTTGGTCGTAGTGCAAAGATGAATTGTTTTATGGCATGATCAAGACCGTTGATGAAAACATGATTATCTTTAGCCGTAGTGCATGGATAATTCGTGGTCGTGATACTAAAGAATATCCTTGGCCGTAGTGCAGGGGTGATTCGATGATGTGGATTATTTATTAAGCTGAGTCCCAGCAATAAAAGTGATGAAAAACCTTTAAATCATAGAAGATAGTAGATTTTATTCTCTACTTGACTCTTTTATTGGATTGCTTGTTCCGCTGCAGTTAAACTTGATAGTTATTATATTTTATCAATTTAACACTGTTGAAGTCTAACGATAAATTATTCTGCATTATCTTAGTCATAATATTTCTTACTGGGCTAGTTGAGCTCACCCTTTCTTTCACTTTTCTCTTCATGAAATGAGAACGTAATGGGACTAGTGGGAACAGAGTGATGGTCCTAGATGGTGCATTAGTAGTCCTCACTATTCGCGTGAAATAGTGTGATAATAATTGTAATGAGGACTCCTTTTGAGTTTGTATAATCTCTAGTAGACAATATTTGTATTCAAACTCACGATTTATGTTTTGTCGTATTGTACATTGCGGCATATTTGTATTTTTAAGTTTTATTTGAATTCTGTACCATGTATCTGACGACTCAAGATAGGTGATGTATACCTAATTTTTGGGGCGTCACAGTTGGTATCAAAGCTTAAGGATATGATCCCTGGCTTGGATGTGAGAATAGAACTAGGAGGGAAGAGACGAGGAATTCCTTCGCTAGTATGACCTACCTAAGTTTATTTGGTATTTAATTGGTCGGTCAGAATATAGGGATAATATGTTACATGTCAATTAACCTTTGTTTTGTGACAGTATCTGAAAATGACATCCGAGAATGTTGAGAATAGCAATGGAGCACAGGAGACTGTTGATTCTCCACAGATCAATAATCAGGACAATGTGCAATAGGATGGTGATAATCCTCCTATAAACAACAACATTGATCAATTGACGAACGACGATACGTTTAGGAGCTTTTTAGAATTCATGCAACATCAGGCGAAGGCGGCTCCTGTTCATAATTTAGGAGGAAACAATGGTAACCCACGGTTGGTCACTGCTAAGCAATTTAAGAAGTTGGGACCACCAGAGTTTTTGGGAAAGCCAGAACCACTTAAGGCGGAGACATGGTTAAAGCAGATCACCAAGATATTTGATGTCTTGGGATGCTCCGAGGAGAAAAAGGTTCCCCTTGCCACCTTTATGTTGCGTGAAGAGGCAGATCACTGGTGGGAATCTGTAAAATGTACCCAGCCTGACGCACTCAAGATGTCTTGGGAGAAGTTTCAAGAGCTATTCAATGACAAGTATTTTCCCGAAAGCATTCGTCACATGAAGGAGGTGGAATTTATCAAGTTGGAGCAAAACAGCATGACCGTGTCGCAGTACGAAGCCAAGTTTGCCGAGTTGTCCCGATTTGCGTCTCACTTGGTTGATAATGAAGAGAGAATAACGCGGATGTTTTTAAGAGGTTTGAAGCCGGAGATACGTCAATATCTTATTTCTCATAAACTGTGTTTGTATTCAGATGTTGTAAATAGGGCTCAGTTAGTGGAGCGCGATAACGAGTCAACGAAACCAAAAGAGAGCACCAAAAAAATGATAATACTGGATAATACTTATCAAAGCGGTGACAATAAGCATTGAGGGAATCAACATGCCAGAAATGGTAACCACTTCGGTGGTAATCATGGTCAAAACAATACGAATGGACATTTCAAGAAGAGGAGATTCAACAATGATGGAAAGATGTCAGCACCAACACCCATTGTTAAGGAAGGAGAACGACCACCTATCATATGCATCAAATGCGGAGGGGAGGGACACATCAGTCCAAACTGCGCGATGCCGTCCAAAGCATGCTATAATTGTGGAAGAGAAGGTCACTTAGCCCGATTTTGTCGTTCACCGAAGACAAGTTCGGCTAGGATGGAGGCACCAAAGGATGTCCCAGGCAAGCCAAAGCCGGTAGTTTAAGAGAGAGCGTTTTTTAGTGACGAGGAACCTGAATAAAATTATCATGGGTATGCTAGTCATAAACTCTTGCAAAGTCTATACCGTGTTAGTTACCGGTTCTACTCACTCTTTTATTGCACCTAGTTGTGTTCAATATTTGAAGTTAACTCCGGAGAAGTTAGACTTTGATATATCTATTTAAACTCAGTTAGGAGATACCTTCGTTACCTCCACTATTTATAAATCTTGTTCAAATCAACACTTTCACGTTACCTGTCGATCTTATCTCTTTGAAAATACTTGCCTTTGATGTGATTTTTGGAAACGATTGGTTAACTACTCATCATGCTTTTCATAAGGTTGTTAGCTTTCATACTCCTAACCAACCTGTTATACGAATTCAAAGTAACAAAACCACTAAAGTTAATCATTGTCATATCAAGCCATAAATAAAGAGCCCCGATCCTTTCGTTGTTGACTTTCTTGTGTGGAATGCACCGCAGCCAGACTTTTCTACAGAGGCAACGTCGTGAATGACGATGACAAGTTGATAGGTATCAATGTGACGTGTTATCCAAGTCTTGGATGAGAGTCACAGTTTTGAATGGTATTTCTATTGTTAATAAATTTCCTGACGTATTCTTGAAGACTTCTTAGCCTACCTTAGGGCGTGAAATCGAATTTTGTATTGACCCCAGTACAAAATCCATTTCTAAAAACCCTTAAACATTTATTCAACTAAAGCGAACGTGTAATGTGCCAAAGACGTTGGCTCGAGCTGTTGAAGATTACGATCATATCATTCAATACCATCGTGGGAAAAATGAACGTGGTAGCTGACGCGTTGAGTAGAAGATCGTATGCGTTTAAGAGTGCAATATTGTTAACACAAAGACCCGTTTCGTATAACTTACAAATGATGGAGATAGAGTTAAAGACTCTAGGGACCCACGTAAAGATAACGAATATATGATTAGAATAGACTTGAATCGATAAAGTTAAAGCTGCTCAAACTACATACTCAGAACTGATGAATGTGAAGAAGAAGGTTCAAGAGGGCGTTATTCTAGAAGTAAGAATCGATGAAGAGAGGAAATCTTAACCCTCGATTTTATTGGCCCATTTGAAATCCTTGATCGAATAGGAACTGTGGCTTATAGACTCATTTTACCGCCAAGTATGTCGCGTGTTCATAACGTTTTTAACGTATCGATGTTACATAAATATGTGGACGACCCGAACCACATTATTAATTTAGAACCGGACGAGATAGCAGAAGATTTAACGTATGAGGAGATACATGTTAAAATCTTGGATAAGAAGGATCGTATTCAACACTCAAAGGTTATACCTCAAGAATTAGAATTTGAAATGAAGTCAAGGTATCCTCACCTCTTCGGCATACCAGGTACGTACGTAAATTTTGAGGGCGAAATTTGATTAGGATGGGAGATTGTGAGACCCCAGATTTTATGAATAAAGATTTAATTTTCTCAAAATAATTTTTTTTATATATATTATGGTGTTGATTTGATGTAATGTTATAGTTGTGGGTAATATTTACAAATTTTACAAAGTAAGCAAGTGGTTGTATAATATTCGATTGGTCAGGGAATATTCTTTTTGTCGAGAAATATCCGTACGACGGTACAATCATTGGTGGACCCCACAACAGAATTATTGTCGGATAGAGAAAACGACAAAAAAACTTTATGAAAATAACGGCGGAAGTTTTATCGTTAACTGTTGAAACACCCTGTGTTAAAAGTATAGTAATACACGTGGTTGCACACTAGCACACGGTCACTCAATTATACTCAATTATTGCTACAGTAATTACTGCATCATATCTCTCATATTATTGATTCAATTATTGTTACAGTATCATCTGCATAATATGATTTATTGTTCAATTGGGTATTCGGGAAACTTTTCGTGTCGGAGTTACTATTCAAGAATTACTATTCACGAATTACTATTCAGGAGTTACTATTTACGAGTTACTATTTATGAGTTACTATTCATGAGTTACTATTCATGAGTTACTATTCACGAGTTACTATTCACCCAGTTACTATTCACTCTAGTATTGTGCATTCAGGTATTTGGGTACAATATTATTCCATGAGGAGATGTGCTAATTTTTCAGACCGTTGGTTGAAGATATAATAGTAAGTCAATATGGACCGCTGGTGGAGTTATAATAGTAAATCAATATGGATCGCTGGTTTAAAGTTTTAATAGTAAATCAGTATAGACCGTTGTTTTAAGTTTTAATAGTAAACCAATATGGATCGTCAGTTTAATAATAAATCAATCTGGACCGTTCATAAATTAGTTACTATTCATTCCATTTTCCTTTAAATAGAAGCTCATTCCTTCATTATTTCTTACTAATTCACTGAAACTCTAGAGAGAGAATTATAAGAGAACCTATAGAAAAGTATTCTGCTACTTCCCTACTCTTATATTCAGTTTCTTTTACGGTAAGAGATATTATTTGTTGTACTCGTAAGGGGTATTATTTCTTTTGTATTCATGAAGAGAACTTCTGTTATTCCATTATTTATTATTCTTTGAATAACTCAGATATCGCTGGCTACCCTATACATGGTGACATTCTTCTAATATTCTGTCAGAATATCCTGTCTGTATGTTTACGTCGGACCTGGTTCCATTATTTATTATTCTGTCGGAATATCCTGTCTGTGCGTTGACGCCGGACCTGGTTCCATTATTTATTATTCTGTCGGAATATCCTGTATGTAAGTTTACGCCGGACTTGGTTCCATTATTTATTATTCTGTCAGAATATCCTGTCTGTGTGTTTACGCCGGACCTGGTTCCATCCTCTATTATTCTGTTGGAATAACCTACCTGTGCGGTCTATCGCATGCATGGTGATTTCTTTTGTTATTCCATTCTTTATTATACTCAGTTGGTTAAAACTTTGATTTCTATACCCATGAAATTAGTGGAATATCTTTGATATTTGCGCTTCATCCAAAGATCTTTCATGGAAATATTCTTCCCGAGTATTCTTGAATTTTACTCTACAAAGTAGTATCATGTTGACAATTTGAACGTTATTAGTTCCTGGATAAATTAATTTTTGAACTTGTTTTATTGAATTCTTATATCATTGTCATCATCCTCATGTTTATATTATGTTGAAAGTCATCTGTGGCCTGTAGTGCATAGATGGACTTGGTATGATTATGACCAGGGATTATTCGGTGTAATCATAACCGTTATGTTACAAATGATGTGGAAAAAGTCCTCATTGGCCCGTAGTGCATTGATGGACAGTTTTTGGTATGATTATGGCTATGGATTCTCTTTGGCCGTAGTCCAAAGATGAATTGTTTTATGGCATGATCAAGACCGTTGATGAAAATATGATTATCTTTAAGCGTAGTAGTGCATGGATAATTCGTGGTCGTGATACTAAAGAATATCCTCGGCAGTAGTGCGAGGGGTGATTCGATGATGTGGATTATTTATTAAGTTGAGTCCCAAAGAATAAAAGTGATGAAAACCTTTTAAATCATAGAAGATAGTAGATTTTATTCTCTACTTGACTCTTTTAATGGATTGCTTGTTCATCATAGCTTAAACTTGATAGTTATTATATTTTATCGGTTTAACATCACATTGAAGGCTAACGATAAATTATTCTCGCATTATCTTAGTTATAATATTTCTTCTCGGGCTAGTTGAGCTCACCCTTTCTTTCACTTTTTCTCTTGAAATGACAACGTAGCTGGGACTAGTCGGGGAACAGAGTGATGGTCCTAGATGGTGCATTAGTAGTCCTCACTATTTTATGAAATAGTGTGATAATAATTGTAATGAGGACTCCTTTTGAGTTTGTATAATCTCTAGTAGACAATATTTGTATTCAAACTCATAGTTAATGTTTTGTCGTATTGTACACGACAGTTGTATTTTTAAGTTGTATTTGAATTCTGTACCATGTATCTGGCGACTCAAGATAGGTGATGTATACCTAATTTTGGGGGCGTCACAATAATCTTCTCGTTTTTCTTTGGGGTCTATTGGGTCAACCAAGGATAATTCTATGGGCATATGATATCTATCATAACCTAGACGCATGGCCTCCCATGTACGAAGATTTCCTTGAGCACTTTCCAAAGATTCTAATTTGTAAAACAGTTTTTGACTATACCTTTATTTAGGTATCACTGTGAGGTGTTGTCTACTGATGGGACATTTGTCACATTACGGTTGGGACACGAGTCACAATTGGTATATATTTGTATTCAAACTCACAGCATATGTGTTGTTGTATTTTGTATGACAATTGTTGTAATAAAGTTGTAGTTGTTTTCTGTACCATGTATTTGGCGACTCAGAATAGGTTGGGTGAAATGGACCTATTTTGGGGTTGTCACATTATTAGATAACATTATTGGCAATGTCTAGAAAGTTGTGTCTAAGGAGAGGTTTGGTCACCTAATTGCGCGCCAGTAAGGAGAAATCTTTATTGGAAAGTCCACTCTTTCCTAGGAACGGCCTGGTTGCCAGTATTGTGATTCTGTAATATTATTTGTGAGTAATTAATTATTGATTTATATGATAAGGAAAATATTCATTTTATGTGGATATAGATGGAGAAAATTTTTATTGTGACAATTGTTGAAAATTAATATTTTATCTTTTTCTAATAAAATAATTCATTTAAATATATTATTATATTTTAATAATATAATAATGGAAATATTTTTTTATAATGAATGTGGGATATATGAGTATATGAGGAGGAAGAGTATTTTTTGCAAAAGTTGTTTAAAACATGTTAAACATGTCTGTGGGCCCATTTCTTGACTGAAATTTGATTATAGCCTGTAGAATCGCCCGTTTGTGGATTTCGGTCAATTTTTGTTTGGAATTTGGAAAAAACTTCATCTACAAAGTTGTAGAGAATGAAATTTCCTATGGAAAAGACATAAGGTTTGAATTTTTCTGATAAAAGGGCTATTTATTATGAATTATTGTAATTCCGAAGTTCCAAAATAATTAATTTTTGAAGTTTTAATTATTTTTTAAAAGAGAAACGTTTTTTTGTCATTTGGTGGGCTCCAATGGTGTTGCAAACATACTGAATTCAGTTGTCAAAGAGGTGGGCGTGAATAATTTTTATAAATATATTATTTTATTAAATTTTCGGCTTTGGTGTTCTAAGCATTTTCCTATAAATAGGGTGCTTAGGTTAGAATTAAAAATCACACCAGAAACTAAAGTTTTATATCTCTTTCTCTCTCTATATTATCGAGCGTATTTTTGTGAGTATTTTGATACCTTGAGTGTTGCTATACGATGCGAGTTCTGTAAGACCCCAACTTATTATAAATAAAATTTAATTTTCTCTATTTATTATCTTGAAATAATATGGAGTTAATTTGATATAATACTTTGGTTATGGGTGAAATGTGCAAATTTTGCAAAATAAGCAAGTGGTTATAAAATATTCATTGTGTCGGGGAATATTCGTTTGGTCGTGGAATATTCTTTTTCGTTCGGAATATTCGTAAATGCGGCGGCCAGCGACCATTTATGGGCCCCATAATAGAATAACTCGTTTGATGAAGAAAACGACAAGTTTGAGTTGTTATAAATAACGGCGTAGTTATTACTGAAGCTGCACCGTTGGAATACCCTATTGGTTAAAATACTGATGTACTGGCGTGGGTTGCACAAAGAGTATTACCAGTATTACACTAATATTGTTGAATTATTGATCCTTACGTAAGAAGGCACTACTCAATAATTGTCACAGTAGTTACTGTTCAATATTTTATTTTATGGATTCAATAATTGCTGCGTTGATATTTTATATTATTGTTGTTCAATAATTGTCACTGCTCAGTATCTCCATTATCAGATCAATAATTCATATTATTTGAATAATATTATTAGATAGCATTATTGGCAATGTCTAGAAAGTTCTATCAAGGAGAGGTTTGGTCACCTAATTACGCACCAGTAAGGAGAAATCCTTATCGAAAAGCTCCCTCTTTCCTGGGAACAGCATGGTTGTTATAAATGTGATTCTGTAATATTATTTGTGAATAATTAATTATTGA
Organism: Panax ginseng; assembly: GCA_020205605.1. NCBI lineage: Eukaryota > Viridiplantae > Streptophyta > Magnoliopsida > Apiales > Araliaceae > Panax > Panax ginseng. The sequence continues at coordinate 129,755,592 of CM035136.1, read as the reverse complement.
TTCATATGATAAGGAAATATTTATTTTATGTGGATATAAATGATGGATTTATTTGTTGTGTTATTAATGAAGGAATTAATGCTGAGATATTTTATCAGTATTTTTGTCGGATTGGAAGTATTTAAAAATCATCTGTTTGTGGATTTCGGGTATTTTTCTGTTTGGAATTTGGAAAAACTGAAAGCTACAAAGTTGCAGAGAATTCAATTTCGTGTGGAATGGACATAAAATTCGTATTTTTTTTAATAAACGGGCTATTTTCTATGAATTATTAAAGTTTCTGATTATTGTTTAAATGATAAAACATTTTGGAAAATTCTAGAATTGGTTGGTGAGAAATGTGCTCAATTGAATTTCAAATGTGGTGGGTGGCAATAGTAACAGGTAAAGCCATCAGGTAGCAAGTTAGTCTTCTATGGCGTTCTAAGCATTTTTCTATAAATAGGGTGCTTAGTTAGAATTGAAAATTACACCAGAATTCATAAGTTTTCTCTCTTTCTCTCTCTATATTATCGAGCGTATTCTTGTGAGTATTTTGATACTTTGAGTGTTGCTATACGATGTAAGTTCCTTCAGCACTATATCCAGTATTCCAGCCAGAAGTATTATCTTTTTGAGGTAAAAGATGTTATTTTCTTCGTAAGTAATATTATTTCTTCAATATCATTATGCCAAAATATTGGTTGGAACTTTTTATCAAATTTAGAACTTTTCATGTCGGGGTTACTATTCATGAATTACTATTCACGAGTTACTATTCATGAGTTACTATTCACGAGTACTATTCACGAAGCATGATGATTTTTCTTGTGGAATTTCTATCTTTTGGTGTCGGAGTTACTATTCACGTATACGATACTATTCACGCATACGGCACAATTCACGAATACAACACTATTCATCGAAAAATAAAATTTTCTTCTTTTTGTCCAAGTTGTCTATTATGGTTACTATCTTTGATTGTATCCATGTTTTGATCTTTATTTTGAATTTTGCTTCGAAATTGGTTATTATGAAGTATTTTTGAACTTGGATAAACTGTAATACGAATCCCTAATATTTGATCTTTTATCTCACTTTGGATTCGCTTTTCTTTGAAGATATTTTCATCATCCTCGGTCCTAAATGATGATATTATTGAATATCTTTGGCTCAGTAGTGCAAAGATGAATGATTAATCGATGAATATCTTTGGCTCAGAAGTGCAAGATGAATGATTACCTAATGAATATCTTTGGCCGTGAGTGCAAAGATGAGCAGTGTTGAGATGAACATGACCAATCGGTGATACAAATGAATATCTTTGGCTTTTGTGGTGCAAAGATGAATATTTGATTCAAGATTTATATTGATTGATGTTACGAGGATAAAATATTGATGATGGACTTTTAAATCTTAGAAGATAGTAGAATTCTTTCTCTACTTGACTCTTCTAATGAATTGTTGTTTCGCTGCAGTTGTTGATCTAAAACTTGTTGTCTACTATATTTTATCAGATTTTTCCCTGTTGAAGACTAATGATAATTTGTTGTATATTATCTTAGTCATAATATTCTTTACTGGGCTAGTTGAGCTCACCCTTTCTTTCACTGTTCTCTTCAGGAAATGAGAATATAGTTGGGTCTAGTCGGGGAATGGATTGACGGTCCAGATGGTTGCATTAGTAGTCCTCACTATTCTGTGAAATAGCGTATCAATAATTGTAATGAGGACCCCTTTTGAGTTTTTATAATGTCTATTAGACAATAGTTGTATTTAAACTCACAGTATATGTGTTGTCGTATTTTGCACGACAATTGTATTACTGAAGTTGTATTTATTTTTGTACCATGTATTTGGCGACTCAGAATGGGTTGGATGGAATGGACCTATTTTGGGGTTGTCACAAGTTCCCTTCAGCACTATATTCAGTATTTCAGTTAGAAGTACTGTCTTTTCGAGGTAAGGGATATTATTTTTTTTGGAAATGATATTATTTCTTTCAATATCATTATGCCAGACTATTGGTAAGATTTTTCTTATGAAATTCTTGTCTTTTAGTGTCGGGGTTACTATTCACGTTTACGGCACTATTCACGAATACGACACTATTCACAGAAAAATTAAATTTTTATTTCTCGTCCAAAATATCTATTATGGATACTAGCTTTGATTGTATCCATGTTTTGATCAATCTTGAATTTTACTCCACTATGATTATTTATGAGGTATTTTTGGACATGAAATAGCTGAAATACGAATCCTTAATATTTACTCTTTTGTTTCACTGGATTCATTTTCTTTAAAATATTTTTATCATCCTCAGTCCTAAATGATGATATTACTGAATATCTTTGGCATATAGTGCAAAGATGAATGATTTTCTGATGAATATCTTTGGCCCGTAGTGCAAAGATGAACATGACCAACTGATGAATATCTTTGGCCTGTAGTGCAAAGATGAATATTTTATTCCAGATTTATGTTGATTGATGCTACAGGGATAAAATATTGACGATGAACTTTTAAATTCATATATAGAAGATAATAGACTTTATTCTCTATTTAACTCTTCTAATAAATTATTATTTCCGCTGCGAATATTGATTTAAAACTTGTTGTCTATTGTATTCTATTAGATTTTTCCCTGTTGAAGACTAACGATAATTTGTTCTATATTATCTTAGTCATAATATTCTTTACTGGGCTAGTTGAGCTCACCCTTTTCCTTTTTGTTCCATTTTTCTTCTCAGGTGGCGAGAATGTAGCGAGTACTAGTCGGGGTATGGAATGAAGGTTCTAGAAAGTCGTTTTAGTAGTCTTCACCATTTTTGTAAAATAATGTATCAATAATTGTAATGAGGACTTATTTGAGTGTGGATATTGTCTAGATGACAATATTTATATTTAAACTCATAGTTTTTATGTTGTATTAATAAAGTTGTAGTTTTTTCTGTACCATGTATTTTGACGACTCAGAATGGGTGTTGTATACCTATTTTGGGGGCGTCACAGTTGGTATCAGAGCTTAGGGATATGATCTCTGGCGAAGATCGGGGAATAGAACTAGGAGGGGAGAGACGAGTAAATCCTTCGCTAGTGTGTCCTACCTAAGCTTATTTGTTGGTCGATCATAATATAGGGGTATTATGTTAATTTGTTAAATTAACCCTTGTTATATGGCAGTATTTGAGAATGTCGACTGAGAATGTTAACTGTGGAGTAAATGAGACTGTGGAGACACCTTTGCTCACCAATGAGGAGAACGTAAACAGTCAAAATGTTCCTCCCGTAAACAACACCACCGAAAGCGTGACGATGAATGATGAGATATTTAGAAGCTTTTTGCGATTCATGCAAAAACCGGACAAAGGAGATTCTGCTGAAAATACAGGTAAAACAATGGCAACGCACAGGTTAGTCACAAATGAAAGCAATTCAAAGAGTTGGGACCAATGAATTTCTCGGAAAGCCGATCCGATTAAAGGCGAGGCGTGGGTCAAGCAAATTACCAAGATATTCGATGTCTTGGGATGCACGGAGGAACAGAAAGTTCCATTCGCCACCTTTATGTTCCGTAGTGAGGCAGATTACTGGTGGAAATCTGTGAAGCGTACCCATCCAGCCGCACTTAGCATGTCTTGGGAAACATTTCAGAAATTGTTCAATGACAAGTACTTTCCTGAAAGTATTCGTCATATGAAGGAGGTTGAGTTTATTAGACTGGAGCAGAATAACATGACGATGTCCCAGTACGAGGCAAAGTTTGCAGAGTTATCTAGGTTTGCACCTCATTTGGTGGAGAATGAGGAACGTATGATGCGGATGTTTCTAAGAGGTTTAAAACCCGGCATACGTTAATATCTCATTTCTCATAAATTTTCTCTCTATTCAGATGTTGTCAACAAGGCTCAATTATTAGAGCGAGATAACGAAAGTACGGCCAACCGAGGGGACCACAACCAGATCATACCAAAGGACAACAATCATCCCAAACAACGATAACCAGTGGAGAATGAAAAATACGGACAAGAGTGGCAACCATTCTGGTGGTAATCGTGGCCATGAGAATAGAAGAAGCGAGTCGGGAGGAGATTTTAAAAGGAGGAGATTCAACAATGACTATACGAAGACGTCAAAGACCAAAGAAGAATCGGTTCCAAGGGAGGAGAACGACCACCGATCATATGCTATAAGTGCGGAAAAGAAGAACATATCAGCCCAAACTACCCACAACAATTTAAGGTATGTTATAATTGTGGAAAGGAAGGACATATCACTCGAGATTGCACTGTAGTGAAACCAAGTCTAGCGGAGATGGTGACTCAAAAGGCTGTCCCATTAAAGTCAAAGTCAACGGTTCCTGGAAGAGCGTTTGTTGTGATTGGTCAACATGCGAGGAACCCAAACGAGGTGATCACAGGTAAGCTAATCATAAATTCATGCGAAGTTTATACCTTACTAGATACCGGTGCTACCCATTCATTTATTTCTCCTGCTTGTGCTCAACGTTTAAACTTGACTCCGGAGAAATTAAACTTTGATTTATCTGTGGAGACTCTATTAGTAGAAACTTTTATCACATCCACTGTTTATAAATCTTGTTTGATCCAAGTTGGCACCATCACCTTACCCGTTGACCTTATCTCTTTAAAGATACTTTCATTTGACGTGATTTTAGGGATTGATTGGTTAACTACTCATCATGCCAAAATTGATTGTTTTCATAAGATTGTTAGTTTTCATATTCCTAATCAACCTGTTGTTCGAATTCAAACAACTAAACCATTAAAATCAATCACTATCGTATCAAGTCATAAAACTATTCGTTTATTGAAAAACGGATGTCAAGCTTTCTTAGCCCATGTTATGGATTTGAATAAAGACACGTCAGATTTGAATAATATTCCTGTTGTTATTGACTTTCCGGACGTATTTCCTGAAGAACTTCCCGGTCTACCCCCAGAACGTGAAGTTGAATTCTTTATTGATCTTGAACCTGGTACAAAGCCCATTTCTAAAACCCCATATCGAATGACTCCTATTGAACTTCAGGAGTTAAAGGTCCAACTACAGGAGTTGTTGGACATCGGTTTCATTCGTCCTAGAACATCTCCTTGGGGTGCTCCTGTTTTATTCGTAAAGAAGAAAGACGGGAGTATGCGACTTTGTATTGATTACCGGGAATTGAACCATGTTACCATCAAGAATAGGTATCCGCTACCTCGTATTAATGACCTGTTTGACCAGTTGCAAGGAGCACAATTCTTTTCAAAGATCGATCTTCGTTCTGGATATCATCAGCTGAAGGTTAAAACTGAGGATATTCCGAAGACTGCCTTCAGAACTCGGTATGGGCATTATGAATTCCTAGTCATGTCTTTTGGATTGACTAATGTTCCTGCGGCTTTCATGAATATGATGAACCGAGTATTCAAGGATTATTTGGATCAGTTCATTGTTGTCTTTATTGATGACATCCTCATATATTCCAAAAGCCATGAAGATCATGAGCACCATTTGAAGTTTGTAATCGCAAAGGCTTTGTGATAACAAGCTATATGCCAAGTCAAGAAATGCGAGTTCGCTTTGAGGAAGTAGCATTCCTTAGACGCGTGATGTCAAAATATGGAGTATCTGTTGACCCGGTGAAGATTGAAGCAATAAAAGTTGGGAGCAACCAAAATCGGTGGACCGCACGTAGCTTTTTGGGCTTAAATTGGTTATTATCGGAGATTTATGGAAGGATTTTATCGAATCGCTACTCCGTTAACTCAGCTGACTCATAAAAATACAAAATTCGTATGGAGTGAAGAATGCGAGAAGAGTTTCCAAGATCTCAAGAGAAAACTCATTTGGGCACCTGTTTCGACAATACCATCTGGTTCAGATGGATTTGTTATCTACAGCGATGCTTCAGGCAAAGGGTTAGGATGTGTTCTTATGCAACGTGGGAAAGTCATAGCCTATGCCTCGCGACAACTTAAAGAATATGAGAGGAATTATCCTACTCATGATCTAGAGTTGGCAGCAGTCGTTTTCGCACTAAAGATTTGGAGGCACTATCTATATGGGGAGAAAGTGGAGATATATTCAGACCATAAATGCCTCAAATATTTATTCACTCAAAAAAAACTCAACATGCGACAACAACGTTAACTCGAGCTGTTGAAAGACTATGACCACACCATTCAATACCATCCTGGAAAAGCGAACGTGGTAGCTGACGCGTTGAGTAGAAGATCATATGCGGGAACGAGTGCGATGTTGTTAACACAAAGGCCTATTTTGTGTGATTTACAAAAGATGAAGATAGAATTCAAGACTCCAGGGACCCATACAATGATGTCAAGTATACGTATAGAACCAACTTTAATCAAAAAAGTTAAAGTTGCTCAAGCCACAGACCCGGAGCTGATGCGTATGAAGAAGAAAGTGCAAGAATGTGCTATTCCAGAAGCAAGAATCGATGAAGAAGGAATACTTCGAGTCCACTCTAGACTTTGTGTTCCTAATGATTCTAATTTGAAGTACAAGATCATGATGGAGGCACATAATACACCGTTTGAAATCCATCCTGGAAGTACCAAAATGTATCGTGATCTTCGACATACATTTTGGTGGAACAATATGAAGAGAGAGATTGTAAAGTTTATTTCGAGGTGTTTAAATTGTCAACGTGTAAAGGCGGAGCATCAAGTGCCAAAGGGTCCATTGAAACCACTTGAGATTCCAAAATGGAAGTGGGAACACATTACCATGGATTTCGTTACGGGTCTTCCCACATTTTCTCAAGGCATAAATGTTATTTGGGTTATTGTTGATAGATTAACCAAGTCTGCTCATTTCTTGCCGATACGGGAGACTTATTCCCTTGAACGTCTTGCTCGTATGTATGTAGATGAGATTGTGAGATTACATGGCATGTCAGTATCCATAGTTTCGGATCGTGACCTAAGATTCACTTCAAGATTTTGGGTTAGCTTGCAAAAACTATGGGGACGGATTTATGATTCAGTTCGGCATACCATCCTCAAACGGACGGGCAATCAGAGAGGACTATTCAAACTCTTGAAGATCTATTAAGACTCTGTGTCCTAGACTTCAAAGGCAGTTGGGATAAGTATTTACCATTGGTGGAATTCTCCTACAACAACAGTTATCAGGCAAGTATAGGTGTGGCTCCATTAGAAGCATTGTATGGACGAAAGTGTCGCTCTCCAATATATTGGGATGAGGTGGGTGAAGCAACATTGTTGGGACCCGAGTTGGTACGTATGACCACAGAAAAGATCCAAATGATTCGACAACGATACATACAAACAAAGACAGATCGACAAAAGAGTTATGCGGATCTTCATCGAAAGGACGTGGAATTTAGTATTGGGGATCATGTATTATTGCGTGTTGCTCCATGGAAAGGAGTTACAAGATTTGGGAAGAGAGGAAAGCTCATACACGATTTATTGGTCCATTTCAGATTCTTGACCGAGTAAGAAATGTGGCCTATAGACTCGCGTTACCTCCAAGTATGTCTCGTGTTCATAATGTTTTTTTATATATATTTGTGCTACGTAAATATTTGAATGACCCAAACCACGTTATTGAGTTAGAACCGGACGAGATAGCCAAAGACTTAACGTACGAAGAGGTACCTGTCAAGATCTTGGATAGGAAGGAGCATGTCCTACGCACGAAGGTCATACCACAAGTTAAAGTTTTATGGAGGTATCCTCATCTTTTTGAAACACCAGGTACGTATGTCAATTTCGAGGAAGAAATTTCATAAGGAGGGGAGGTTGTAAGACCCCAAATTATTATAAATAAAATTAAATTTCCTCTATTTATTATTTTGAAATAGTAAGGGTTGATTTGATTAATGTGGTTAGTTATGGGTAAAATGCGCAAATATTTTAAATAAGCAAGTGGTTATAAAATATTCATCTTTATCGGAGAATATTCGTTTGGTCGTGGAATATTCTTACTGTCGGGGAATATTCGTATTTGACAAATACGACCTTATGTGGACCCCATAACGGAAAGCGATTGGATGAAGAAAACGATAAGTATAAGTTGTTTATAAATAACAAAGATAGTTATTACACAGATTATCATTGTTGGAATACCCCGGGTTAAAATATAAGATACGCTGGCGTTGTTGACAAAGAAGACACTTGCGGTATTGCACCAATTATATATTCTTACGTAAGAAGGCACTACTCAATAATTGTTACAGTAATTACTGTTCAATATTTTATTTCATTGATTCAATAATTGCTACGTTGATATTTTATATTACTGTTGTTTTAATAATTGTCACTACATAGTATTTTTCATTATCGGAGTAATAATTCATAGTATCTGAATAATATTATTAGATAACATTATTGGCAATGTCTAGAAAGTTCTGTCTAAAGAGTGGTTTGGTCACCTAATTGCGCGCCAGTAAGGAGAAATCCTTATTGGAAAGCCCCTCTTCTGAACTACCGGTTGCCGATGTTGTGATTCTGTAATATTATTTGTGAGTAATTAATTATTTTTTTATATGATAAGGAAAATATTCATTTTATGTGGATATAGATGGAGAAAATTTTTAATATGACAATTGTTGAAAATTAATATTTTATCTTTTTCTGATAAAATAATTCATTTAAATATATTACTATATTTTAATAATATAATAATGGGGATATTTTTTTACAATGAATGTGGGATATATGAGTATATAAGGAGGAAGAGTATTTTTTGCAAAAGTTATTTAAAACATGTTAAACATATCTGTGGGCCCATTTCTTGACTGAAATTTGATTATAGCTTGTAGAATCGCCTGTTTGTGGATTTCGGTCAATTTTTGTTTGGAATTTGGAAAAACTTTCTTCTGCAAAGTTGTAGAGAATGAAATTTCCTATGGAGGACATAAGGTTTGAATTTTTTTGATAAAAGGCTATTTATTATGAATTATTGTAATTCCGAAGTTCCGAAATAATTAATTTTTGAAGTTTTAATTATTTTTTAAAAGAAAAACATTTTTTTGTCAGTTGGTGGGCTCCAATGGTGTTGTAAACATACTGAATTCAGTTGTCAAAGAGGTGGGCGTGAATAATTTTTATAAATATATTATTTTATTAAATTTTCTGCTTTGGTGTTCTAAGCATTTTCCTATAAATAGGGTGCTTAGGTTAGAATTGAAAATCACACCAGAAACTAAAGTTTTCTTTATCTTTATCTCTTTGTATTATAGAGCGTATTCTTGTGAGTATTTTGATACCTTGAGTGTTGCTATACGGTGTGAGTTTCCTTCAGCACTATATTCAGTATTTCAGTCAGAAGTACTATCTTTTCGAGGTAAGGGATATTATTTTTTGTGAAAATGATATTATTTCTTTCAATATCATTATGCCGGAATATTGGTAAGATTTTTCTTGTGAAATTCTTGTCTTTTAGTGTCGGGGTTACTATTCACGATACTGGCACAATTCACGAATCATGACAATTATTCACGTAAAAATTAAAATTTTGTTTTTCGTCCAAAATATCTATTATGGATACTAGCTTTGATTGTATCCATGTTTTGATCATTCTTGAATTTTACTCCACTATGATTATTTATGAGGTATTTTGGACATGAAATAAATTTGAAATAATGAATCCTTAATATTTATTCTTTTGTTTCAATCGGATTCGCTTTCCTTAAAATATTTTTCATCATCCTCACCCTAAATGATAATATTATCAATATCTTTGGCATGTAGTGCAAAGATGAATGATTTTCGATGAATATCTTTGGCCCGTAGTGCAAAGATGAACAAGTGTTTAGATGAACATGACCAACTAATGAATATCTTTGGCCTGTAGTGCAAAGATGAATATTTGATTCCAGATATATGTTGATTGATGTTACAGGGATAAAATATTGACAATGGACTTTTAAATTCATATATAGAAGATAGTAGACTTTATTATGTATTTAACTCTTCTAATGAATTATTATTTCCGCTGCGAATATTGATTTAAAACTTGTTGTCTATTGTATTCTATTAGATTTTTCCCTGTTGAAGACTAACGATAATTTGTTCTATATTATCTTAGTCATAATATTCTTTACTGGGCTAGTTGAGCTCACCATTTTCCTTTTTGTTCCATTTTTCTTCTCAGGAGGCGAGAATGTAGCGAGTACTAGTCGGGGTATGGAATGAAGGTTCTAGAAAGTCATTTTAGTAGTCATCACCATTTTTGTAAAATAATGTATCAATAATTATAATGAGGACTTATTTGAGTGTGAATATTGTCTAGATGACAATATTTGTATTTAAACTCACAGTTTTTATGTTGTATTAATAAAGTTGTAGTTATTTCTGTACCATGTATTTTGACGACTCAGAATGGGTGTTGTATACCTATTTTGGGGGCGTCACACCGCTCGTCAGTCCGCTCGTCACCCTGTTGATACAATATAATATAACTCATTAGTCCATATATATGATTCAGTTAAAGATAACTAAATAAAAATTAAATAACATGCAGAATATATATTTGAATTTAAAACGAATAGTATATCTGAGCAGTCGAGCGCTGACTCAACATCGGCCCAAACGTGTCCTCGACTAAGGTAACCACCATCCGAACAATCTCGTCGCGTATTGCGGTCCACTTCTCCGGAGGGATACACAGATTTCTCGGCGGTGGCACCACCGCAACGTCCTGCATGAAATGATGTAGGCGAGCGGCGGTGAGGCCTTCCTAACGATGGAACAACGGATTGATCTCAAACCTCTTCGACACCGCAACCATAACACGCTGGAACAAAGCATCGCCTCTAAGCCGTATACCAGATATGATGGTCCCACGGGCTTTTGGCAGAATCTTTGGCTAGAGCCTACAAAAATAAATATAACATGAATAATATTATAAGTTTACTTTATTCATAAACAAGAAATAAACTAAAATATTATTCTCCGGCGATGTATAAATTTGGTATCCTCAGTAACCCCAAAGACTCGATACCGTAGAATTAGTACTAATGGGAGTATCCAAAGATGCGACCCAAAGAGCCGTCTCCTCGTCCTGAGATAAACTAATCTCAAGCGGAGGGACGGTGGAATCTAATGTCTTAGCATCGCCCATAACAACCTGCAACTCCGCTATACGCTGGCTGCGAAACTTCTCAAATCGCTCCTATAATTTGATATATGTACATGTGAGTTATCTTGGTATCATCATATAAATTACGTAATATTATCCTAAATAATATTTATTATAGTAAATGTATTACCCGTATAGCTAGTGCTGCTGGAGACATCGTCGACCCCGAAGTAGAGCCCTTCGGCGTATGGACTCTATCCCAGAACTCCATCATAGTAGGAGGTCGGCCCAAGTTACTCCGCATGGCCTAAATCATATACATTAAATAATATTACCTTAATTTACTATAGTTGCAGTTTAATATTAAACCACTACAAGAAATAGGCCTAACAGCGACCAATACTATCAGCGACCGCACCATCGGTCGCTGATATTAGTAACAGCGACCGCCATCTGCGACCATTATTTAATCTAGTCACTATATTTTAACAGCGACCGCATGCGGTCGCTAGTCAGCCGCTAGTACAAATTTGCCTCCCAAAATTTGGCTGGAAATGTTGGCACCAAGGTTTTGTGCGACCACTTAATATCTGCGACCGCATGCGGTCGCGGATAAGTCCATGTCATTAAAAATCAGCAACCGCATATGGTCGCAGATAGCGGTCGCTAATCAAACTTAATATTAACAGATTCAGTCACTCGTTCGACACAACAAAGGCGAAGAAAAAGAAGAGGGAGCTCAGACAGAGAGAAGAGGGAGAAAGGGGGGAGAAGAGAAGAAGGGGAAGAGACTCTGGCCACCGCCACCGGGACACCGGTCCACCGCCACCAGGAGGTACCACCGCCGCACCACCGCTGCACCACGCCGGTAACCCCTTAATCCCTAAATCTCTAAATTAGACCAATTGTGCTTTATGTACATTACTATTAATTTTAATTGATGGCCCTCGTGCTTGTTTTATTGGAAAAACAATGATAAATATTCTAAAATATTTAAATAGATTTGTTTTGATACCTTAAACAGAATACTAATCTTGTGATTATTATATTTTAATTGATTTGTTTTGAGTTGAATATTGCAATAAGGTAGTACTATTAGAGTAAACATTGTCATTAGAGGAACTTAATGTTAAATGAGTTGTGTCAGGGCATATATGTTGTTTATATATTTTTTTCAGTTATTTTTTCAAAAATATTTGACGAGTCACCAACTCATCAACACAAATTACCAGCAACTTAATGAGGACCATAATATATTTAATTGATGAGTAATATTTTAGTACTAATTTATAATTGATTGATACAAAATACTTCCTCCGTTCCGAAATATAAAACAATGATAATTATTTTTTTGAAGTTAATACATGAATTTTCTTCATTTTTAGTTAAAAAAATGATAAATATTATAAAATATTTAAAATCATACTCATTGTAAAATTTATAATTGGAAAATAATATATATGATGATATTTATTTATGTTTTAGATCTAAGTTGCATATCTTTTAATATTTACAGGGTTACTAATTGATCATGTGTTATTACTTTTTTGATACTTGGATGGAGATTTTGTTTCTTTTGGATACAGTACTAGTACTGATTCTTGGTTTGTGTCTTGGGTGCCTAGAAATGACCTTATATACATGCCGTCGTGCGTGTGGCTAGTCCATATTACAGGGGAGACTCTGGCCAAATTTTTTTATTGGTCGGGTAGTTGCGAACATTTATACTATTAATGAGTCTATTGGTGATCCACTAGAGCTTATTAAGGGCCTGTTGGAGCTGACGAGCTGGGCTTGGGGCCGCGAGGCCACACGAGGCCACGCCAAGCTTAGCCAAGCCTCACGGAGCTAAGCCAAGCTTGGTTGTTAGGGGGCTGTTAAGCCAAAATAGACAATGGTAGGGAACTATTAGTGCAACAGAGAAGGTAACTAGACACACTTGGTCAATAAAGAGACTGTTTTGGCTATAACAGAAAACAAGGGTATTTAACACTTATGTATACAAGAATAAAGCTACAAAATATTATAAAAGCTATAAATTGCTCAACCAAGTTATGACTATCCCAAAACATAAAAGATTATAGAAAGGGACCGTGAGGGGTATAATCTTAAAACATGTTAAGCGCCTTATCACACTAGTTGATATGAATGAATTTCCAACATACTCAAAAGTTGTATAAATGAGTTAGCAAACTCTGATATAAAGCTAGCATGAATGAAATACCTTACGTATTCACTTACGATGAACAATAAAAATAAATTTTAAACAAATTAAAATAAAATAACATGATATAATATAACTATTAAACTAAGTAGCATTTACTTAGTTTCTCATACTAAATTTAATAACATTTAAAGTTTTTCATACTGCTTTAATTTGCATTCATTCGTTAACATCAAGTATGCTTAAATGTTAATCATATGCTTACAAGTATACTCAAGTCGTATGATTGCAAGTATGCTCTCAAGTCATATGCTTACAAGTATGCTTAAATGTTAATCATATGCATGCTTACAAGTATGCTCAAGTCATATGGTTACAAGTATGCTCAAGTCATATGTTAACATTTATAATGTTGTCTGTAGTAGGTACCATGGAATCATGGACCTCTATTTAGACCGTAGTTGGATGGCATGACGAAAGTCAAGTGCCCAGATAGGTGCTACATCTGAATTTAAAGCTGGTTGCCAGGTGTTTTTGGAGTATGCGTATAGTCACCCGGAATGTATGAATGGTAAGTCGCAGATATGATGTCCATATTTGAAGTGTAAGAATATAAATTATATGGACAGAGACGTGATAAACTATCATTTACTTGTTTTGGGGTTTGTGAGAAACTACGAAGAATGCTGGTGGGCACATGGGCAGAGAAGAGATGGTGGCATCACACAAGTACACAATTCGGGCAGTAGTACTCATCGTATGAATTAAATGGTTCATGATATTGCAGGGCCAAATTTTTATTGGGAACAAGGCAGAGAGCAACCTATGAATTCTGATGCCAAAGACTTCTTTAAGTTGTTAGACGAGGGTAGCGAGCCATTGTGGCATGGTTGTACCAAACACACTACATTGTCTGCAGTGGTGACATTACTTAACATCAAGGCTGATCACAACATGAGCCATGAGTGTTTTGAGTCGTTCTTGAAGGTCATTAAGAGTATGTTGCTTGACGGTGAGAAATTACCTGGTAACTATTACTTTTGTAAGAAAATGGTGAAGAAGTTGGGTCTTGGATACCAAAAGATCAATGCATGTCCCAACGATTGTATGTTATTTTATAAGGAAAATGAACAGATGACAAGGTGCACGTTTTGCAGTCATGATCGGTTTAGGCCTAATAAAGAGGGTGTGACTACAAAAAAATCAATTATATCGTTTAAGATTTAAGGTATTTTCCAATAACACATCGGCTAAAAAGATTGTACATGTCTTCAAGAACAGCTGAACATATGAGTTGGCATGCGAAATCTCCAGCTAAAGATGGAGAACTAAATCATCCCGCGGATGGGCAGGCTTGGAAAGATTTCAACTTACAACATCCTGGGTTTGCATTGGAACCTAGAAATGTGAGGCTTGGATTGTCCACCGATGGTTTCAACCCATTTGGCCACTCAGCTGTTCCGTACTCATGTTGGCCTGTGATTGTTACTCCATATAACTTGCCTCCTTGGATGTGTATGAAACATCCATACTTGTTTCTTTCACTCGTGGTTCCTGGTCCTCAGAGTCCTGGAAAGAACTTAGATGTTACTTGAGACCTCTTATAGACGAGTTGAAGGTATTGTGGGAGGATGGAGTACAGACTTCGGATGTTGCAACGAAAACAAATTTCAACCTTAGGGCAGCGGTTATGTGGACTATAAGTGACTTCCCAGCTTATGGTATGTTAGCTGGATGGAGTACACACGGGAAGTTGGCTTGTCCGTATTGTATGGAGCATACAAAGTCTTTCAATCTATCAAAAGGTCGAAAGCCTTGCTGGTTTGACTAGCATCGTCGGTTCTTGCTGGTAGATCACCCGTTTCGAAGAAATAGAGAACACTTCAGGAAAGGGAAAGTAGACAATGATATGCCTGCACCGCGATTGTCGGGAACGGAGATGCGAGATCGTGTGATGAGATTTCCAGTTATCCCATTTGGTAAGATTGATGCCACAAACATAATAAATGGGTTTGGCGAATCTCATAACTGGGTTCGGAGAAGCATCTTTTGGGAACTGCCTTATTGGTCTACAAATTTGATTCGTCATAATCTAGATGTGATTCATATTGAGAAGAATGTGTTTGACAATGTGTTTAACACCGTGATGAATGTTATGGGGAAGACAAAAGATAATGATAAGGCACGTTTGGATATGAAAGATATTTGTAAGCGTCCTGGATTAGAACTTTATGAATCTCCTAATGGTAAGATTGTCAAACCGCATACAAGGTACACATTGTCCAAAAAGCAAGTTAAAGATGTGTGGACATGGGTTAAGTCTCTGAAACTACTAGATGGATATGCGTCCAACATTGTAAGGTGTGTTACGGGTGGGAAATTGCAAGGGATGAAGAGTCATGACTGTCATGTGTTTATGGAGAGACTCATGCCTATATCATTTCGGGATCTTCTTGATAAACCAATATGGGATGCTTTGACGGATCTTAGTCGTTTCTTCAAAGACTATGTTCAAAATCATTAAATGAGAAGGACATGTTTGTACTAGAGAAGAACATCATAGAGATCGCGTGTAAACTGGAAAAAATATTCCCACCTGGTTTTTTTGACTCCATGGAGCACTTGCAAATCCATCTTCCCTATGAAGCTCATGTTGGGGGTCCAGTTCAATATTGATGGATGTACCCTTTCGAGAGGGTGATGGGAAACCTTAAGAGGAAGGTGAAGAATAGAGCTTATGTGGAGGGGTCGATATGTGAGGCATACAGTTTCGATGAGATAACTACGTTTGTCTCAGACTATTTTCCGGACGAAGTCTTGACAAAGGCCAATCGAGTATCGAGACATGATGATGGGGGAAATGTTGAACTAAATGGTCGGCTCTCTGTATTTGGTCTATCGTGCCACGCTTATGGAAAAGGGAAGTGCATATTCCTCTCTGAGCAAGAATCACATGCTTCACATACTTACATTCTTCTCAATTGCGAGGAGATTGACGAATTTATGAGGTACACATGTAAACTTGATAATTTATCTTTTAAGTTAAAAAATTAATCCAATATGTTAATGTTTATAACATGGTATAAATTGTACGATGACGAGTTAAAAGTGAAGCATCCCGGCATAACTGATAAAGATATTCAAATCAATCGTGATAAAAAATTTGCACTTTGGCTAAAGGAAAAAGTAAGTTCAATTTCTTAAGCAAGATATATATATATATATATATATATATATATATATATATATATATATATATATATACTCCATATTAACTATGAATTCATTTAATAAGATGGAGTTTTTGTAGGCTTTGACTGAGGGATCAACGATTCCGGCTAATATACAAGTCCTAGCTATGGGACCAGACTGGGACCATGTCAGCCGCAATGGTTACAAAATAAATGGTTGTGAATTTCATACAAAGGCATATGGGAATGGAAAAAGAACAACGAACTCTGGAGTGTGTGTCCAAGGAGATTGTTAAAATGAGCTTGGTCGTGCCTTTTATGGGGAGTTGGAGGAAATCGTAGAGTTGTCGTACAAGGGCACGTACGGGGGTCATATTCATTTGTTTAAGTGCCATTGGTTTGATTCAAAAAAAGGTATACGTGTTGACAGACATGGAATCATCGATATTGACCTCCATAGGTCTGCATACTCCAATAAACCATTTGTTTTACCAACTCAAATAGTATAAGTATACTACACTCCTAGTCCTGCTAGGAAAAGGGATAGACCGCCTACAGATTGGCAAGTTGTAATTCATACTCCCGCGCGTAGTCGTGTAGAAGTAGTTGATGGGGAGATTTACCAAGAGTAGATGCTTCATAGTCAAACTATAATAAATGTGGAGGACGACAATGAAGTAATCCAGTTAGATGGTGGAGATGAACCACATGAATTAGATTCTGAGTCAATACTTGTGTTAGATGACATTGATATTGAGGAGGAAGAGTTATTGACTGAATCTAACATTGAATCTGAAGCAGATGATGGTTATGAATCTGCAACACGTATACAAGATGATTCTGAATCAAACATTGACACTTGAACAAAAGAAATGTATGTTTAGTATTACATATTTTTTATATCATTGTCATGTTTATGTACTTAACTATTTAAATATAATTTTTGTTTATTATCATTCTATATATATATATATATATATATATATATATCATATATATACATGTTTATATCACTGTCATGTTTATTGACATTTTATATATTCATATATACATGTAATCAAATATAACTCATATATACATCTTGAAATTTGTAATATACAAATGGCATCTGAAGCAGCGCAGAAAAAGCGCGGCATGGGTAGGGGACCTAATCATGTGCCCAAGGCCCCTACTAATCTGGATGATCAGATTCCTATTCAGATTCGCCCTCCTCCGAATAGTACGTACGTCCCGCATCATTTATATATAAGCATTTTAGATTCTATTTATACAAGATATATAGAACTTAGATGTAAATTACTTTAATATATTTACTTAACGTTGATGTAAATTATTGTATACTATAGTGATTTTTCAGATAATAAGATCGTCAAGTGCATATCACAGTTGTGTTTACAGAATTGGCCTACACCTGTGATTACGTGGGCGAGCAAACCTATTGCCCACAAGGATGCTGTTTGGGCTGAATTCCATGTATGTTTTTTTTTAAAATTATGACAGATAATATAATATTCTAATTAAGGATAATTGTTTAGTAATGTTATTATTGTTGTTTTATTCGCAGAAAAGGTATAGATGGGAGGACGCGCAGGCTTCAGTGATTCAGACATTATTCTGGCAGAAGTGCGCCATCCGCACAAAGGATAATTTGAACAAAGAACGACAAAAAGCCATTCACAATGCCGAGATCGACCATCCAGGCCAGGGAGAGGATTACATGCACGAGCATAGCCCCTGGTGGTGCACCCAGTCCATATGGGTTGAGATGTGTGCCCAATGGAGAGCTGAGAGCTGGGTGAAAAGACGAAAGACTGCCGCCACCAACAGAGCCTCGTGTGTACCCGATGGTGAAAAGGCTAAAGGAACATACAAGGGCGATAGTATTTCACAGTTGCAGCATATCACTGCCAGGGTACTTATTTACAAGTTTTAATATGTTTACAATCATGAATTGTAGAAAATATATCCCATTTTTACTTAGTAATATTGTGTTATTTTTTGTATAGGAGTCTCAGTATCAAGGTCAGCCTATCCATTGGCTGGATGTGTACGTGGCCACCCGTGATGTTCTGCCTAATGCTATCTAGATAGCGGTAATAAGTTTTAACAACTTGATCTTGTTTATCAATGCTTACAGAATTTTCTTTTAACTATTTAATTGTTAACATGATGACATGATACTTATAAGCGTTTATTGAATGAGCATTATCCTGAAGGCACTGCACGTCCGCCTATTGAGCAAGATTTGTGGGAGAGGGCATCTATTGTGAAGAAGAACTACATTAAATGTGACACCCCCAAAATAAGTATACAACACCCATTCTGAGTCGTCAAAATATATGCTACAGAAACAACTACAACTTTATTAATACAACATAAAAACTATGAGTTTAAATACAAATATTGCCATCTAAACAATATTCATACCCAAATAAGTCCTTATTACAATTATTGATATATTATTTTACAAAAATGGTGAGGACTACTAAAACGACTTTCTAGAACCTTTATTCCATACCCCGACTAGTACTCGCTACATTCTCGCCTCCTGAGAAGAAAAATGGAACAAAAAGGAAAAGGGTGAGCTCAACTAGACCAGTAAAGAATATTATGACTAAGATAATATAGAACAAATTATCGTTAGTCTTCAACAGGGAAAAATTTGATAAAATACAATAGACAACAAGTTTCAGATCAATATTCGCAGCGAAAATAATAATTCATTAGAAGAGTTAAGTAGAGAATAAAATCTATTATCTTCTATATATGAATTTAAAAGTTTATCGTCGATATTTTATCCCTGTAACATCAATCAATATATATCTAGAATCAAATATTCATCTTTGCACTACATGCCAAAGATATTCATCAGTTGGTCATGTTCATCTAAACAACTGTTCATCTTTCCACTACGGCCAAAGATATTCATCAGAAATCATTCATCTTTGCACTACAGACCAAAGATATTCAGTAACATCATCATTTAGGATTGAGGATGATGAAAAATATTTTAAAGGAACCGAATCCAGTGAAGCAAAATAACAAATATTAAGGATTCGTATTTCGGTTTATCCATGTCCAAAAATACCTCATAAATAATCATAGTGAAGTAAAATTCAAGAATGATCAAAACATGGATACAATCAAAGCTAGTATCCATAATAGATATTTTGGAGGAAAAACAAAATTTTAATTTTAATTTTCAATTTTAACCTAAGCACCCTATTTATAGGAAAATGCTTAGAACACCAAAGCAGAAACAACTTATACCGGGTATTCCAACATTATTAACGGTAACAACTACGCCGTTATTTATAAACAACTTATACTTGCCATTTTCTTCATCCAATCGCTTTCCGTTATGGGGCTCACACAAGGCTGCGCCGTCGTACGAATATTCCCCGACAGTTAGAATATTCCACGACCAAACGAATATTCTCCGATAAAAATGAATATTTTATAACCACTTGCTTATTTAAAATATTTGAGCATTTTACCCATAACTAACCACATTAATCAAATCAACCCTTACTATTTCAAAATAATAAATAGAGGAAATTAAATTTTATTTATTAATAATTTGGGGTCTTACAACCTCCCGTCCTTATGAAATTTCGTCCTCGAAATTGACGTACGTACCTGGTGTTTCAAAAAGATGAGGATACCTCGCTTTCATTTTTGTTTCCAACTCCCAGGTCATTTCCTCAATAGCATGGTTCCTCCACAAAACTTTAACTTGTGGTATGACCTTTGTGCGTAGGACATGCTCTTTCCTATCCAAGATCTTGACCGGTACCTCTTCGTACGTTAAGTCTTTGGCTATCTCGTCCGGTTCTAACTCAATAACGTGGTTTGGGTCTTTCACATATTTACGTAGCACAGATATATGAAAAACATTATGAACACGAGACATACTTGGAGGTAACGCGAGTCAATAGGCCAAATTTCCTACTCGGTCAAGAATCTGAAATGGACCAATAAATCGTGGATTGAGCTTTCCTCTCTTCCCAAATCTTGTAACTCCCTTCCATGGAGCAACACGCAACAATACATGATCCCCAATACTAAATTCCACGTCCTTTCGATGAAGATCCGCATAACTCTTTTGTCGATCCTGTGCCGTTTGTATACGTTGTCGAATTATTTGGATCTTTTCTGTAGTCATACGTACCAACTCGGGTCCCAATAATGTTGCTTCACCCACCTCATCCCAACATATTGGAGAGCGACACTTTCGTCCATACAATGCTTCGAATGGAGTCACACCTATACTTGCCTGATAACTGTTGTTGTAGGAGAATTCCACCAATGGTAAATACTTATCCCAACTGCCTTTGAAGTCTAGGACACAGAGTCTTAATAGATCTTCAAGAGTTTGAATAGTCCTCTCTGATTGCACGTCCGTTTGAGGATGGTATGCCATGCAATCTCACAATCTCATCTACGTATATACGAGCAATACGTTCAAGGGAATAAGTCTCCCGTATCAGCAAGAAATGAGTAGACTTGGTTAATCTATCAATAATAACCCAAATAGCATTTATGCCTTGAGAAACCGTGGGAAGACCCGTAACAAAATCCATGGTAATGTGTTGCCACTTCCATTTCGGAATCTCAAGTGGTTGCAGTGGGCCCTTAGGCACTTGATGCTCCGCCTTTACACGTTGACAAGTTAAACACCTCGAGATAAACTTTGCAATCTCTCTCTTCATATTGTTCCACCAAAATGTATGTCGAAGATCACGATACATTTTGGTACTTCCAGGATGGATTGTAAATGGTGTATTGTGTGCCTCCATCATGATCTTGTACTTCAAATCAGAATCATTAGGAACACAAAGTGCGAGTGGACTCAAGTATTCCTTCTTCATCGATTCTTGCTTCTGGAATAGCACCTTCTTGCACTTTCTTCTTCATACGCATCAGCTCCGGGTCTGTGGCTTGAGCAACTTTAACTTTTTTGATTAAAGTTGGTTCTATACGTATAATTGACAACATTGCATGGGTCCCCGGAGTCTTGAATTCTATCTTCATCTTTTGTAAATCACATCAAATGGGCCTTTGTGTTGACAACATCGCACTTGTTCCCGCGTATGATCTTCTACTCAATGCGTCGGCTACCACGTTCGTTTTTCCAGGATGATATTGAATGGTATGGTCGTAGTCTTTCAACAGCTCGAGCCAACATCGTTGCTGCATGTTGAGTTCTTTCTGGGTGAAGAAATATTTGAGGCTTTTATGGTTTGAATATATCTCCACTTTCTCCCCATATAGATAGTGCCTCCAGATCTTTAGCGCAAAAATGACTGCTGCCAACACTAGATCATGAGTAGGATAATTCCTCTCATATTCTTTCAGTTGTCGTGAGACATAGGCTATAACTTTCCCACGTTGCATGAGAACACATCCTAGCCCTTTGCCTGAAGCATCGGTGTAGATAAAAAATCCATCCGAACCAGATGGTATGGTCAAAACAGGTGCCGAAATGAGTCTCCTCTTAAGCTCTTGGAAACTCTTCTAGCATTCCTCGCTCCATACGAATTTGATATCTTTCTGAGTCAGCTGAGTTAATGGAGTAACGATTCGAGAAAATCCTTCCACGAATCTCCGATAATAACCAGCTAAGCCCAGAAAGCTATGTACTTCGGTCACCGACTTCGGTTGTTCCCAACTTTTTATTGCTTCAATCTTCACCGGGTCAACAGATACTCCATGTTTTGACACCACGTGCCCAAGGAATGCAACTTCCTCAAGCCAAAACTCGCATTTCTTCAACTTGGCATATAACTTGTTTTCACGAAGCCTTTGGAGTACCAGCTTCAAATGGTGCTCATGATCTTCACAACTTTTGGAATATATGAGGATGTCATCAATAAAGACAACAACGAACTGAGCCAAATATTCCTTGAATACTCGGTTCATCATATCCATGAAAGCCGCAGAAGCATTAGTCAATCCAAAAGACATGACTAAGAATTCATAATGCTCGTACCGAGTTCTAAAGGCAGTCTTTGGAACATCCTCAGTTCTAATCTTCAGCTGATGATATCCAAAACGAAGATCGATTTTTGAAAAGAACTGTGCTCCTTGTAACTGGTCAAACAGGTCATCATACGAGGTAGCGGATACCTATTCTTGATAGTGACATGGGTTAATTCCCGGTAGTCGATCCAAAGTCGCATACTCCCGTCTTTCTTCTTTACAAATAAAACAGGAGCACCCCAAGGAGATGTACTAGGACGAATGAAACCGATGTCCAACAACTCCTGTAGTTGGACCTTTAACTCCTGAAGTTCAATAGGAGCCATTCGATATGGGGTTTTAGAAATGGGCTTTGTACCAGGTTCAAGATCAATAAAGAATTCAACTTCACGTTCTGGGGGTAGACCGGGAAGTTCTTCAGGAAATACGTCCGGAAAGTCAATAACAACAGGAATATTATTCAAATATGACGTGTCTTTATTCAAATCCATAACATGGGCCAAGAAAGCTTGACATCTGTTTTTTAATAAACGAATAACTTAATGACTTGATATAACAGTGATTGATTTTAATGGCTTAGTTGCTTGAATTACGCTTCTGAGTCAAGTTAGGAATATGAAAACTAACAACCTTACGAAAATAATCAATTTTGGCATGATGAGTAGTTAACCAATCAATCCCTAAAATCACGTCAAATGCAAGTATCTTTAAAGAGATAAGGTCAACAGGTAAGGTGATGGTGCCAACTTGGATCAAACAAGATTTATAAATGATGGATGTGATGAAAGTTTCTCTAATCTGAGTCTCCACGAGATAAATCAAAGTCTAATTTCTCCTGGAGTTAAGTTTAAACGTTGAGCACAAGCGAGAGAGATAAATGAATGGGTAACCCGATATCTAGTAAGTTATAAACTTCTCAAGAATTTATGATTAGCTTACCCGTGATCACCTCGTTTGGGTTCCTCGCATTTTGACCCGATCCACGACAAACGCTTCTTCCGAGAATCGTTGACTTTGACTTTTTCGGGATGTTTTTTGAGTCACCATCCCCGTTGGACTTGGTTTCTCTACAGTGCAATCTTGAGCGATATGTCATTCCTTTCCACAATTATAACATACCTTAAACTGTTGTGGACAGTTTAGGCTGATATGTCCTTCTTTTCCGCACTTATAGCATATACGGCCGGTGGTCGTTCTCTCCCTTGGAACCAGATTCTTCTTTGGTCTTTGACGTCTTCAGATTGTCATTGTTGAATCTCCTCTTTTTAAAATCTCCTCCTAACTCACTTCTTCTATTCTCATGGCCATGATTACCACCAGAGTGGTTGCCGCTCTTGTCAGTATTTTTTTTTCTCCTACCGGTTATCGTTGTTACGATGATACTTTGTCCACCCAGATGATCCTCGGTTGTGGTCCCTCGGTTGAGCGTACTCGTTATCTCGCTCTAATAATTGAGCCATGTTGACAACATCTGAATAGAGAGAAAATTTATGTGAAATGAGATATTGATGTATGTTGGGTTTCAAACCTCTCAAAAACATCTGCGTCATACGTTCCTCATTTTCCACCAAATGAGGTGCAAACCTGGACAACTCTGCAAACTTCGCCTCGTACTGGGACACCGTCATGTTATTCTGCTCCAGTCTAATAAACTCTACCTCCTTCATATGATGAATACTTTCAAGAAAGTACTTGTCATTGAACAGTTTCTGAAACGTTTCCTAAGACATGCTAAGTGCGGCTGGATGGGTACGCTACACAAATTTCCACCAGTAATCTTCCTCATTATGGAACATAAAGGTGGCGAATGGAACCTTCTATTCCTCCGTGCATCCCAAGACATCGAATATCTTGATAATTTGTTTGACCCACGTCTCCGCCTTAATCGGATCCGGCTTTCTCCAGAATACTGGTGGTCCCAACTCCTTGAACTGCTTGGCTGTGACAAACCGTGAATTACTATCATTTCCTCCTATGTTTTGAACACGAGTCTCCCTCGTCTGATTTTGCATGAACTGCAAAAAGCTTCTAAACATCCCATCGTTCATCATCTGCTCAGTGGTGTTGTTCACAGGAGGAACATTGCCAGCCTGTTGCACGTTCTCCTCGTTGGTGAGTACATGCGTCTCCATGGTTTCATTTACTCCAGTGTTAACATTCTCAGTTTCCATTCTTAAATACTTCCATAAACAAGAGTTAATTAATCAAATTAACAAATCACATAATACCCCTATATTATGACTGACCAACAAATAAGCTTACGTAGGACACACTAGCGAAGGATTTACTCGTCTCTCCCCTCCTAGTTTTATTTCCCGATCTCCGCCAGAGATCATATCCCTAAGCTCTGATACCAACTGTGACACCCCCAAAATAGGTATACAACACCCATTCTGAGTCGTCAAAATACATGGTACAGAAAAAACTACAAATTTGATAAAATACAATAGACAACAATTTTTAGATCAATATTCGCAGCGAAAATAATAATTCATTAGAAGAGTTAAGTAGAGAATGAAATCTACTATCTTCTATATATGAATTTAAAAGTTTATCGTTGATATTTTATCCCTGTAACATCAATCAATATATATCTGGAATCAAATATTCATCTTTGCACTACAGGCCAAAGATATTCATCAGTTGGTCATGTTCATCTAAACACATGTTCATCTTTCCACTACGGCCAAAGATATTCATCAGAAATCATTCATCTTTGCACTACATGCCAAAGAAATTCAGTAACATCATCATTTAGGACTGAGGATGATGAAAAATATTTTAACGAAACCGAATCCAAAGAAGCAAAATAATAAATATTAAGGATTAAGTATTTTCGGTTTATCCATGTCCAAAATATACTCATAAATATCATAGTGGAGTAAAATTCAAGAATGATCAAAACATGGATACAATCAAAGCTAGTATCCATAATAGATATTTTGGAGGAAAACAAAATTTTAATTTTTCCGTGAATAGTCTTGAGTATTCGTGAATAGTGCCATATCGTGAATAGTCTTAGTATCGTGAATAAGTAACCCCACACTAAAAACAAGAATTTCACAAGAAAAAATTTACCAATATTCCGGCATAATGATATTGAAAAAAATAATATCATTTTCAAAAAAAATAATATCCCTTACCTCGAAAGAATCGTACTTCTGGCTGGAATACTGGATATAGTGCTGAAGGGAACTTGCACCGTATAACAACACTCAAAGTATCAAAATACTCATAAGAATACGCTCAATATATCGAGAGAGAAAGAGAGAGAAAACTTCAGTTTCTGGTGTGATTTTCAATTCTAACCTAAGCATCCTATTTATAGGAAAATGCTTAGAACACCAAAGCAGAAAATTTAATAAAATATTATTATTTATAATAACAATTCCTATGCACACCTTTGAATCTGAATTCATCAATTTAACACATGCAAATGAGGCCCACAAAATGTAAAAAAACGTTTTTGTTAATATAAATATTTAAAACTTTCAAAAATCAATTATTTCGGAACTTTGGAACTTCAATAATTCATAACAAATAACCTTTTTGTCAGAAAAATTCAAACCTTATGTCTTTTTCATAGAAAATTCCATTCTCTACAACTTTGCAGAAGAAAGTTTTTCCAAATTCCAAATAGAAACTGACCAAAATCCACAAACGGCCGATTTTACATGCTATAATCAAATTTCAGTCAAGAAATGGGGTCCACAAACATGAAAAACATGTTTTAATCATTTAATGCAACAAAAGTACTCTTCCTCCTCATATAATTATATATCCCACATTCATTATAAAAATATCATCATTATTATATTATAATAATATAATAAAATATTATTTTATCAGAAAAGATAAAATATCAATTTTCAACAATTGTCACTTTAAAAATTTTCTCCATCTATATCCACATAAAATGAATATTTTTCTCATCATATAAATCAATAATTAATTATTCACAAATAATATTACGTAATCACAATCTTGATGATCGAGCGCCTCGAGGAAAGAGGGGCTTTCAATAAGGATTTCTCCTTCTTGGCGCATGATTAGGTGACCAAACCTCTCCTTAGTGAGAACTTTCTAGACATTATCAATAATGTTATCTAATAATATTATTCAGATAATATGAATTATTGCTTCGATAATGGAAAATACTGTGTAGTGACAATTATTGAAACAACAATAATATAAAATATCAACACAACAATTATTGAATCAATAAAATAAAATACTGAACAGTAATTACCACTTGCTTATTTAAAATATTCCAAACGAATATTCTCCGATAAAAATGAATATTTTATAACCACTTGCTTATTTAAAATATTTGAGCATTTTACCCATAACTAACCACATTAATCAAATCAACCCTTACTATTTCAAAATAATAAATAGAGGAAATTAAATTTTATTTATTAATAATTTGGGGTCTTACAACCTCCCGTCCTTATGAAATTTCGTCCTCGAAATTGACGTACGTACCTGGTGTTTCAAAAAGATGAGGATACCTCGCTTTCATTTTTGTTTCCAACTCCCAGGTCATTTCCTCAATAGCATGGTTCCTCCACAAAACTTTAACTTGTGGTATGACCTTTGTGCGTAGGACATGCTCTTTCCTATCCAAGATCTTGACCGGTACCTCTTCGTACGTTAAGTCTTCGGCTATCTCGTCCGGTTCTAACTCAATAACGTGGTTTGGGTCTTTCACATATTTACGTAGCACAGATATATGAAAAACAATATGAACACGAGACATACTTGGAGGTAACGCGAGTCAATAGGCCAAATTTCCTACTCGGTCAAGAATCTGAAATGGACCAATAAATCGTGGATTGAGCTTTCCTCTCTTCCCAAATCTTGTAACTCCCTTCCATGGAGCAACACGCAACAATACATGATCCCCAATACTAAATTCCACGTCCTTTCGATGAAGATCCGCATAACTCTTTTGTCGATCCTGTCTTGCTTTGTATCGTTGTCGAATTATTTGGATCTTTTACGTAGTCATACGTACTGACTCGGGTCCCAACAATGTTGCTTCACCCACCTCATCCCAACATATTGGAGAGCGACACTTTCGTCCATACAATGCTTCGAATGGAGTCACACCTATACTTGCCTGATAACTGTTGTTGTAGGAGAATTCCACCAATGGTAAATACTTATCCCAACCGCCTTTGAAGTCTAGGACACGAGTCTTAATAGATCTTCAAGAGTTTGAATAGTCCTCTCGATTGCACGTCCGTTTGAGGATGGTATGCCATGCAATCTCACAATCTCATCTACGTACATACGAGCAATACGTTCAAGGGAATAAGTCTCCCGTATCAGCGACTGCATGCGGTCGCTGATATCTATTAGTGACTGCTAAGCATTTGAGAGTATCGTGACCTTTCTGCGGTCGGCCGATAGCGATCAGCTTGGACACGTGGACCACGTCGACCTTTTGGCCTGAGCCATACCGACTCGACAGCGACCAAAATGACGAATTTGGTCACTATTCGCGGTCGCAGATATATCGGTCGCTAATAGTGGTCGCTGATATGCATCCCAGCGACCAGATTTTATGAGATGACTATCAGCGACTGCACTCGGTCGCTAATAGCTATCTGTGTCCAATGGCGGTCGCTGATACGCGGTCGCTGATAGACCATTTTCTTGTAGTGAACTAAACTAAAGGGAAATACATACCGACTTAACCTCCTGAAACGACTACGAGCCAGAATTATGTACACCTCGTAGCTTGCCGCGATTCTTCTTCACCTGCTTTGACATGGTCTTGAATGCAACATCATCCAAGTACGCACACATCGCAGTTCCTTGCGTCAGATCTCGACATCTTGTGGGGTGATGCTCTCGCAAAAGTAGTCCCGGCGATTCTTCTATTGCGGGGACCGCCTCCCTCAGCCTCTCGTCTGACCCGAACAAGACAGTTCTTCGAAATGTGGGCAATGATAACTGCGTCACCATTCACATCAATGATGCCGGCCTCGTATCTGCAGTATCTCTATCAAACAGACATAACATATATATAATTAATTATTTGAACAATTTGTAAATAACATGGACCTTGATTTAATATATGTAATTAGACTTACGTAAAACTCCCGTAAAACTGTCACCATGAAGCCGGCATCGTAACGCGAGTATTGACTAAATCGCATGCAGCTAGTAGGGAGATTCGCCAGGCAGATTACGTGTACGGCCGCCTTAGCGACAAGATCCATAATACTAGAATACAAAATCTATTAAGAATATTTTAATTTATTAATCACATAATAATATCATTCTAATTGAACATAAGTGATATATTATAGTTGAAACCTACACAAACGAGCCGACATCAATCTGGGCTGTAATCGAAATCGCCGGCGGATGACCTATAGATTGAGGTTAGGCCTCGCCGTTGGCCTTTAATGCCTAGCATCTGTATGTTTAATATAGTTATGACATTGTCAAAAAATAGTTCCAGAGCGGCCGCTACCATGACCACCTCCACCGCTATGTCGAGGCATAATTGTACTACTGAAATAACAGACATAGATACGATGATATTAATTAAATTTCATTGCAATTATTATATATAATGATTGATTTTAGTTGTATAATATTTACAAAACACCAATTAGTGAAGAAGTAGTACGTCGTCAAACCTGTCAGAATCAAAATCATTTTCATCCTCTGATTCTGTCTCTTCCTCTTCTGTATCAATTTCTTCTTCAGTATCATCTTCTACCATCACCTACGGACTGACAACCACATCTTCCTCCACTTCGTCAACATCGAGTACGTTAACGAAATCATCAACCAACACATCGTCATTATATAGCACAACGTGGCTGGGATTGCTAACTTGTTATTGCAACGGGTCATCCGTATTTGTGTTCTATAATTTATGACATTAGGGGCGTAGTACACTTGAGTTACTTGGCTGGCTAACACAAATAAGTCATCAGACTATAAATTCTATTTTATATCTACCGTGGCGATTCTATTACGATAAACTTTAACACCCTTTCCAGTATCAAACCAGCGACACTTAAATGTAACGACCTTTTTAGCCCCTGGATAATTGAGCACAACCACTTCCTTTAATCTTCCATAGTAATTGGACTAAGAATCTCCATAACAACTTCCCAACACGATAACGCCAGAGTTGAATGATGTCAATTCATTCAAGTCATCAACCTTGAATCTATACCCATTCACGATATAATCTAGAAATGAACTAACGAGTTTGTACAGGCCTAAAATGACATCTCTAAAACGCTCATAAGCGTTATCTTCTTTGAGCCTTCTCTTAAACCACTATTAAAAATTATCATTAGTGAATTATTAAATGGGTAAAATCCATCTGTAGCCATGCCATGCCTGACATTCCTAACTTCGTCGACAAATTATGGAAATTGGCATCAAAATTCTTGCACTCATCTCCATCTGCTGGGTGAGTAAGCTGACCAGGGACGACATCCCTTGTCCTATGCTAACGCATACTGGGTGCAGTATGCGAAGACATGAATAGTCGTTGCAACCTCGGCGCAAGAGGAAAGTACCGTAATATCTTCTTCGGAACATGTTTCTCCTTCACCCCACGTTTTGTGATTTTGTACCGAGGCAAATTGCATATATCACACTGCACCTTATCTTTGTCCTCCCCATAGTATAATATACAGTCCTGCTCACAAGCATCGATCTTCTCATACCCGAGATTCAACCCCTTAACCATCTTCTTCACTTCATAGTAACTCACGGGCAGGGTATTATCCTTAAGTAAGAACTCCCTGAAAATAACAAGAAAATCAAAATTCTCTCTCATTGCAATCATGCTCATTCTTGTAGTGTAAAAGTTTCATCACTGCAGAAAGCCTGGTGTGCTTGTCGTGTTCAAGATACAATGGGGTCCCTGATTAAGATAGCATCTTGTAGAAGGCAGTTGCTGAATCATTTGGCTTTTATTGATCAGCACTGCTAATTGACGCATGCTCATATTCAGCCCAGTCAATATTCGTAGGGCCATACGCATCTACGAACATCTCCACGACATCATAGTTATCTGACTGGTCTACAGTACTTTCTGACAATTCTCTAAACTCAACTGATTCCCCGTGATGAATCCATACCGAATACCCATCCATAAACCCACGTGAATATAAGTCAAATTTCACTTCATCGACAGTCTTCCATATCATATTCTTACACTTGAGACACGGGCATCTCATTTTTCCGTTCAGATCATCAGCATGTTCTATTGCTTTGTTCATAAAATTGGACACCCCGTCACGGTACGCATCAACTAATCTCCTCCCATCAATCTTTATCCTATGTTACATCCAACTCCGGTCGGCATCCATCTTTAATTGAAGAAAATACCCAATTAGATCAAGAATAATCATAAATGTCGTGTAAGCATGAATTTAGTTTACCTAGTTTATATCTCCACTCTATAGGGGTTAGGCTTCTATCCCGTTCCTGGATGCGTCTCCTCACTAGTGCCAATCTTAAGCACGTTTCTACTATTTTCAGCAGCACTTCCCTATGGTCTCCAAGTACATGAAATAGACCAAGAAACTTAGTCTAAGTATGCACTCAGAGAACATGTAGAGACACCAGCTAAAAGTTCCTCAAAATTTATAAAAATGCACCCTGTGCATTGGCACCGGCATAAGTGAGAGACATAACATCCAGTAACAGTCCCAAACTAGGGACTATTCGACATTCACTCCTAATGAGTGAATGTCGAACGAGTTTCACTATAAGAAAACTGCCTATTTCCGACTGACGTATCATCGACGGATTATATTCGGTCGAAATAGGATTATGTCCGAGGGAATAATGTTTCGGATATAAGTCCCTCAGAAATACATTAATTAGGACGGAATTCAGTCGAACTTAGTACTCCCCAGTTGGCGCCAAGTTTGGCGCCACCGCGAAAAGTAATTTCGACGAAAAAACATTAATTCCGAGAGACTTTTCGTCGAACTTAAACTATTTTCGAGACACGTATGTCCGACGGACATTCCGTCGGAGATAAAAATAAAAACCTTTCACCTTCTGCCTTTTCATCTCAGACGCTCGTTTAGTTACTCCTCCTCGATCTCATCCTCACCGCCCCCACCTTCTCTCATTCTCTAAGTCTCAGTCGATCTCCTTCCCTCTCTCATCCTCCCCGCCCCCACACCGGACCCCCCCAGTACTCTCCTTCCCTCTCTCATCCTCCCCACCCTATCCATCCGGTCATTGCCGACCGGTCCTCCGCCACCCCTTTTCCTCTGCCACCGTACGTTCGTCTCTCTCTTTCTCTATCTCTTCACCACTCTCTTTTCAATTTCCCTCACGGCCACCCCTTCCACATAGCGCCATCACGCGACCTCCCTTCTGCAATCGGCGTCGACGACTCGCGTTCTAGCCGGGTTGGACTCTGTTTTCTCCTTCTCCTCCTTTAACCGATTTTTAAACTAGCTAAGGCCTAAGGTTAGTAATGGTTTATTTGTATAATTAGGTATAATTTCCTGCCCTATATTGTGCATATTACACTGAAATTAGTACTATATATATATATATATATATTGATGATAATTACTGCTACTATATATATTTCGGATTCATTGCTGAAATTGGGACTTAAGTGTTAATTGTCATTATAAGGGTTATTATTTGTGTTCTGCCGAAATGGGTTATTTGTGTTTTGCCGAAATGGGTTATATCTATTTGTGTTCTACTGAAATTATAAGGGTTATTATTTGTGTTAATTGCCAAACTGTTGTGAAAATTGGGTTGCCGAAATTGTGTTATGCTTAACTGTTATGCAAACTGCTGTGCAAATTGGGATTGCAGCTTATGTTGCAGATTCTGTTTAGTGTATAACATCTAGTAAATGTTTCAATTTGTTTTTCTGCAATTACACATGATATTTCCGATGGAATTTCTGACTGAATTTCTGTCAGAAGTCTTCAATTGCAAATTTTGTGGGCCCATGTAACTATTTAAATATGTTACTTAATTAATTTTCCAATACTAAAATAACCTAGTTTATAGTAATATTTACTTAGTTTTGTACTACTAAATAAAATAAAATAATATTATAAATAATATAAACATAAATAAAATAATATAACATAATATAAAATAAAATAATAAAATTAAATAACATAAGATAAGATAATTTAAGATAAAATGAAATGAAATAAAATAAAATAATAAAATTAAAATAAAATAATTGTTTCTAAATGAAATAACTTAAATTATATCTAATAAATAAATAAAATACATTAAATAATATAATATAATATAATATGAGTAATAATAAGATAAAATAAAATAAAATACAAAATAATAATAAAAAAATTTATAATAATTTAAATTTAATAAAATATAATGAAAAAATAAATAAAATTTAATTTAATAAAAATTTAAATTTAATAAAAAATATTTTAAAATATATAATATAATACAAATAAAATACAATCCAATAAAACATAAAATAAAATAAAAATAATAGAATAAAATAAAATTCTCATAAACTAAGTACCACTTACTTAGTTCACATTGGCAAAATAAACTAAGTAGGAGTGAATGTCGAACAGTATTCTCTATAGATTCTAAATAACAATTTTCATAAACTAAGTACCACTTACTTAGTTTATTATCATTGGCAAAATAAACTAAGTAGCATTTGTTTAGTTTGCCACAATTTTTAATATATAAATGCAATAACACTCTCCCTACATATATGTACTATTTCTTGTATGCAGGTTTCGACATAGCAGTTGTAGCTAATAGTACTCAATGGCCTTGGCAATAATTAAAAAAAGGGTCGTAGTTCTGTTTGTGTCATATACTCGAATAATAAAGGTAATTGAATTCTATGAGACATTCCTCATTTGTTCCATCATATGAGATGGCAACATCCGGAAAAGGAGTGCGATAAGTTGTTGAACAAAGTTCTAGGTTAAGCCCCCACCTCTCAGAAGGCGAACGATCCACTTCTGCTGCTAGGAATGAATAATCTCTCCCATCCATGAGTCCAATCCATGATATAAGTCGACCTATCACCACTCCCAGATTCCTCGGATGGGTAGTTCGCTCGCTCATCTAGAGCGATCTCAACTTTGTTCAACAACTATCCATTTAACTCCTTCCTGAGTGGTGGTTGTCATCTCATATGATGGAATAGTGAGGAATGTCCTGCAGAATTCAATTACCTTTATTATTCGAGTATATGACACAACAGAACTACTACCACCCTTTTTTTCCCTAAATTCTTACTCAAGTAGAGATTCCACATAACAATTCTCATAAACTAAATAGCATTTTCAATTATATATGTACTATACTTTGAAACTTAGAAACCCGTTTGACATACACTCAGTAGGGGTGAATGACGAACAGTCCCCAATTGGGGATCATTATTGGATGTTATGTCTCTCACTTAGTAAGTGCAAATACGAAACGGTACATTTTTGTTATTTTGAGGATTAATCGATCGTTATCTCTATATGTTCTCCGAGTGCATACTTAGATTAAGTTATCTTAGTCTATTTCGTGTGATTGGAGACCATGCGGAGGTGCTGTCGAAATTATCTTGAAACTCATGAAACGTACTCAACGTGTTTGCACTCGTGACGAGACGCATCCAATAACGGGATAGAAGCCTTACCCCTATCCTGTATAGGGGTGTTCATCGGTAAAAAACTGAACCGAACCGAACCAAACCGAACCAAACCGAATACCGATAGTAGCTAATTTCATGAACCGGTATACCGAACCGGCGGTACCGGTTTTTATCGAAAATTAATATTAATATTATTTTTATTTTTATTTTTATTTTATTATTTTATTATTTTTATTATTATTTTATTATTATTTTATTATTTTTATTATTATTATTATTATTACTTTTATTAATAGTATTATTATTTTATTAATATTAATATTATTTTATTATTATAATCATTATTTTTTATTATTATTATTAATAAAAAAAAGAAAACCTAGGTATATACCGGTCAGATTCAATAAAAACCAACCATGAAAACGTCGAACCAAAACCTGTATATATACCGGGTTTTTTATCTATCAACCGACCGGTTCTTTTTATACCGAAACCGAATTTGCCTTCGGTCCGGTCCGGAAAACTGAAAAACCAAAAAAACTGGTTGTTTTGAACACCCCTAGTCCTGTAGAGATACTAGGTAAAACTAATTCACGCATGAATATCCAAATTAACTTAATGCGTACTTCTGTGTAGTTAAAAATGTCAGCCAACCGGAGTTGGATGTACCGTAGGATACCCAGTGATGGGAGGGGATTAGTCTCAGCTTATCGTGTTGGGGTTTTAGATTTCTTGAACAAAGCACTAGAACATACGGATGATCCAAACGGGAAGATGTGATGCCCGTGTGTCAAGTGTAAAAATCTGATTTGGAAGAAAGTCGACGAGATTAAATTCGACTTATTTTCTCTTGGATTTGTGGATGGGTACTTCATATGGACTCATCACGGGGAATCAGAAGTGATTGAAATTATTGTGGAACAACCAATTCCACGGGCTTCATACGTCGAACACTATGATCCAGTTGAGATGTTGGTCGATGCTTATGGCCCTACTACTATTGATTGGGCTGAATATGAACCTTCTTCAAG
Source organism: Panax ginseng (assembly GCA_020205605.1). NCBI lineage: Eukaryota > Viridiplantae > Streptophyta > Magnoliopsida > Apiales > Araliaceae > Panax > Panax ginseng. Next base: position 129,720,549 of record CM035136.1, on the reverse strand, counting down.
CAGTGCGATGCAAGTGCCAAATGATACAGCTGCTGCCTTTTACAAGTTGTTATCTGAATCTGGGGTCGCGTTGTATCCGGGAAATGATACGAACACCAAGCTTTCTACAGTGACGCAGCTCTTACACTTCAAGAATGAGCACGACTCAAGTGTATTACGCTCCTAATGTCGTAAATACTCGAAGCCACTGGTACACAGTAGTCACTACTAAAACACGCTCATTTAATGCTGATAACATGTTTGGTATGGATGAGGCGTACAAGAAGATGTGAGCAACCCATTGGCCGTAGTGTTCCATGCTGAAGATGTGGTGAATATTGATGTCATTGACGTACCTAACGATGAGGATGTCGAGGCCAACGTACACATGAATGATTATGTAGTCGTTGAGGATGATAACGATGACGAAACTGATCTCGAAACTGAGGATGAGGAAGATACCGAATCCGAGAATGATATACACGTTGATTCTAATGGGTTTGATGACGTGCGTAATTGAAAATGAGCATTCAAATTAGTACTTACCTCATATTGTTAAACCTTACATACTCGTAATCTACTAATTTTGTTATTGCGGTAGGATATTCATGGCTAGACATAGCGGTGGAGGTCGCCGAGGTGGTGGGCGATCCGGTACTGGAGATGGTAGCCATGATGGAGGCTCTTCTTCAGGCGCGAGTAAGTTATCTTAACTAGGATTTAAATATATCTCAAGCTGTATTAATTATAATGATTATTGAAGTACTATGTTAAATACAATTATTACAGATGAACCTCGTCGACGACACCGAGGGACGAACCTCGGTATCTTTGGACGTCCGCCGGCAGTGCCACTTACAGTACCGGTGGATGTCGATTCCCAGCAGTAAGTGTTAATATATTCGTACTATTTCTATCACTTATTGCAAAACACAATTCACATAACATATATTGTTATACTTTTTCTGTAGTATACTAGACCCGGTGGCTAAGCACACCCTACCCGCGATTTGTTTGACACATCTCTCGAGAGGGTGCATGCGGTTCATGCAGTATGCGCGGTACGATGCCACTTTTATGCAGACCGTCTTGTGGGAGTTCCAAGTAAGTTAAGTATATTATCACTACATAGTTGTATTGGGATGACAAAATCAATTGTTCTTAATTTTAAATAATCTTTTGTTATAGGTTTATTATTGATTTAACCCGAGCATCTCTCAGTCAGCTGGCGATGATGTGATTGAGCATCACGTCGCTGCGAATTACTCTGGATGGTCAGATGAGATGCGACGAAAAGCCCTTAGGGCGGGTTGAGACACCATTTCGGACCACCATCAGAGATCATCAGTCCCGTATAGTCTCCGATTTAGACTGGGAGGCTATGTGTGCGCACTGGGAGGCTGATGACTTCAAAAAAAAGTCTGAGCAGGCGAAGAAGAACCGTGGTCAACTCCGGTACACACCACTGGTTCTTAGTCGTTCGAGGAGGCGAAGACGGTAAGTGCGTTGTATTTAGTTATTTATGTGTCAAGTTCTCACACAAGTACTTAAGACCTGTTTTATGATTGTTTGTATTAGGCATTGGGGAGGACCTTGGGCCGAGATCCTACCATTCTAGAGTTTTTGGATCGAGCCCATACGCCTAAGGACGAGCGTGCTTTGTCTCAGGTAGCTTTATCTATACGGGTAAAACTTATCTTACTATTTAGCTTTTAATAATATTTAATCGTAACTAAAATGATATAATTAACATACATATACGGAATACATTATAGGACCGATTTAAGAGGCTTCGGGACGAGCGTATAACTAAGCTGGAGACTATTAGGAGGGGTTCTGAGCCGTTAGATTCTGCCACCCCTCTTCCCGATATTGTATTAGATCGGGATGAGGAGCCGAGACTATGGGTCGCGGCTCTCGAGATCCCCTACTAGCGATGCATCACGATATATTGAGTGTTGGTCCGCCGAGGATACCCGTATATACACTTCCCGGAGGTAATATTTTTAATGTTTCATGAAATTATCCGAATTTATCACATTATATAAATTATTATTAGTAATCAATTTTGTATCTCTTTATAGGCTCCGGCCACGCCTTGTCGTCAAGAACATATGTCGGACCATCTCATACTGCAACGCTTAGATGACGATATCTTCCTATGGTGACAGGCCGTGGTTTGGATAGGTTCCATACCAATCCTGGTCTTTCGGCGTCATAGATTGCCTTCCGATTCTCGTCTTCACCAGATTACTCGTGATATTATAGCAGGGGCCTCTGCAGAGAGTACGGGATTACCACGGGAGCAGTTCGATGCTTGGAGCGCCGAGATGCTCCGGATGGTGATTACCCTCTTGGAGGAGGCTTTTCGTCCGTCCCCACCTACTCAGGTATTCTTATTGTTTATGTTTTTAAATTAAGGCTAGTTTGTTAATTCTCTCTCTCTCTCTCTCTCTCACACACACACACACACACACACACACACACACACACATATATATATATATATATATATATATATATATATACGGACTAATGATTTATATTTTTGATTCTATCAACAGGGTGGCGATGGCGACCAGGCTGGAGATGATGAGCAGGAGCACGAGTCTGATTTTCATACATCAGAGCAGCGTCGTTCACCTCCGCCCGATGATGATCATACTTTTACTAGTTTGTAATTCATTTGTATATATTCATGTTATTGTAGAACTTTTGTATATATTTTATTGTCTAATTGCGTCTATACAACTATTGTAAATTATATTGTTTAACATTTATGGAACATTAGCTTATATTTGTAATTGGTTAGCTTATAATACATTTTGGTGGATATTTAAATGTGAATGTGAATGATAATGAGTTGAAGATTAAGTTTTAGTGCTACGTTGCATATTTGAATGTGAGATATAGGTTTATATTACTGTGTATTGGGTTGTGACAGGTTACAGGTACATTAATGGGTTTAAACACCTAGAAACTGAACTTTTAAAATCTGCAATTAATAAAAAGGATAGTTATCCGACGGAATAGGGTAGTTGCGACGGAACTTCCCTCGGAAGTAACAAATAAGCAATTTTTAATAAATTCCGAAATATCCTAATTTTAGTCAAACATACGTTAACTTCGACGCAACTTATCCGTCGTAAACACTCTATCTCCGACTCAAATTCCGTCGAATTTAATAATTAGCCAATTTTAATGAATAGTGGGTTATTTTATTTTTCAGTCGGACATAAGATAAGGCCGAGGGAATACATCCGTCGAACATAGGTACTGTTATATTTGACGAAAAGATTCGTCCTATATATTCTGTCGAAGATAGTTAATGTTCGACGCACATCCGTCGAAGATACGTTCGTCGAGGATAATGAAATTCCGACAGAATTTTTGACGGATCTTATTTTCGACGCGATTATTTACGACCGAATATCTGACGGATATTTTCGTCGGGAATAATATATTTTTGACTGAATAGGCGTATGTCCGACGGAATAATCCCTCGGACTTAAGCTTTTTTCTTGTAGTGTTTCTAAGTTGACACCTCCAAAACATATATGTCTTCATCAAGATAAACTAAGTATAGCATTTACTTCGTTTGAACGATAAGATATGGTTCTCATATTTTATTATGGGAACCAGATCATACCATTCAAACTAAGCAAATGGTACTTAGTTTATTTTGCCAATGAAAAACTAAGTAAGTGCTACTTAATTTATTTTGCTAATGAAAAACTAAGTAAGTGCTACTTAGTTTATTGAATATTGCATCCCAACTAAGCAAATGCTACTTAGTTATTAATTGTATTTAGTTGTACTTAATTTTATTTAATTGTATTATATTATATCGCATCCCAACTAAACAAATGCTATTTAGTTAATTTTATTTATTTAATTTTAGTTATTAATTGTACTTAATTTTATTTAATTTTATTTTGTCTTTGTAATATATAATATAATTTTTGATTATTTTATTAAATTAAATTAAATTCATTTTATTATTTTATTAAATCGATTTATTAAATTAAATTATTTTATTATTTTATTATTTAATTTATTTTATTTTCATTGTTTTATTAAATAACTAAATTAAATTAGTTTTATTTTATTCAATTCAATTTAATTTATTATTTAATTCATTTAGTTTTATTTTAATAAATCAAATTAAATTTATTGTTATGTTTTAATTTATTTTGTTTTATTCAATTTAATTAAATTCATTATTTTATTTTATTTTGTATTATATTATATTATCAAATTTTTAAAATTTATTTTATTTGATAAACTAAATTAAATTTATTTTATTTTAGTAGTAAGAAACTAAGTAAATGCTACTTAGTTTATATTTTAATATTGGGAAACTATGTAAGACCCCAACTTTTATAAATAAAGATGAATTTTCTATAAATATCATTTTTGAATATTATGGAGTAAATTTGATATAATGTTATAGTTGTGGGTAATATTTATAAATTTTGCAAAGTAAGCAAGTTGTTATATAATATTCGATTGGTCAGGGAATATTCGTTTTAACGAGGAATATTCGTACAACGCAACACAATCATTGGTGGACCCTACAATGGAATTATTATTTGATTGAGAAAATGACAAAAATACTTTATGAAAATAACGGCGGAAGTTTTTACTGTTAACTCTGTTGAAACACCCGTGTTAAAAGTACGATGTCTGCTGTAGTTACACAAGAAGCACACAATATTGATTATTGATGCTTACGTGAGAAGTCACTCGCTTTTGTTCAATTATTATTACGATAATTCTTTGCATAGTATCTCACGTTATTTGATTCAATTATTGTCAATATTTTATAATCAATAATTGAGATGACAAAGTTATTAATATTATTATTTGTAATATTAACGATGTCTACAAGTTACATCGAGGAGAGGTTTGGTCACCTAATTATGGCGTCGATGGGGAGAAATCCTTATTGAAAGCCCCCTCTTTCACGGGAACGACACAGTCGATTAATATTGTGAATTATAATAATGATGATGAGTTTTGTTTTATTAGTATTATTAATGTAATAAAAGCAAAAAGCTTTTTATTTAAAATGTAATACTTTTATAAAGTTATTCATTTTATTAGACTAATAGTAAAATCTTTTTATATAAAATGTAATACTTTTATAAAGTTATCTGCTTTATTAGACAATAATTAAAATATATTATATTTTATTATGCATAGTATTTGCATAATTGCTGCATAGTAAAAAATCTTTTTATATAAAATGCAGAATACTTTTATAAAGTTATTCGCTTTTTATATATATAAATAGAATATATTATATTTTATTATAAACCAATTTGGATGGTCCGTTTAAAGTAAATCAATCTGGACCGTTCATAAATTAGTTACTATGCAGTCCATTCTTCTATAAATAGAAGCTCATTCCTTTATTATTTCTTACGAATTCACTTAAACTCTAGAGAGAGAAACTAAAGAGAGAGTTCTTCTTTTATAATCTTGAGCGTATTTATTTAGAGTTTAAGAAAGCTTTGAGGGTAGTGCAAGTTTTTTTTGAGTATATCCTCGCCCTACCAGTCAAAATACTCTTCTTTTACGATAAGGGATATTATTTGTTGTACTCGTTAGGGGTATTCCTTCTTTCTTATTGGTGAAATTCTTTTGTTATTCCATTCTTTATTATTTTGTTGGAATAACCTGTATACGCGGGATACCCTATACTTGGTGAAATTCTTCTGTTATTCCATTATTTTTTATTCTGTTGGAATATCCTGTCGGTGCGTTTACGCATGACCTGGTTCTATTATTTATTATTCTGTTGGACTATCCTGTCGGTGTGTTTACGCATGACCTGGTTCCATTATTTATTATTCTGTTGGAATAACCTGTCTGTGCGGTCTATCGCATGCCTGGTGATTTTTTTTGTTATTCCATTCTTTATTATATTCAGTTGATTAAAGTTTTGACTTCTATACTCCATGAAATTAGTGGAATATCCTTGATATTTGCGCTTCATCCAGTATCTTTTCATGGAAATATTCTTCTGAGCATTCTTGAGTGTTACTCTACCAAGAAGTATCATGTTGACAATTTGGACATTATTAGTTCCTGGATAAATTAATTCTTGAACTTGTTTTATTGAATTCTTATATCATTGTCATCATCCTCATGTTTATATTATGTTGAAAGTCATCTGTGGCCTGTAGTGCATAGATGGACTTGTTATGATTATGACAAGGGATTATTCGGTGTAATCATGACCGTAATGTTACAAATGATATGGAAAAAGTCTTCATTGACTCGTAGTGCATTGATGGACAGTTGTTGGCATGATCATGACCATTGATGAATACACGAATATCCTTGGTTGTGGTGCATGGATAATTTGTGGTTGTGATACTAATGAATATCATTGGTAGTAGTCGCGTGGATTATGTGGATTATTTATTAAAATTTGAGTCTCGTGATAAAAAGTCATGAAAACCTTTTAAATCACGTAAGATAGTAGATTTTATTCTCTACTTGACTCTTCTAATGGATTACTTGTTAAGATTCTTGCGCTTAAACTTGATGTTTGTTATATTTTATCGCTTTAACACCTTTGTTGAAGGCTAATGATAATTTATTCGCATTATCTTAGTCATAATATTTCTTACTAAGCTAGTTGAGATCACCCTTTTTCTTTCATTGTTCTCTTGAAAAATGAGAACGTGGCGAGGGACTAGTCGGGAAGCAGTGATGGTCCGGATAATAGCATTAGTAGTCCTCACTATTCTATGAAATAGTGTGATAATAAATGTAATGAGGACCTCCATTGAGTTTGTATATTGTCTAGATGACAATATTTGTATTAAATCTCCCAGCATATGTTTAGTCGTATTTTACACGACTGTTGTATAATTAAGTTGTATTTGAATTTTGTACCATGTATTTGGCGACTCAGAATAGGTGATGTATACCGATTTTGGGAGCGTCACAAACTAATTACATAATAAATAAATATATACTTGCAGGGCCCATAAATTTTGCAATTGCATAATTCTGACAACAATTTTGTCAGAAATTCCGTTGGAAATATCAAATATACCAACAATTAACATAAAACAGACATTCCTATAATCAATGGCAAAATCAATTATACCAACAATCACAACAATTGAGTAAATTAACCTAAAATTGATAAGATAGTCTAATAATCAATCATACTCAAAACTTAATCCAAATTAACCAACAACCAACAATCTACAATTTAGTTCATGGCAACAAAATAGACCAAATTATATGCTAGCAAAAAAATAAAGAAGCAACAACTATATGCTACAGCACTACCGGAGGGGGAAAACCACTACCGGAGGGGAAAAAATTATATGTTAGACCAACAACCAAATTCAGACCAATTTCATACTTTTAGTAACAATATATATATATATATATATATATATATATATATATTCAAAAAGTAATCCCATATAAAATTATACCAACAATTATATGCTAGCAAAAAAATAGAAAGCAAATGGGTAGAGAAACTGCTAACCACCCTTGGGAGGGGAGGAGAAAGAGTCATTGACTGGAGGAGGAGAAGGAGACGGAGGGGGAAAAGGCTGCCAAAAAGGAGAAGTTACCAGGGTTGTCGCCGGAGGGAGGAGAGGTAGTCGTCGGAGGGAGGAGGGAGGAGAGGTGGTCGCCAGAGGGAGAAGGGAGGAGAGCGAGCTGAGAGAGATAATGAGAGATAACACTGAGGCGGCTGGGGAAAGTGAACTGATTTTAGGTTTTAAAGGATATTCTCAACGGAATTCCATCGAGATTAGTTCAGTCGACTTTAACATACTTTCGATGAACTATTTCGTCGAGGATAACACATATTCCGTCGAGTATATACTCGCGCTGGCGAAAAAGCTTGCCGCCAAAGAGGATGGCTTAATTCCGACGGATGTTCGTCGATGATACATTAAAGTCGACTGAATTAATATCGACGAAATATTCAGTCAGTCTTAGCTTAAAGTCGACTGAATATGTTCAGTCGAGCTTAATTCCATCGGAAATAAACCTTTTTCTTTTAGTGTTAGATGCGACAATATATATATATATAGACACACACACACACACATAGGTCCAAGCTTCCTAAAAGACATAGTGATAACTTATAAATATATTTTGTTCCACATTTATTTGTTTACATGGTTATAAATGTATATATATATAGGTACCAAGCTCTCGTCTTTTGTAATTTTAATAATGTTTCTCATTTAATTAGGGTATTGATATTTGCACGCACAAGCAAAATTTTATATTTTCACAAGTTTCTTCTCACATAAGTGAGACACATTTACTATTCATGTGAGACAGAGATCTTGTGGAACTATAACTTTTACTTATGGAATCACTTCTTAATTTTTTTTTGTGAGTTTAATCTTTTGTCATATTCTTTTCATTCAAATATTTTAAGTTAAATTTTGGTGTTTATTTTTCTTTGGCAGATTGAAGTTTACAAGACCAACCTTGCGTTGAATTGAAAATTATAACAATGAAGAGAGGAATTAACATAACAAATCTACAAAGTTTTTATAACTTGTTTTTCTTATCTCTTTACTTGTTTTAATGATTAAATATTTTAGGTACTATATATGATCTTCAAGACACCTACATTTGTTTGATTAAAGTTTTGTGCGTTTTGTTACTTGATTATTTCATATTTAGTTGTGGATTATACAATTGGTTATTTATATAATATAATATTTTATTTGATGTTGATTACAAATTAATAAATATTTTTAAAAATATTTTTAATTTGCAGTGATTTGATTATTTAATAGTAGCATTGTCGAAGAAATTTCTTCTCGGTAAATTAAAAAAAAATCACAATATGTAATTAGTGAAGGAAATCTAACCTTTCTAAAGTAAATATGTTCTTCATAAATTGTTATTTATGAAAAAAGATATTTTTACTAGTTATTTCAAAATGTTAATTGTGAAGAAATCATCATCTAGCCAAACAAAAATAATCTTTTACGTACAATATATAATTTGTGAAAAGCATATTCTTCACAATATCCATCACAAAACATATTTAGTCACTAATTTAGCGAATGATACTTTTAGCGAGTAGTTCTAATGTGATACATTGTGTAAAGAATAGTTTTCTTCACAATAAATTTCTTGTGAGTAATATACTATTTCTTGTGAGCCCTATATATGACCTTTATGTTTCAAGTTCGATTCTCATTTATACAAGTCTATAATTTAATTATTCATATTGTTTCCTCCTTTTAATTATTGATATTGCAATTTATTATGACTTATGAGATTGTATTACAGTCCCCATAATTTTGATTTAATTATTGATATTATACTTGATTATAACTCATGTGATTGTATTGTATACTCCCCAAAATGAGATTTTTTTTAAGGGTTAACGACAACAAAAATTAAAATCATTCAATTCATTTTTTTATTACATTATTTCAATTCAAACGTAGTATAAAAGAATCACATGAATGAATTGTAGATCCGTAGAATAAAATTAATAAATTCTAAATACTAATAATAAGGAAAATAATATATATGCATGTCGACAAATATTTGACGAAGTTAGATTGCGACCAATGTAACAATGTATGCGATAAAATAAAATAAATTAAAATAAGACCCTTCTTAATTTTTACGTACGTCACAAGAAATAATTCAGCTGACAATTTTCACAATATATAACAAGATTCTAATAATAATAATACAGCTTTGTAAAACATAACCCTAAACAATGTCTAAATATTACCAAGTATATGAGACACCCTAATTAATCACTAGGTATCAAATTACTCAAAAACCAACAAATTCATTAAAATGAAGCAATAAAACTTTCAAATGGTCCAAGTTGATCTTCAATTCGCATGCGATTTTGACTTATTGGCAGGCGCCTTGGTCAGAGGAGTTGAGACAAATATTGTATATTTTATTAAGATTTTTAATCAGGTATATTATGAGTCACGTAACTCTATACTAATCATCAATAATTATATAAAAATAAGATTATTTAACAAAAAATGTATATATTTGGTAATATTATATTTAGTAATTCAGTTACCAGAGTCGGTCCTGAATTTTCTAAGGTCCAAGGAAAAAAATTTCAAGTGTACCCCTTTATACAAATTAAATAAAAGATAAATAAATTATCAACTAATTATTTTTATTAAAATTATAAGAATTTATAATTAAAAGATAAAGAAGAACACTTTAAAATGTCATCAAAGCAAAGAATCATCACATGTACCTAAAAAATAAAAATATCAATGAAATCAGTAAAACTAATGAAATACTCACTCTGTAGTTGGCAAGTTTTACTGATTACACAATTGAACTTTTAATTTTTTAAATTATCCCACTAAACTAATTATTATTTTGAAATTGGGTTATTCCGTTAAAAAAAATAAACAGACGTTAAATTTTTACTTACAAAACTAATGAATTACCCACTGTAGTTGGCACGTTTTACTGATTACACCATTGACCGTTTAATTTTTTAGATTACCTTATTAAACTAATTAAAAAATAATTATTTTAAATATTTTTAAAAATAATTATTATTTTCAGTAAAAAATATTAGAAACTTTAATTTTTTATCCATAAAATGAGTAAAGTTTCATAAAATATATATTTAAAAAAAGTAAAGTTTTATGAAACCTTACTGCTTTTTTTAAAAAAATCCTTTTGAAAATAAAGTTTATTTTTTGAATCTATATTTTATAAAATTTTACTCATTTTTATAATATGAAGAATTTTCCAATTTTTTCTTGAAAATAATATTTATTTATAAAAATTATTAATTTATTTTTGAAAAAATTGAATCATTTTTTTATTTATCTTTTACTGTTTTTTTTATTTTAATTTCCATTTTAGTTTTTTTTAAAATTTCTAATATTAAGAATGGGTCATTCTGTTAAAAAATTAACTAAACATTAATTTAATTTAAAATCACTTTAATTTTTTGAATCTATATTTTTGAAACTCAACTCATTTTATGAAGAAAAAAAAAGTTTCTAATATTTTTAATTAAAATAATAATTATTTTTAAAAATATTTAAAATAATTATTTTAATTAGTTTGGTGGGGTAATTTGAAAAATTAAATGTTCAATGGTGTAATCAAGAAAATGTGTCAACTACAGTGGGTAATTCATTAGTTTTGTAGATAAAAAATTAACGTTCGTTTATTTTTTTAAACGGAATGACCCAATTTCAAAATAATAATTAGTTTAGTGGTGTAATTTAAAAAATTAAAAGTTCAATGCTGTAATCAGTAAAACCTACCAACTACAGAGTGGGTATTTCTTTAGTTTTGTCCAATGAAATCTAAACTACAAAACATCATTTAAAATGTCTTCTTGTTGCACTTTTAGATGCAAGATCATCAATTATACTATCATATTTAATGTTTTCTAATATATCATTTTTAATGCATAATATCGTTAATCTTTTTATTATTTTATTTTTTTTATACACATAAATATATAAGCTTATAAAAAATTTTGGACCCCCCTCAACTTTGGGCCTGTAGATTGCACGAGTGGCCTTTTGCCAGCCATTTCGTAAGTTAACAATACTGGTCTAAAATATCCTTTTTATTATATAATAAGGAACTGATATTTTCATAAAAAAATTAATATTTTTACATGATCTTCCCTCACATGAACATATTATTTTAATATGTAAAAATATCAATTTTCTATATAATAATGGTTTGCTTCCTCTATATTATATTCTTCTATTTACACATGCTACATGCAAGTAATCAATTTTTTTTTGTTACATTGACACACACCCTCTACCAAGGATCGAATTCTCGACCTTATGAATACTATGAGACGAAAAAGTGACCAAATTCGACCATGTTAATAGCTAAAATATGTTCGAAGTTTTTAAAAGAATTTACCCAATTTAATTTATAATAACATGGTTCAATTCGATTGTCAAAGAATAAATACAATAGGGAAAAAAAAAGAATTAAAGATTTTAAATTGTTGGATTGTCATTTGAAGCCAACAAAGAGTGTCACATTATTATATCTCACATGCACGTTCATAATCTTTTGGTAAACAAGTCATATGTCTCCCAACAACTTTTTATATTGTGTCCATCTTTTTGCACCACCCACCTAATTATTTTCAATTGGTAGAGTACAATTTAAAAAGTTGTAAAGGTACAAGTCGGTTTGTACATTTAAGAATTATCAATTACTTCCTCCGTTATTAAAAGATTATCATTTTAAAATAAAAAAGTTTGTCGTTTATAACTTTTGAAGAGAATAATTATTTACTTTTCTATATTACCCCTACTTTCTCTCATTGTCACAAGAAATTCTCTTCCTTGTATTAATAGTTTTTAATTTCCCATAGAGGGGTAGTGATGAAATTTTAAACAAATTTTACTTGATAAATGATACTATCTTAATTCATGTGTCAAAACTTTAAACGACAATTTTTTAGGAACGGAGGTAGTATATCATGTGTTGAAGAATATAGTGCAAAACTTGACGGATGCATAAATCATAATGAAAAATATTGAATGTTACTGATAAAGATCGAGTTAAATGTGTATTTGACCTCCAAGTATGGATTGTTTTATATTTGATATCTTGAGGTTTAAATGATTCCATTCTGTTATTCAAATTATTTTTAAGTAATTATAATTGACTCTCATATTATTTTTAGCTAGAAAAGTTGTCGGAATTGTTGCGTGTATCGGTATAAGGAGTATAAGTTTGGTTTGACGGTATATTTATATATTTGACCATATAAAATTAATTAATTTTTTTTTTTATTAATCTTATACAAATAAAGTACTTATTATCTTCAAATACCAAAAAATAATCAAAAAATAATGTAATTTTTCTCTTCATCATCTTTTCTATTTACCATTAAACTCAAAAATTTTAAAATTCAAAATACCCAAATCATTCATCATCATCCTTTGCAATTATTCATGAAACTCGAAAATCTCAAAACAAAAATCTCAACGTATTCATCATCTTCAAATTTTAACCCCAAAATCTCAAAACTCTCAAAACTATGTTCTATCATGAAACTCACTCATTTATCTCTCTAAAACACGAATTCGGTTACTATGAAGTTAATAAGTTGATTAATTGACCAATATAGTATTGACACGTAAAGAGATATCACTTTCCGACTGCGTATCGACACTGTATTGATCAATTGACCAAATTAAATTTCATACTAACCATTTCCCTAAAACACAAATTGGATAAGAAAGTAATAAGAGGAGGAGATGATTGTAACAATTGGGAAGAATTCTCAAATTCAAATCTGAAATCCATTCATTTTCTCTCTCTAAAACAAACCAACTTCACTTTCCCTCTCATAAATACAAATCTAAAACTCAAATCTCAAACTCACTTCATTTTCTCTCTCTAAAATACATGATTTATATTTTGTAGCAGGAGGATAGGGAAGATGGGGAATAGTGAGAAGAAGAAGAGCCAAATAAATTATGGGGTTAATAATTTGACGTTGCCCAATTATTTTATTTGGGAAATTTGTTGTATCTCTTGTTTGGAATGGAGAGAGCCAAATAATGTATCTCTGGTTTGGAATGGAAGGAGTAATTTTTATGCTTAATTAATATTTTTTAATAGCAAATTTTATTTTCTACTGCTGCTGTTTTATTTTTCTGTATATATGATGTAATATAAATCTTAACCTTCCACCAAAATCAATTAAATTTTTTAGTCAAAGTAACTGAGCTTTCAGAAACAGATTGATCATCAACTATAAAGTAAGTTCGACCGCCATTCTCCTTATGTCTCTTTCTTGTTTTATTTCATAAGCAAGAACATAAATTTCTTAAGAAAAAGATGCAGCCACAATTTTCATTAACTAAAATTCAAATGTGTAACTAGTGGTCACTTAATTTCCACATAATGAATGGCTATATATTAAGAATATACTACTTTTTGAATGGATAAAATTCATTTTAATGGGTTATTCCTCTAGTTGTATATGATAATTGATTTAATAAAATTCTCAGTCTTAATTTCGATTGTTTCTCAAAAAAAGGAGAAGCTATATATATACCTTATGATTTGCAAGTAAATTAGCATTGCAGTAATGGATAGTTATTCCCTTAATTTGACAATTAAATTAGATCTAGAACACTACAAAAAAAAAGGTCATTGCCAACGGGTATTGCTTTCGCCAATAACCCCTCTGTCGTCGGCAATGAAATCATTAGCGACGGTAATGTCTGTCGCCTAAACTGCCGTCGATATTGAGGTCATTGATGACGGCAGTTCGTCGCGAATGACTCATTGGCGACGGATTGTCTGTCGCCAATGACTATTCAAATTTATTTATTTAAATGGTCATTAGTAACGGGTTGTCCGTCGTCAATGACTGATGGTCTATCGTTAATGAGTATTTAATTTTATTATTAAAAGAATAAAAAATTTGTCGCTAAGACTGTGGCTATACCGTAGTTAATGACCGTCGCTAATGATAAAAGGATAAAAAAATTCATGTCTACATAGAATTTTTGAAATTTAAATCCTCCTAACTCGCTATTTAAAGTAAGTCTAAGTAAGCACAATATATCCTAATTCGTATAGTCCTACCAATTTGACCATCGAAATATTGACATATAAGCAGTATTTGAATAGTATTTAAATGTTTTTATACATACACTCATGCAAACTAAATAATATACGGCCAATCTATATATATTTATATACTCATGTTGCAGGCGCTTGTGACCATTTCGACCGTATAAATCAAACATTTTTTTTTGAATGATTTAAATAGGGTAAGGTTGCAAATTATGGGATCCGGTTATCATGAAATTAACTTCATGATAAGTTGGTCAATTAATCAATACAATGCAATGCTGACAGACAGGGAGAGAGATCATCTCTCGACCTGTGTATCGACACTGTATTTGATAAATCGATCAAAATTAACTTCATCTTAATCGGATCCGGTTAGTATGAAGTTTAAATTTTGATAAGTTGGTCAATTGATCAATAGAATGCTGACACACATAGAAGCTCGCCTGCGTGTCAGCACTCTATTAGCCAATTGACTAACTTACCCAAAAATAAACTTCATGCTAACCGCTTCCATCTTAACCACTCCTCATATTCATGAAATTAACTTCATGATAAATTAGTCAATTAACCAATACAATGCTGACAGACAGAGAGAGATCACATCTCACCTACGTATCAATACTATATTTGATCAATTAATCAAAATTAACTTTATTTTAATCGCTCCCCAGATTATGAAGGGTAACCCTATGGAAATTCAAGGACTAGTTGTCTTGTTCGAAGATGAGGTGTTCCCAAATGTCTGACATCTGTTCGAAATTAATATCATACCAGGCCACCTCTCTTTCTCTCTCTCAATATTTCTCTCTTTATAGTCTATATAAGCCACTGTTGAGCCACAGCCTATGCCACCTTGCATATATAGTATTTTTTTTCCACCTCTCTAAATTATCAGCCATTTCCAGCATGCAGAACATCTTCTCATTACATTTCTCTTCACTTCCTCTTCTCCTCCTCCTCCTCCTCCTCCTCCTCCTTCTTCTTCTTCTTCTTCTTCTTCTTATAACAGTGTTTCTTTCTTCTTTAATATTTCTACTAATTAATTTGTTCTTCAAAGGGAGCTTTCGCCAACCCAAAGAGAAAAAACGCCTACCGCCCGGTTCAATGGGCTGGCCTTACTTGGGAGAAACTCTCAAGCTCTACACTGAAAACCCGAATTCTTTCTTTTCCAACAGGCAAAAAAGGTACGTACTAAATAATATTCTTGAAATTATACATCTTTTCTTACACTTTGATACGCCTAAATTGTGCACCTGCAGATGTGCCAAATAAGCAGTTAAAATTTATTTAAAAATATGTAAAAAAAATTGTAACTTAAAAAAAGGCGTGACCTGACACGTCTGATAGTTGTAGAAATCAGGTGTACGTAGTATCTCGTTGATGTGTCATTTAAATATGTTGTTAAAGTTTATTGAAGTTTAATTGTTTTTATATCTTAAAGAAGGGCGTGAAAGTGTGACAAGTGTACAAATCAGGTGTATGTAGTATTAAGAATTCGATTTTTTTGTCTTGAAAATAAAATTTATTTATGTTGGTGCACTTTATTTGATTTAATTTAAAAGATTGATTGATTTTGATGATATCTTATGTTGTAGGTATGGAGATATATTTAAGACACACATATTGGGATGTCCATGTGTGATGATTTCAAGCCCAGAAGCAGCAAAGATAGTTCTAGTGACTCAAGCTCATCTGTTTAAGCCAACATACCCTCCAAGCAAAGAGAATATGATAGGACCTGAGGCTCTATTTTTTCATCAAGGTTCCTATCATTCTAGACTCAAGAAGTTGGTTCAGGCTTCTTTTCTACCTTGTGCAATTAAAGGGAAAGTCTCAGAGATTGAGAAAATTGTTATCAATTTTCTTCCAACATGGGAAATTAATTCCACCATTAACACATTACATGAGATGAAAATGGTATGTATATCTGCTAGTTCTTGAATTCCCTTAAAAAATACAGTTAAATTCTATTGTTATTTTTTGAAATATATATATATATATATGATTGTTTTTCAAGATTAAGTTTGGTGTCCACTAGCTGTTGTTTCGATCGGCACTTTGTCCTGATTACTAATTTTAATCTTTTCATCGTTTGTAACATATATATTACAGTTTTAATATATTTTCAGTCTTTTAAATTTTTTGAGCAAAAAAAATTAAAATTAAAATAAATAATAATAATAATAAAGAATTGTACACTAATGTTTGTTTACATATTTTTGGACTCTCAATTAGTATGCTTTTGATGTGGCTATGATTTCTGCATTTGGCAACCAAATGGAGCTAGAGATTGATGGAATTAGGCATTTGTATCATTGCTTGGAGAAGGGTTACAACTCCATGCCTCTAAATCTCCCCGGAACTTCTTTTCACAAAGCAATGAAGGTAACTTTGATTCCCAATTTCACTAATTTTTTTTTCTTCAAGTGCACACTTAGTACAAATTAATAACACAATATAGACAAATATCCAAATCATTTTTCATATTAAAGTACTTAATCCGACTTGTACTTAAAAATATAGGCAAGGAAGTTACTCAACGAGACATTAAGGAAACTAATTAAGAAGAGAAGGGAAAGTAGGAGGCATGGTGGAGGACTATTGGGAGTGTTATTGGCTGCTGAAAACCAGAAGATTAATAATCTCACGGACTCTCAAATTTCCGATAATATCATCGGAGTGATATTTGCAGCTCACGATACCACTGCAAGTGTTCTAACATGGGTGCTTAAGTACTTGCATGATAATGCTCATCTTTTAGAAGCTGTTACGGTAATTCTCCCTTCATCGTAATTTATTCTCCTCTGTCGACTAAAATGCCAGTATTGTTTTGCATTTTAGTCCACACACACACATATATATATAGGGATTCCATCCATAGCAACCGGTTGCTGCGAAGCAACCCCTTTTTTAACTTGTTGTTGTAACGGTTGGAGCAAAAAAAAATTTAAAAAAAATTACAACAAGCCAAAAAAAGGGTTGTTCCACATCAATATATATATAAATATGGGTTAATGGAGTTGCAAACTCTCAAATGTACACAATCTACAATCGTAAAGTTAAGTCACTCTATCATCGTAAAGTAGTCACTACGTACGATCTGAGGATTCACTCTACGTTTTTACGGTAGTAGAGTGACTACTCTACTATCGGTCAGTGACTACTCTACGATTGTAGACAGTATATATTTGGAACTTACACAGTTGGTTTAATTTTAAATAGCTAGATTGCAAATTATCAAAAATGTATGTACAACTAGTTATAAAGATTTACTGATTTTAAAAATTAAATGAATCACGTCAATTTTATGTTTTAAATTAATTTTTAAAAATCAAAATTAGTGCTTAATTAATATAATTTCTCATTCGCATTTCATCCTAAAACTTAAGAGGATGCAATTGACTTGGTTACGAAAATTAAAATAATGATTTGATTCGATGAATGATGATGCAGAGGGAACAAGAAGAAATTGGATACAGAATATTTGAAGCAAATCGCCGGCTCACGTGGGATGATACGCGGCAAATGCCATTGACTAGCCGGGTATCTACATATGTACACCTTGTTGTTGTCAAGAATATATGTACTTGTATTTAATATTTGTTTTATATTTATTTTTAAGATAAGTAATTTTAATTTTATTTTGTTTATTTGAAGCATATATTTAAAAGAATTGATTAATTAATTCAGGTAATTCAAGAAACCTTGAGAAGAGCAAGTATCCTATCGTTTACTTTTAGAGAGGCAGTACAAGATGTGGAATTTGAAGGGTTTTTAATCCCTAAAGGATGGAAGGTTCTTCCTCTCTTTAGAAGCATTCATCATTCTGCACATTTCTTCCCTCAACCAGACAAGTTCGACCCTTCAAGATTTGAGGTGAGACTTGCTATATATATATATATATATATATATATATATATATATATATATATATATATATATATATATATTATCATTTTCTCAATATATAAACAATTTAAATCTGAACTGTATGTTTTTCTAATCAGTTAACAAATACTTCGCATGGATAATCACTTTCCACATAAATATAGGAAGAATCATGAATGAATAAAGTAAAATGATAATGAATCTAGTCATAAGTGCTTAAAAAAAGGAAGTTTTAATATATGATCTCTTCCAATTCACCAAAATATAATGCATAATGTGTGATCCATTTTGGAGGCATTGCATGATAGTTATAGGTTCAAACGGTATAACAAAATAATAATAAATGATATTAGAGATCTCAAAGTTTAAATTTCTATTTAAGTTAGAAATTAATTTTACCACTCCACTATTTCCAATATATATATATATATATATATATATATATATATATATATATATATTCCGGATCTTGTAAGGATCCTTATTTTCTTAAAATGAGGATTTTTTTTTTTTGCTTTTTTTAAAACAACTAAAAAAAAGTTTAATATTTATGGGCCCAAATTTTTATATATCTGATGTTTTGGATGTGATTTGGATCACGTATAACAAAATAGGTATGTATGCGATGCATGCATCGCATATACATTTTGATATAGGTATCCAAATTACGCCTAAAACATTATATTATAGAAAATTTCGCCCATAAAATATTAAATTTTTTTTAGTTGTTTTAAAAAAAAACAAAAAAAGAGTCCTCATTTTAAGAAAATAAAGAGATCACTTTTAATCGATTATTTGTGTGTGTGTGTGTATATATATATATATATATATATATATATATATATATATATATATATTATGGATCATATAAATATTATCTTATGTCGTGAGGTAGATAAGATATATGATTTGAGTGGAGTGGTTGATAACTTTGATATATCTATCTATCTACTTGTAGGTTGTGGAATTAGAAATGTAAGGTTGACAATGTATAGATTATACTGTAGATCAGTCGCGTCCTTGTCAAATTTTATTCTTATGAATCTTTTTCTATCTACCTGAGCATGGGCAGGAGGGTGATTTTCTGGACTCCTAATAATTAGAGAGGACTCTAAATTTATATATATATATATATATATGTATAATTTTAAACATTTAATTCAAAATTTTGCCACTAAAAATAAAGAAAATATCTTTCAATGAATTTCAAAAAGAATCTCGTTTTCATATCTTTCTCTCTGGACAATCAAAATGTCAGGAACGAACCTGCTCTCTCTCTATATATATATGCATGCGCACATAATCATACGTATATATAGAGAGTGATATATCTCATAAATCCTAAAATCTTCACCAGTACTATCAGATCTCGTGAGCTGCTTTTGTAGGCTTGCTAGTCACAGTGTATATAGTTGAATGTGAATATTTAGCTTGCCAAGTATGCATGTATATATGTATATAGTTATATATATGACGTGGATGATATATATACCGCAGGTGGCACCAAGACCAAACACGTATATGCCATTTGGGAATGGAATGCACTCGTGTCCAGGCAGTGAGCTAGCTAAGCTTGAGATGCTCATACTTCTCCACCACCTCACGACCAACTACAGGCATGCATCCATCTAATTCTCTAATGATATACAGGTTACGTTTGCAATTATGTAAAAATAATATATAGAATATAGAGTATTAAATAAAAATTAAAAAGAAACTTTTAAAATAAAGGAAGATAAAATAGTTATATAACTAAATTTGTAGGGATTAAAAAGAAGAAAATTATTGTGATGAGATTACGTCAGTAGTGGCGTCATGCGGAGGCGTTGCCTTATAATATAAAGGGTTTCTTACCTCGTTCTCGTTCTCATTCCGTTACTCCAAGTACCGTTAAGTAAACATAATTGACCTTTTTATAATTTTCGACCATTTCAATTGTGACACATGACCATTTTTCGGCCAACAAATTGACCAAAAAGATCAGTTATGTTTATTTAACTGTACTTGGGATAACAGGATGAGAGCGTTTAAACACCGAAATACGAATGATAAAAATATATATATTTCAGAGTGTAATATACAATTAATTTTAATATAAATAAATAAATATTGGGTAAATAAACACAAGTTGTCCGTCAACATATTATTTGAATTTTGTCTATATAAACACACAACATGCAATTATGTACAAGGTTCCATTTTTCAAATTAAGTTGGCGGAGACCATTTTGCTCCTTGGCAAGTGGTCCTTGAACACTAAAGTCTCACTTGTAGAAACTATTTGTGGTCAGAAAAGGTAGCAATTTTTTTTCTCTATATATAATTGTAGAAATTTGAGGACAAAAAACCTTAAAAGTATTTTTGGATATGTATTATCCTTTGTCAGTATAGCCACGTGGCATGCATGCACCAGTGCCAATCCCTCGTAATTTTCAGACTGGCATTTTTTTCAACTTTCTATATGCCCGCCCATGACACCGATGAGGTGTCCAAATCTCATGTCACATCCTTAGTCTCGTCTCTTTATTATTATCACATGTTATTACATATAAGGAAAAGTCTAGGGGATGGGGGTTGCTGACTGGTCTAGTGATTGAGTAATTTATTTATTTTTAATGATTTTTAAATAATTTATAATATTTATTAGAATTAGAAATTTTATAGAATTTAGTAATTTATGTGTGGTTTCAATACATGTAAAAGTAGAGTTATACAATCTGTACAATATTTTTTTTTATGTATCCAAATGATACCTAAATAACTGAATTATGTAAAAATTTTAATTCCAATAAATATCATAAATTGTTTAGAAGTCATAAAAAAAAATTCCCCGGTCGCGCCACCCCTGTTCCGGTAGAAGGATTGTACATATAATGTAGTTACTTGTTTAAAATTTATATTTTTAATAAGTAAATATTGAGATAATAGATAAGGCAGAAAAAGAGATAGTTGATGTAAATTTCATCGACCTCATTGTATGGATAAAATATACGCCATTAAGGCCCTTTCTTGGCCTTATTAATTATCTTTGAAAGCTCTATTGATCGGACTCCTATCTTAGTCAGTCATTCTCTTTCGAATTAAAAAAGGGATCTTCCCTTTTACAGAGGAGGTGAAGTAGAGTCGAGAAGTCGTATGGTTCTTGGCTCAGCGGTAACTCTTACCTTATGATTTTTATGAGTTTAAGAGTTCGATTATTTCAATTCTTAAGTATGTGTGGTATGAATATGTGTAAAAACTAACAAAAAAATATATACCGTAAAACCCTATTTAGAAATACTCTATATAAGAATAACCTCTACAATATTATAAAAAAATTTGGTCCCAATTTGGGCCAGTTATAAATAGAAATAGCCTCTAAATTATAATATGTTATATACTTTTTAAGTCCCGTATTAAAAAACTATACCTCTATATAGTAATAATTCATATATATATATATATATATGTGTGTGTGTGTGTGTGTGTGTGTGTGTGTGTGTGTGTGTGTATATATATATGAGAGACAATATTAATTTTAAAAGACTAAATTTCTTATAAAGGACTACATTTTTCTATAAAAGACTACATTTTTCAAGTTTAAAAATATAAATAATAATTATTAGGGGGTTCTTATTGATATTTTTGTTAAAGTGGATATTTTTGGGTGTTCGAAAAATATTTTGTACCAATACCTCTATTTAATAATAATCTCTCAATTAGAACACAAATAATTTAGTCTCAAGTTTATTCTTAAATAAAGGTTTTACTGTATATAGAGTCGAGAGATGGCGCTCGTGGCCACGAGGCCCTTTTTGACTCACAAGCGGCCATGCCCTTCAATTTTGTACTCCTATATTTTTATATTATATATGTAAAAATTACTACAAGATTGTTAACTTTTATCTATTTTTTGGGTCAATCACCCCCATATTCTCTCTTTTTTACTTCTTTGATTGTTTATTAATGTGCATCTCCATTAAAATTTATTTATGTATAACTTTCTGATGTTGGATAATGGGATTCAGGTGGGAAGTGATCGGAGACGACAATGGAATACAGTACGGCCCATTCCCGGTTCCCAAAGGAGGCTTACCTATAACCCTACACCCAAGAAACAATAAGTGATCTCATTGGATCATCACACTCGTTTCGATCAAAAATAATCAATCGAAGCGTTTATGGGGCAAATAATATTGCCCCCATTTCAATCGAAACTGTTGTTAATTTATGGGGCGCAAATTGCTCCCATTCTAACATTTCGGTTGTTATTCACTAGCAAGATTTTCTAGTAGTTTGGGAGTTTGATTTTATTTTTATTATTATTATTTTTTTTGAACTAGACTTGAGGAAAAGGTGAGAAAGATGGGACAACCAACGTTTGTGCCCTTAGTGTTTCAATTGTACATCTGGGGGTGGTTAGCATGAAATTAACTTTGATTAATTGACCAATACAATATCGACACACAAGCGGGAGGTGATCTCCAGTATTGTATTGATCAATTGACCAACTTACCATAAAGTTAACTTCATTATAACTGGATCCGTTTTTCTTGTGTAATGAATAGTACATGTTGTATGTATAGTAACTCAAGAATGAAAACAAATTTCAATGAAGTAAGGTTTGTTTCTTATTTCAATAAGCTTTAATATTTAAGGAGTTTCTTGTAATTTTCAACTTATACAAATATCCTTCAAAACAAATCAGGTCCATACACTGGGAATCAGGTCCAACAAAAACTAGTATTTCAATTTTCTTATTTTATTTTCCTACTTGTTTTGTCCACGCCGGAAAACTAGCTAGGTTCATTGGACATGGCGGTGAAAGAGTAGTGCACCCTATAGTGCCACGTTCAGCTATGCTCTCACACAAATTTACTACTATAGCTAGTCTTGTAATCTTATGGGTGAAAAATTAAAACAGCTGGTGATTGAGACCAAAGAAGTTCACGTTTTCGAATTATATATGCCTGCACTACCAGTGTTCCTTGCCATGTAAAAAACATCATTTTAATCTGTCCTTTGCTTGTTTAAAACCCAATCAATGCGGATCCGGTTAGCATGAAGTTTCTTTTTTGGTAAGTTGGTCAATTGACCAATAGAATGCTGACACACATAGAGCATCGTCTGCGTGTCAGCACTTTATTGATCAATTGACCAACTTACCCAAAAATTAACTTCATGCTAACCACTTCCCATCAATGCAAATGATTACTACAGGGCCTTAACTGAGTAGCAAATCTTGCACCTTCCATTGCTAGATCTTATATATGGATAGAATTTAAAAAAGACGAAACCTTCTGCAACATTATGCTGTGGAGGGCATCTTTCTGTTTTATGTTGTGTTCGTCATATCTTGCAATGGAGGGTGCAAGATCTTATGGCCAATTAAGATTTTAGTTAGACATGCATAATAGGTCGGGTCTGGTCTAGTTCGGTCTGGACCTGTCAGGTCTTGACCGCTAGGTTGTGGTCTGATTTGACCCGTAAAAATAATGCAAGATTTTTGACATTTATTTTATTTTAACATTTTATTTCACATTAATATAAGTTGGATGATTAGAATAAAAATAAATATATTCCTCTTAAATTAAAAGAAAATATAATTTAGGTGAAACTAAAATATAAAGTAAATTGATTTCCTAAATGTATGTCTATTATCCACACTTTGTCTTCAAAGAAAATATAATTTGAATACAATCTACTACGACACGACACATATGACTATAGATACAAAATAAAATTAACTTACGGTAAATTACACTTTTAAATTTTTGAATGTAAAGTTAGTTTCTATTATTTTATTTTTTTTAGTAATAGGATCAGTTGGACACATATTTTGTAAATTTTAAATACACATATATCTTTTCTTTTATGGTCATTAAACACTTATATAGTTATATCTCAAGTATTATTTTCAATTAGATTTTTAATTGCTTCAAGAAATTATTATTTAAATTGATACAACAGAATACCTAAAAAATAATCAAAATCATAAATCCTCATAAGAATTTAACAAACATGGGTAAAATGTAAATGTGACCCCTGAATTTTA
Source organism: Panax ginseng (assembly GCA_020205605.1). Lineage (NCBI taxonomy): Eukaryota > Viridiplantae > Streptophyta > Magnoliopsida > Apiales > Araliaceae > Panax > Panax ginseng. The sequence goes on along the minus strand of CM035136.1, from coordinate 129,696,048 downwards.
GGTGTTTTTGGATATTGAGCTCATTTCTCTTAGTCAACGCGAAATGAACTTAATACTATTTGAAATTTTGGATATTGAACCATCGGTGCCACATGAGCGTTGACTTGTCTATGTGGCACATGTGGCTCCGCTGATGTGGCCATAAACTCAAATTTTGTCACACGGAATGAACCTAATACTATTTAAATTTTTTGATATTGAACCCTTGGTGTCACATAAGCGTTGACTTACTTATGTGGTACAGTGACGACACTATTAATCACGTGGGAATAAACTCCTGTAAAATTTAAGTTATTGAACTCATGGTGAGACATAGAGCGTTGATCCTCAAACCTCACATTTAAGATGTTGGTCATAAGACTAACTAAGCATCAAATGCATGTCTATTTAATTTTTTCAACAAATAAGTTACATACTTAAATCAATCGATTTTCCCAATAGAAAAGTGATAAAAATTTAATGTTAAGAATAATAAATTTATAAAATCCGAAAATAAAATAAAATATTGTATTATAAAATATGCTTAAAAAATTTAAGAATAATAACATTTAAACAAACTAAAAGATTACACTTAGAAAACTAATAAAAATTAGGAATTATTTTTTTATGAAAAAACTCAAATAGATTAAGAAATCTACACCCAAACAACAAATAAAAAGAACACGAAGAACAACAATTAATGTTCTTTAAAAGGCAAAAAGAAAGATCCATCTTTAATTATTCAACTTCACCAGCAACACCACACCAACCTTTGGTGTAATCACTTACTTTAATTGGTGTAATCAAATGTTGGAAGAAATAGATTTAAAGAGTGCCGGGTTTCGTCTTTCACACGAAGAACTAGAGAGAGAAACTATAAATTGCGGATTTTTTTTTAAAAAACAACAAGACGTTGGAATCCAAATCCGCCGTCCACAGGCAACACAAATACCGTAAGCTGCTCAAATCCCCCGTTGATTGTAAACACAAGTACCATGCCTTTAAGAAATCAACTTCAAAATTTAATCTTCAACAAACCCAATTAATTGAAACCCCTATTTGTAGAACCCAAATTAAAATCTAATATCCAAAAATTTGATTATACCCAACTTAGTCTTTCCTATTTCAATTGCTTGCACAAAATGAGAATATGTAAAAGTTCTTACAAACATTGTAGATTGGCCTGCAAATGAACCGAACTGCTCTAAACTTTATCGAACTCGAACACTGTTAATCGAACTCAAATATGTTCGATTAACATGATCGAACTAACACCCATGTGCGAGTTCGATCGTTAGTTATTCGCGAACATTGTCGAACATGAATAGTTCAAGAACGTTCACGAACACATGCTCGCTCGCAAACGTGACCAAGTTAATGAACATTTTGACGAACCACTGCAGACACCCATAATTTTGTTTTTCTTTCACTTCCCCGACAAGAGGGCAAAAGCGTAATCCCCCCCTCCCCACCCCACCCCACCCCACCCCAAACGTCAAAACATTGGAGTAATTTCACCCAAACGTCAAGAACCCTCAAGTAAGGATCACAGAGTTGAGTATATGGTCATAAGATCAGCAGCCACAATGATCTTCGAGCCGCAGACTGTTGGAGAAATATACGAATAAATATAGGATTCAACTATATAATAAAAGAAGGGCAGAAATAAACTTATCGAATTAGAGCGAATAATTTTGAGCAGAGCGTGCAGTAAGATCGTCCTTAAGTAGAAATTTCGTCCCTCGGAGAACTTTTCTCGGTGCTAAGGTCACTGACGAAATCCTACTCCAGGATTCAACGGCTCTTCACCCAACTAACCAACACTTGAAATAGTTGAATAACCCAGGAACAACTTCAAATTTTCTTTACTCAAACTCAAAATTGTACCATATATATATATATATATATATATATATATATAAACACTATATATATATATATATATATATATATATATATATATATATATATATATATATATGCCGAGGATCAGAATTTCTCCTTAAATAGCATTCCGCTTAAATAACATTCTTTTATCAAAACGCACGTAGTTTTGGAGGGACGCAGTGACATTTTTAGTAAATCGCGGTGGCATTGTATTTACAAAATGCCACCACGCCCTCTCAAAACTACGCTTCGATAAAAGAATGCTATTTAAGCGGAATGCTATTTAAGGAGAATGCTTCATCCTTACCGTATATATATATATAGATATGTTCTAGCAAAAGTGAGATGAAACAAAGTGAGCTCAACCTTTTATAGGAAAAAGTTGCAATCAGAATGTCAATGAATTCAGTAAAAAGAATTGCAACAGAGAACATCATGAACGGTAATCTCTATATTAATGCAACGGTAACATCATTTTAATATATACCAACGGTAATATATTATTAATATCCCAATAATTAATATTTAATTTAACAGTTACAAATCTTCATAAATTAATATGTATATTTTATTTAACTTTGTAATATTTTAGTTTGTATAAAATACAACAATCCCCCACATATTTCAAAGTAAAAATAAAATAAATTGAGTAAGAAATATAAGAATGCAGTGCGTTAACACTGGTGTCTTTTGGACTATGAACCAATGTATAGAGTGAATAGGACTTGATTCACAGGAATTTGGTGAAATAAAAATTTCTATGAACCTTCTTCCTTATTATGAATCAGTAATCATATTACTCACACTACAAACTTTAATTGAAGCTGTTCTACGCGATTTGGCACATTTTGGCCTTGCGTCATACCTGGAATTCATGAGCGCTGCCTTGTTTTCATAAGAGGCGGCCACACCTCTACACTCATATAGGTGTTTTCATCAAATGTGTTCTACAGTTAAACACATCACCCAATAGGACTATGGAAAACATTAAGAGTATATAACTCAACCTCTAACACTGTAGAATTACACTATCGTACACCATAGGGATGAACTCAAATATGTATAAGATGGATAGTGTCTCAACCAATCAACCAATGACTTGTTATTACCCATATGAACCTATTTCCTGGGATTACCATTCATATAGGTTGGGTTACCATCACTGTTGATTTCTGTAATAGACAGTAGTCCCATCCCCCTCGATGTATTGCTCACTAACCTCTTGCTTAGTGGCTTTGTCAGAGGATCCGCAAGATTTAACTCTGACCTAACAAAATTAATGGATATAATCCCGTCACATAACAGCTGTCTCACAATATTATGTCTTAGGCGTATATGCCTACTCTTGCCATTATAGCTCTTATTCTTAGCTCTGCCTATAGCAGCTTGGCAATCACAATGTAGAGACACAGATGGAACTGTTCTCGTCCACAAAGGAATATTTCCCAAAAGATTTCTGAGCCACTCTGCTTCAGAACCTGCCTTCTCTAAGGCAATAAACTCAGACTCCATAGTAGAGCGAGCTATACAAGTCTGTTTAGAAGACTTCCAAACACTAATCCTCCTCCTAAGGTAAATATGTAGCCACTCGTGGATTTGATTTCATCTGAATCAGAGATTCAGTTGGCATCACTATAGCCCTCAAGAACTGTAGGATTACCGCAGTAATACAAGCCAAATCCAATAGTACCTCGCAGATACTTGAGTACTCTACATAAAGCAGTCCAATGATCCTTATTTGGATTATGAGTGTATCTGCTGAGTCTATTAACTGCATAAGATATATCAGGACTTGTACAATTAGTAAGATACATTAAGCAACCTATGATTTGGGCATACTCAGATTGAGATACACTAGGTCCCTCATGTTTCTTTAAATGTAAACAAGAATCATACGGAGTACTAACAGGATTAACATTATAATGTCCAAATCTCTTAAGAATTTTCTCCACATAATGATCTTGAGAAATCATATACCCATTACACACTTTTCTCAAATTAATTCCGAGAATAACATTTGCTTCTCCCAAATCTTTCATATCAAATTTAGAGGATAACATATTTTTAGTCTCATATATAACATTAATATTGGTTCCAAAAATAAGCAAGTCATCCACATAAAGACATACAATAACACCACAATTCTCATTATTAAATTTGGTATATATACATCTATCTCCATCATTTATTATATATCCATTAGAAGTCATCACACTATCAAATTTATGATTCCATTGTTTAGAAGCTTGTTTAAGACCATATAAAGATTTGACTAATTTATAAACTTTATGCTCATTGCCTAAGGAAATAAATCCCTCAGGTTGGTCCATATAAATCTCCTCTTCTAAATCTCCATTAAGAAACGCAGTTTTAACATCCATTTGATGAATTATTAAATTTTTAATAGCGGCTAGAGCAATTAAAACTCTAATGGATGATGTTCTTGCAACAGGTGAATAAGTCTCAAAAAAGTCAAGATCTTGTTTTTGTTTATAACATTTAGCAACAAGCCTAGCTTAAATTTATCAATTGATCCGTCAGGTTTTAATTTCCTTTTAAAAATCCATTTACAACCAATAGATTTAGAACCAGGAGGAAGGTCCACTAATTCCCAAGTATGATTAGCCATAATAGACTCAATCTCACTATTTATGGTTTCTCTCCAAAAAGGAGCATCGGGAGAAGAAACTACATCTTTAAAAGTTAATGGGTCATTATCTAAGAGAAACGTAAAAAAGTCATCTCCCAGATTAGTGGGTTTTCTAAATATGCTTTTACTTCCTCCTTGGTTCAATTTGATTCTTCAATTGGAACTATATAAGAGCTCGTATGAAGCTCTGTTACTGGTCGATCCACTTTGGATTTCAAAGGAAAAATATTTTCAAAGAAATCAGCATTTTTTGACTCAATGATTGTATTATGATCTAATACATCACTTTTTAAAACAAGAAATCTATAAGCAGCACTATGTTTAGCATAACCAATAAACAAACAATCAGTAGTTTTAGAACTAATTTTCCTTTTCTTAGGGTCAGATAACATTACCTTAGCAAGACACCCCCACACTTTAAGGTATTTCAAGTTAGGTAAATGATTTTTCCAAAGCTCATAAGGTGTTTTTACAGTTTTCTTATAAATGATTCTATTTTTCAAATGATAAGTAGAAAGAAGAGCTTCCCCCCACAAATTCGGTGGAGCCCCAGAACTTACTAACATAGCATTTATCATTTCTTTTAGTGTTCTATTCTTTCTTTCAGCAACCCCATTAGATTTTGGAGAATAGGGAGGTGTTACCTCATGTATAATTCCTTGTTCTTCACAATATTTACTAAGGGGTCCAGAGTCATATTCTCCACCTCTATCGGACCTGAGTCTTTTAATCTTCTTTTCTAATTTATTTTCAACTTCGGCCTTATAAACTAGAAATTTTTATTCAGTTTCATTTTTATTTCTAAGAAGGTAAACTTTAGTATATCTAGAATAATCATCTATAAAGGTCACATAATAATTTTTCCCACCTCTAGAAGTATTTCTAGACATATCACCTAAGTCTGAATGAATTAAACAGAGAGGTTCAGATTCTCTAACTAGTACTGGTTTACATGTTTTTATAGTAGTTTTTGCTTCTACACACACTTGACATTTATTGGTATTTGAAATTTTAACATCTTTTAAAATTCCCAAATTTTTCATTATTTTTATATAAGAATAATTCACATGGCCTAATCTAGCATGCCAAATATCATCACACTCAACCAACTAAGCAAAAGAAGTATTAGCATTATTATTTATGAGTTCAAGTACATTCAAATGAAATAAGCCAGAATTAAGATACCCTTTTCCCACAAACACCCCATTTTTAGTTAAAACTACCTTATCAGATTCAAGCATAACCTTAACCCCAACTTTCCCAAGTATTCCAACAGATACGAGATTGTAGCGAATCTCAGGAATATGAAGCACATCGGTAAGAGAAATGATCTTCCCAGAAGTCAATTTTAAATTTACTTTCTCTTTACCCAACACTGGTGCAGGCCTCGAATCGCCCATGTATACATGTTCATCTTTTCCCTCAAGGGGAGTGTAAGAGATGAATGCACCACGATTCGCACAAATGTGTTTTGTAGCACCAGAATCCACTACCCATGCCTCTTTGTCAGTCACCGTGTTCACCTTGGAGACAACCACCACAATAGTATCTGCCTCAGCTAAGTTAGCTCTCAGAGGAACAGACTGGTTGTTTCCCTTTTTGAACTTGCATTAAGTAGCATAATGACTTGGCCTTCCACACACAAAATAATCACCTTTAGGTTTTGAGGTTTTGGGTTTGAACTGATTCAGTTTTGCCTTCGGACCGGGGTTATACTTATGCCCATTTTTAGGATGTTTGTTGAACGGGTGACGAGGTTTGCGATCATCAACTAAATTTTCTTTGGAAGACATCTCTTTGGCTTTGGCGCTTTTATCTAAATTTACATTCTTTTCCTCAATACTGAATATGAACAATTAACTCCTCTAAGGTCATGTCTTTCCTTTTTTATGTTTCATAGTATTCTTGTAATCTTTCCAAGAATCGGGAACTTCTCTATAAAGGAGCCAACAATAAAAGGGCGGGTAAGTTCATGCCTTCATTATTAAGTTAAATTTCACGACAAGATGAAAGCCATGAATTTAAGAAGAGACATCTTTTTCATCGGTCATGTAAAAATTAAGAAAATTCCCAATTGCATACTTTTTGACACCAGCATCTTCCACAACATATTTCAAAACTAAAGCATCCCAAATTTCAGTAACATGTTTGTGTAGACAATAGATATCAAAAAGTTCATTTGACAAAGAGTTGAGAATGATAGCCTTGCAAATTTTATCAGCAGAAGACCAAGTACTAACAGAAGATTCATATTCTTTCTTTTGTTCATTGGTAGCATCAAAAGGGGGTTCAACTGGTTTTGGTTTGGTTAAGACATGGTCAACTTTAGCAATGTCCATAATTAAAAGTAATTTGGTTTGCCAACGTTTAAAATTTGTTCCATTAAAAGGCTCAACTTTGGTCAAATCAGGGACATATTTAGTGGCGGTAAGCATAACAGAATCTATAGATTTCTACTTAAGATTGTTGGAGAAATATACGAATAAATATAGGATTCAACTATATAATAAAATAAGGGCAGAAATAAACTTATCGAATTAGAGCGAATAATTTTGAGCAGAGGCGTGCAGCGCACTGTCCTTAAGTAGAAATTTCGCCCCTCGGAGAACTTTTCTCGGTGCTAAGGTCACTGACGAAATCCTACTCCAGGATTCAACGGCTCTTCACCCAACTAACCAACACTTGAAATAGTTGAATGACCCAGAAAAAACTTCAAATTTTCTTTACTCAAACTCAAAATTGTACCATATATATATATATATAAATATATAAGTGGTCAACTGCAGCTTTTTTATAAATTATAATGGAAGAATATAATATATATAAATATGCCTTTTTAGTATGTAAAAAGTAACAACTTTTTGTTGAAATTGACAGAAGCACTATATATATATATATAGATATAGATATAGATATAGATATAGATATAGATATGTTCAAGCAAAAAGTGAGATGAAACAAAGTGAGCTCAGCCTTTTATAGGAAAAAAGTTGCAATGGTAATGTCATGAACGGTAAAAGAATTGCAACGGTAACATCATGAACGGTAATCTCTATATTAATGCAACGGTAACATCATTTTAATATATACCAACGGTAATATATTATTAATATCCCAATAATTAATATTTATTTTAACAATTACAAATCTTCATAAATTAATATGTATATTTTATTTAACTTTGTAATATTTTAGTTTGTATAAAATACAACACAGACTATCCAGGCAAAAACAGTTGACTATTCCACAGATTCAGGAAGATGATTTTTTACTTTTTTTCTTTATCTTTTCGAATCCAAAATTGGTCAAACTTTATGTCATTGCGTATCTCTCAGAAAGAGCTTTTCAGAATGGTACGACACGTATTCCAGCTCTTCCTGGATTGAAAGATACAAAATAGTTGATTATCCCGTAGAGATCCCTGAGCCGCCACAGAGATCCCTGAGCCGTAGACTACCCTGGGCAAAATAGTTTATTATCTCGTAGATTAAGGAAGATGTCTTTCTACTTTTGCTTTATCTTCCCGGATCCGGAATTAGTCAAACTCTATTGCATAACTCTCGGCAAGAGCTTGTTGGAATGGTATGGCACGTACCCCAGCTCTTCCCAAATTAAAAAATACAAATATTTTAGAGCAAGAACCGATTGCACGACATGAGAATTGAACTTGTGGGCCCCATAGGGGCCAGCCGCTGATATATGAGGCTGGTCCAAGAGCCCTATAAATAAGAATTTTCAACTCATTTTTGAGAGGAGGTTGTCATTTGTTTAGATTTTAGAGAGAGGCTGGGTTGTGAGCATAAATCACTAGATTTTATATAAATATAGTATTGGTTAGGTGGATCTCTCATATATTTGAGTGTAATAACATACATTCAAGGCTAGAGTGCTAGTTCTTCCATTTTCCAAGGTGAAAAATTCAATCTTTTTTATATTCAATATAGATCTATTAGATCTCTTATATTTCTTTTATTATTGTGCCTTAATATCATTCAAGTTACAATCTTTATACACATATTAATTGATTATCTATATATATATACTTTATTTTATCAATTATTTTGATTATAAGGCATTAAAAATTGAATCTTTTTACTAAATCATTCCAAATCTAGCCCATGTCCGATTCTAAAGCTCAAAGTTTGAATATTTATGCTAGATTGATTTGGATCTAGTTTAGATCTAGTCATTTTCAATATTTTAAATCAATTTGATCACTCCACAAAACTCTAGATCTTTATCTGGTGAGGAGGGGGTCCTAACTACCCGCGCCCAAGGATTCTAATAATTGAATCATCTAATAGCGAATTTGGGATATATATTTTATATTTTTACATTTATCCCGATGGTGTCATTGTAAGAATCTTTGGGTATCTCAGATCTATGGATTTCTGTCCTAGATTCTAAGTCCCCTTCAATAGATCTTGTCAATACACATAGTTCCTCGAGATGTCGGCTTAAATATGGCAATCTAAAAGATAGGGTTATGGTAGCCTTCTTTTAGATCTTTTTTGCTTAACTTCGAATATTGTGATGTGAGCTTATGAATATTAGAGTCGAGATCCATGACTCAGATCTTAGCTAGATTCCCACAATGGACATGGTTTCGATTGTAATAATAAGATATCTCAATCATTATAATGTAATTTTAAGCCTTAAAATGATTTCGAGGGGCGCCCCAAAATAGGTATACATTACCTATTCTGAGTCACCAAATACATGGTACAGAACATAAATACAATCTTAAATATACAACAAGAGAGTTGTGAGTTTAAATACAAATACTATCTTCTAGACAATATTCACTCTCAGAATGAGTCCTCATTACATTTATTGTCACACTATTTAACGAATAGTGAGGACTACTAGCTAATACTATCATCCAGGACCATCACTCCGGTTCCCAGGCTAAATCCCATTTACGTTCTCATTTCTGAAGAGAACGGTGAAAGAAAGGGTGAAGCTCAACTAGTCCGATGAAATATTATGACTAAGATAATGCGAGAATAAATTATCATTAGCCTTTAACAATGATGTTAAAGCGATAAATATAACAAACATCAAGTTTAAGCTATAAGCGAAAACAAGCAATCCATTAGAAGAGTCAAGTAGAGAATAAAATCTACTATCTTCTATGATTTAAAAGGTTTTTCATGACTTTTATCATTTGAGACTCGACAATAAATAATCCACATCATCGAATCACCCCTGCTTTTTTCTGACGAGGATATTCTTTAGTATCACGACCACAATTATCCATGCACTACGGGCCAAGAATATTTGTGTATTCATTAATGGTCATGATCATGCCAACAAGCATCCATCAATGCACTACTACGGCCCAATGAGGACTTTTACCACATCATTTGTAACATTACGGTCATGATTACACCGAATAATCCTGATCGTCATAATCATACCAAGTCCATCTATGCACTACGGGCCCACGATGATGACTTTCAAAAAATATAAACATGAGGATGATGACAATGATATAAGAATTCAATAAAACAAGTTCAAAATTAATTTATCCAAGAACTAATAATGTCCAAATTGTCAACATGATCTTTGCTTTGTAGAGTAAAATTCAAGAATGCTCGAAGAAGAATATTTCCATGAAAAGATCTTTGGATGAAGCGCAAATATCGAGGATATTCCACTAATTTCATGGAGTATAGAAGTCAAAACTTTAACCAACCGAGTATAATAAAGAATGGAATAACAAAAGAAATCACCATGCATGCGGTACTTAGCATGAGCGCGGTTATTCAACGAGAATACTAAATAACGGAACCGAGTCGGGGAGAAATTACATTGCCAAGCGGGATGTTCAATGAGAATAATAAAGAATGGAATAACAACAGAAATCACCATGCATGCGGTACTTAGCGCCAAGCGGTTATTCAACGAATACTAATAAGGATGGAATCGGTCCGTAAAAAAGCGCCGAGACGAGGATATTCCAACGAGAATAATAATAAAGACGGAACCGGTCCATCGTAAAAGCATACAGAGACGGGATATTCAACAGAATAATAAAGATGGAATCGGTCCGGCGTAAAAGCGCCTGAGACAGGATATTCCAATAGAATAATAAAGAGATAATAATAGAAGAATGTCACCAAGTATAGGGTAGCCAGCGTATCTGAGTTATTCAACGAGAATAATAAAGAATGGAATAACATAAGTTCTCTTCATGAATACAAAAGAAATAATACCCCTTACGAGTACAACAAATAATATTCCCTACCTTAAGAAGAAAATCTTTGGATATATAAGTAGTGAAGTAGCGAGAATACTTTCTTCTTTCTCTATAGTTTATCTCTAGAGAGTTTAATGAATTAAAAAGAAAATAATGAAGGAATGAGCTTCTATTTATAGAAAAATGGTACGCATAATAACTAACTCATGAGCGGTCCAGTTGATTTACTTTTTAATCGGCGGTCCATATTTAAAAGCAAAATCTTTTAAATAAAATATAATATATTCTATTTATAATCTAATAAAATGAATAACTTTATAAAAGATTTTACTATACAAACACTATGTAGGCCTTTATGCAAACACTATGCATAATAAAATATAATATATTCTAATTATTGTCTAATAAAGCAGATAACTTTATAAAAGTATTACATTTTATATAAAAATTATTTTATATGCAAAACTATATAAAATAAAACTTTATGCATAATATTATATAATATATTACATTTATAGAATAACTTTATAAAAGTATTACATTTTTTATAAAAAAATTTTACGTATTATTACATTAATAATACCAACAAAAGCGAGTGACTTATCACGTAAGCATCAATAATTAATCTGGTGTGTGTCTCTATATGCCACCACGTATTCTTGTACTTTAACACTGCGGGTGTTTCAGCGATTAACGGTAAAACTTCATAGCCGTTATTTTCATAAAAAATATTTTTGTCGTTTTTCTCGATCAAATAATAATTCCGTTGTGGGGTCCACTGAATGATTGTGTTGGTTATGCGAATATTCCTGTTTAAAGCGAATATTCCCCAGACCAATCGAATATTATATAACAACTTGCGTACTTTTTGCAAAATTTATAAATATTACCCACAACTATAACATTATATCAATTTCACTCCATAATATTCAAAATAATATTTATAGAAAATTCATCTTTATTCAAAAAGTTGGGGTTTTACAATCTCCCTTCTTATGAAATTTTGCCCTCGAAATTAGAATGCGTACACAGGTATATTGAAGAGGTAAGGATACCTTGATTTCATTTGATTCTAACTCCCAAGTCATTTCCTCAACATCGTGGTTTCTCCACAAAACTTTGACTTGAGGTATAACCTTGGAGCGTAGAATATGTTCCTTCTTATCAAGATTTGAACAGGAACCTCTTCATATACGTCAAATCTTCCGCTATTTCGTCGGTTCTAACTTTCGATAATGTGGTTGGGTCTTCCACATATTTATGTAACATGGATATGTGAAAAGCGTTATGAACACGAGACATACTTGGCGGTAAAAGCGAGTCTATAGGCCCACAGTTCCTACTCGATCGAGGATTAAAAATGGGCCAATGAATCGAGGATTGAGCTTTCCTCTCTTTCCAAATCTCATAACTCCTTTCCATGGAGCACGTCGTAACAACACATGATCTCTATATCAATTCCACGTCCTTTCGATGAAGATCGGCATAACTCTTTTATCGATCTTGTGAGGTTTTTATCGTTGTCGGATCGTTTGAATCTTTTTAAGTAGTCATACGTACCAACTCGGGTCCCAACAACGTTGCTTCACCCACCTCATCCCGACATCTTTGGAGAACGACACTTTCTTCCATACAATGCCTCGAATGGAGCCATGCGATACTTGCTTGATAAGCTGTTGTTGTAGGAAAACTCCACCAATGGTAAGAACTTGTCCCACTTTCCCTTGAAGTCAAGGACCACGAGTCTTAATAGATCTTCAAGAGTTTGAATAGTCTCTCTCCATTGTCCGTCAAATTTGAGGATGATATCTTAAAAACTAAATCGTAAATCCGTGCCCATAGCTTTTTGCAAACTAACCCAAAATCTTGAAGTGAATCTTGGGTCTCGATCGAAACTATGGATCTTGGCATACCATGCAATCTTACAACCTCGTTTATGTATATCTGAGCAAGATGTTCAAGTGTATAAGTTTCTCGTATCGGTAAAAATGAAGCGGACTTGGTCGATCTATCAACAATGACCCAAATCGCATCTATGCCTTGAGAAACCTTAGGAAGATCGGTAACGAAATCCATGGTAATGTGCTCCCACTTCCATTCTGGAATTTCAAGTGGTTGTAATGGACCTTTTGGTACTTGATGCTCCGCCTTGACTTCGTTGACACGTTAGACACCATGAGATAAACAGCGCTATCTCTCTCTTCATATTGCTCCACCAAAATGTATGCCGAAGATCATGATACATTTTGGTACTCCCGAGATGGATTACAAATGGTGTGTTATGCGCCTCCATCATGATTTTATACTTTAAATCGGGGTTGTTAGGAACACAAAATGCAGAGTTGACTCGAAGTATTCCTTCTTCATCGATTCTTGCTTAGGCATAGCACCTTCTTGCTTTTTTCTTCCTCATACGCATCGACTCCAGTGCGTAGCTTGAAGCGACTTTAACTTTATCAATTAAAAGTCGGTTTTTCTATCGTATATTCGCCATCATCACATGGGTCCTTGGAGTCTTTAACTCTATCTCCATCCTTTGCAAGTCACACAAAATGGGCCTTTGCGTTGACAATATTGCACTTTTCGTACCGCGTATGATCTTCTACTCGATCGTCGGCTACCACGTTCAGCTTTTCGAGGATGGTATTGGATGGTATGATCATAATCTTTCAATAGTTCAAGCCAGCGTCGTTTATCGCATGTTGAGTTCCTTTTGAGTGAAGAAATATTTGAGGCTTTTATGATCCGTAAAGATCTCCACTTTCTCCCCATCTGAGTAATGCCTCCAAATCTTTAGTGCGAAGACAACAATGTTTGCCAACTCTAGATCATGAGTAGGATAATTCCTCTCATATTCTTTGAGTTAATCGTGAGGCATAGACTATGACTTTCCCATGTTGCATGAGAACACATCCTAACCCTTTGCGAAGCATCACTTGTAGATGACAAATCCTCAAGAACCGGATGGTATTATTGTCGAGCAGTCTTTGAAATGAGTCTCCTCTTGAGTTCTTGAAAACTCTTCTCACATTCCTCGCTCCAACCAAACTTTGTATCTTTCAAGAGTCGGTGAGTTAGTGGAGTAGCGATTGAAAAACCTTCTACACGAATCTCAGATAATAACCACTAAAGCCAAAAAGCTACGTACTTGATCATTGATTTAGGTTGCTCCCGACTTTGAATAGCTTCAATCTTTGTTGGGGTCAGCGGATATTCCATGACTTGATACCACGTGCCCAAGGAATGCTACTTCCTCGAAGCGAACTTCGCATTTCTTCAACTTGGCATAAAGCTTATATTCACGAAGCTTTTGGAGTGTCGACCTCAAGTGTTGCTCATGATCTTCACGGGTTTTGGAATAAATGAGGATGTCATCAATAAAGGCGACCACAAAGTGATCCAAATATTCCTTGAATACTCGGTTCATCATATCCATGAAAGGCGGCGGGGAGCATTAGTCGATCAAAAGGACATGACTAGGAATTCATAATGCCGTCTGGGGATTACGAAAGCCTTCTTTGGAATGTCATCGGTTCTAATCTTCAATTGGTGATATCAGGAGCGAAGATCAATCTTTGAAAAGAATTTGGCTCCTTGCAAGCTGGTCAAACGGGTCATCAATACGTGGCAATGGGTACCTATTTTTGATGGTGACATGATTGACTCCAGATAATCAATACAAAGTCGCATACTCCCATCTTTCTTCTTCACGAATAGAACGAGGAGCACCCGCAAGGAGAAGTACTAGGGCGAATAAAAGCCAATGTCTAACAATTCTGCGGTTGAGTCTTTAACTCACGAAGTTCAATAGGAGCCATTCGATATGGGGCTTTGGAAATGGGTTTTATCTGGGTTCAAGGTCGATACAAAATTCAATTTCACGCTCTGGGGGTAGGCGGGAAGTTCTTGAGGGAATCGTCGGAAATTCATTAACAATAGAAATATCATTCAAAATTGGCGTATTTTTGTTTAGATCAAGTGACATGAGCTAAGAAAGCTTGACATCCATTTTTCAATAAGCGAATAGCTTTATGGCTTGAGATGACGATGATTGATTTTAATGGTTTGGTTGCTTGAATTAGCATAATAGGTTGGTTAGGAATATGAAAGCTAACAACCTTACGAAAATAATCAATTTTGCATGATGAGTAGTTAACCAATCAATCCTAGAATTACATCAAATGCAAGTATTTTTAATGAAATAAGATCGACGGGTAATGTGAGGTGCTGAATTTGAACCAAACAAGACTTATAAGCGATTGGATGTAATGAAGGTTTCTCCCAGCGGAGTTTCTACGAGATAAGTCAAAGTCTAATTTCTCGGTCAAATTTAATCGTTGGCGCAAGTAGGAGAAATAAAAGAATGGGTAGAACCGGTATCAAATAAGGTATAGACTTATTAGAGTTTATGATAAGCTTACATTGATGACCTCATTCGGGTTCCTTGCTTTACGGGAGGTCACGACAAATGCTCTCCTTGCACTTTCTGGCTTTGACTTTTACGGGATGACCTTTGGTGCCTCCATCCTAGGTTGAACTTGTCTTGATTGAGCGACAAAATCGGGCTAGGTGACCTTCTCTTCCACAATTATAACATGCTTTGGATGGCATCGCGCGGTTTGGGTGATATGTCCCTCCCTCCGCATTTGAAGCATATGATGGGTGGTCGTTCTCCTTCCTTAACCACGGTTCTTTGGTCTTTGGCGTCTTTTCATCATTGTTGAATCTCCTTTTCTTGAAATGTCCATTTTCTTGTCTTGGCCATGATTACCACCGAAGTGGTTACCATTTACGGCATGTTGATTCCTCCACGTTTGTTGTCACCAGTTGATGGTGATACCACTTTGGTATTTTCATCTTTGCCATTTGCTTTCTCTTGGTTGCGTTGACTCGTTCTGGCGCTCTCCATAAGCGAGCCCTATTTACAACATCGAGTACAAACCACGGTTTATGAGAAATAAGATATTGGCGTATCTCGGTTTCAAACCTCTTAAAAACATTAGCGTCATTCGCTCCTCATTATCGACCAAATGGGATGCTGGCCGGGATAACTCATAAATTTAGCCTCGTATTGCGACACGGTCATATTGTTTTGTTCCAATTTGATAAACTCCACCTCTTTCATGTGATGAATACTCTCGGGAAAGTACTTGTCGTTGAATAGCTCTTGGAACTTCTCCCAAGACATCTTGAGTGCGTCGGGTTGGAGTGCGTTTCTGATTCCCACGATGTCTGTCTGCTCTTCTTCCTGCATGACATGAAGGTGGCGAAGGGACCTTTTACTCCTCGGAGCATCCCAAGACATCAAATATCTTGGTGATCTGCTTTATCCATGCTTCCGCCTTAAGTGGTTTTGGCTCTCCATAAACTCGGTGGTCCCGGCTCCTTGAAGCTGTTTAGCGGTGACCGTCAAAGAGTTTCGATGTTTCCACCTACATTTTGGATGAGGAGCCGCTCTCTTTGATGTTGCATGAATTGCATAAAGCCTCTGAACAATCCATCATTCATCATTTGGTTAGTGTTGTTGTTTGCATGAGGATTGTCGCCTTCTGATGCACATTCTCCTCGACGATTATTGATATGTGGAGACTCAGCGGTCTCTTGTGCTCCATTGCTATTCTCAACATTCTCGGATGTCATTTTGAATCTTGCCACAAAACAAGGGTTAATTGACATATAACATATTATCTCTAAACTCGACCAACCAATTAAATACAAAATAAATTTAAGTAGGTCATACTAGCGAAAGAATTTCCCGTCTCTCCCCTCTAGTTCTAGTCTCACATCTTAGCAGGGATCATATCCTAAGCTTTGATACCAAGCGTGGCGCCCCCAAAATAGGTATACATCACCTATTCTGAGTCGCCAAATACATGGTACAGAATATAAATACAATCTTAATTATACAACAAAAGAGCTGTGAGTTTAAATACAAATATTGTCTTCTAGACAATATTCACTCTCAGAATGAGTCCTCATTACATTTATTGTCACACTATTTAACAGAATAGTGAGGACTACTAGCTAATACTATCATCCAGGACCATCACTCCGTTCCCAGGCTCGTCCCATTATATTCTCATTTCACAAAGAAACGGTGAAAAGAAAGGGTGAGCTCAACTAGCCGATGAAAATATTATGACTAAGATAATGCGAAATAAATTATCATTAGCCTTAAAAGCAGATGTTAAAGCGATAAAATATAACAAACATCAAGTTTAACTATAGCGCGAAACAAGCAATCCATTAGAAAGAGTCAAGTAGAGAATAAAATCTACTATCTTCTATGATTTAAAGGTTTTCATGACTTTTATCGTTTGAGACTCGACAATAAATAATCCACATCATCGAATCACCCCTGCACTTTTCTGACGAGGATATTCTTTAGTATCACGACCACAATTATCCATGCACTACGGGCCAAGAATATTTGTGTATTCATTAATGGTCATGATCATGCCAACAAGCGTCCATCAATGCACTACGGACGCAATGAGGGACTTTTACCACATCATTTGTAACATTACGGTCATGATTACAAGAATAATCCACAGGTCATAATCATACCAAGTCCATCTATGCACTAAAGGCCACGAGATGACTTTCAAAAAATATAAACATGAGGATGATGACAATGATATAAGAATTCAATAAAACAAGTTCAAGAATTAATTTATCCGAGAACTAATAATATCCAAATTGTCAACATGATCTTTGCTTTGTAGAGTAAAATTCAAGAATGCTCGAAGAATATTTCCATGAAAAGATCTTTGGATGAAGCGCAAATATCGAGGATATTCCACTAATTTCATGGAGTATAGAAGTCAAAACTTTAACCAACTGAGTATAATAAAGAATGGAATAACAAAAGAAATCACCATGCATGCGGTACTTAGCATAGAGGTTATTCAAACGAGAATACTAAATAACGGAACCGGTCGGTGAAATTACGCGCAAGCGGGATGTTCAACGAGAATAATAAAGAATGGAATAACAACGAAATCACCATGCATGCGGTACTTCATATAGAGCGAGTTATTCAACGAGAATACTAATAAGGGCGGAATCGGTCCGGCGTAAAGCGCCAGAATGAGGATATTCCAACGATAATAATAAAAGACGGAACCCGGTCCGGCGTAAAAGCGCTGCAGACGGGATATTCCAACGAGAATAATAAAAAGATGGAATCGGTCCTGCGTAAAAAGCATGAGACGGGATATTCCAACAGAATAGTAAAGAATGGAATAATAGAAGAATGTCACCAAGTATAGGGTAGCTTGGCGTATCTGAGTTATTCAACGAATAATAAAGAATGGAATAACATAAGTTCTCTTCATGAATACAAAAGAATAACACCCCTTACAGTATAACAAATAATATTCCCTACCTTAAGAAGAAAAGTCTTTGGATATATAAGTAGTGAAGTAGCGAATACTTTCTTCTTTCTCTCTATAGTTTATCTCTCTAGAGTTTAAATTGAATTAAATGAAAATAATGAAGGAATGAGCTTCTATTTATAGAAAAATGGAATTTGCATAGTAACTAACTCATGAGCGGTCAGTTGATTTACTTTAATCGGCGGTCCATATTTAAAGCAAAATCTTTTAAATAAAATATAATATATTCTATTTATAATCTAATAAAATGAATAACTTTATAAAAGATTTTACTATACAAACACTATCTGAACTATGCAAACACTATAATAATAAAATATAATATATTCTAATTATTGTCTAATAAAAGCAGATAACTTTATAAAAGTATTTTGTTTTATATAAAAAAATTTTACTTATTACAACACTATATAATATGCAACACTACAAATAGAATATATATATTCTATTTATAGAATAACTTATATAAAAGTATTACATTTTTATATAAAAAAGATTTTACGTATTATACATAAATAATACCAACAAAAGCTAAGGTGACTTATCACGTAAGCATCAATATTCTGGTATTGCTTTATGCACCCACAGCGTATTCTTTATACTTTTAACAGGGTGTTTCAGCGATTAACGGTAAAACTTCTACCGTTATTTTCATAAAAAATATTTTTGTCGTTTTCTCGATCAAATGATAATTACATTTGTAGGGGTCCACCAATGATTGTGTCTTGGTTATAAGAATATTCCTGTTAAAAGAATATTCCCAGGACCAATCGAATATTATATAACAACTTGCGTACTTTGCAAAATTTATAAATATTACCTGACTATAACATTATATCAATTTCACTCCATAATATTCAAAAATAATATTTATAGAAAATTCATCTTTATTCAAAAATTTGGGGTTTTACACGGTGTAAAAAACCACGTTGGATGATTATATTTCCAACTTTCAAATCGATTAATAAATTTCACATATAAGAAATCGAACCACTTGAACCCATGTTAGAAATCGAACTAGTCGAACCGAACTCGAACAAAACTCAAAATTCTAGAACCTAACCAAATTGTTCACGAACACAGACAAACCAAACCACATGGTTCGTGAACATGTTCGATCGACCAATCGAACGTGAAATCGAGTGTGAACTCGACTGGACAAGGCATCAAACTCGAACTCGAATCAATTTACAAATAGTTCAATTTTCTTGCAGACCTATTTGTAGATAATGAAGGGGCTTTTGATGGAGGAGGTGAAAGGGTGGCTAGTGTCATTGGTGAGGAAGAATCAAAGGTGGTGTAAAAGGAAGACATAAAAATCATAAGGAAGACGGCGAAGGGGTTGTTGTTATATTATTATATGAATTACATATTCTATTACATTTTTGAAAATAATTGCAATAATAGTGTACTCATAAAATATTTACATAATTAATACAATTTCATATTTATTAACAATATTAGTGCAATTAGGATTCCTTAATTTAGGGAATTAGTATGTAATTAGGATTCATTAATTTAGGGATTAGTTATCCCCATGGCTTCTTTTCTCTCTCCTCATCTAGAACAACTGCATTAGTTAGTCATCACCCTTCTTCTTCATTCAACGTATTTGATAGTTCCCAAAGGCACAATAGTTATCTAGAGGGGGGGTTGAATAGATATTTTAAAAAAAATTCGTTTTAACTTCTTAGGAGATAATGATTAAAACTTTAGCGGAATTAATATTAGTTTTAATTTCCCTTAAGATAGTGAGTTTATTAGAGTGAGACAGATATAGCAGTTATAATAGATATAACAGTTATAGTAAGAATGTAAGAGACACAATCATTTTAAGTGGTTCAGAGCACTTAAAGCTCTTAGTCCACTCTTCTACTCCTCGAGTAGAAAATCCACTAAGGATGTCTTTTACACTTTCTGAATCACTTAGATTTCTTCTAGACCAGCAGTCTAGGAACTTCTTAGTTCACTCTTGAACTCTTCAAGTCCAGCAGACTTGGCTTTTTTATAATTCACTTAGAACTGTTCAAGTCCTTTTGACTTGGAACTTTTTCTTCAGTTGATTGGTAGATGTTGAGTTCGTGATGGTTGCTACTCAGTTGCTGTTTAAGCACTTGTTCGAAAGAACTGAGTAACTGAGCAAGCTTTTCTTTTTCTTAGATCGTAGAGTTGAGCGTTGAGAGTTCTTGTACGTTTTTGTTCAATGCTTGCTTACATCTCTCATCTACTTGATCTACATATATGTGATCTTGAAAACTATCCATTGGATCCATCCGTTGAAGCATTAAATGCGTTTGACCTTTCTGTTCTTTGATGGAGACTTTTCTCGCACATCTTACGATTTGCATTACGCCCACCGACACAAAGAGATCGCTTTCTCACCTAACACCTGAAAAGGTGTTTTCCCCCTTACCAATGGTACTTTCCTTAGCTTCTTCAATACGCTTCTTTGTTGCATACTAAGGAAATCTCTTATGTCTTTGGGACTGGTGAGTACTACAATGTTTAGAATCCATTCCTCATATGTTGGAGTTTGTCTCCACACAAAGCGTGAGGCTTGATGCTTCTGACACAAGACAGATGATACTCTACGATTTAGATCGTGGTGGCTTGTCGCCTTGGTGCTTGGTATGAGGCTATCAGCCGAGAGCACTACGATTTCTCTTAAATACTTGCACACTACGATCTTCTCTTGCTAGAGTTGTAAACTCTACATTTTCGAGAGCACACTGCGATCTCTGAGTTGGCTCGACAAACGTTGGGACCACTCTACGATTTCTGAAGAGGCCTTTCAAGGCAGGCACACTACGATCCTTGAAGCTCTACGTTTCTGCCTTGACTTCTGCACTGTTGATCAAATTGATACACTACGAATTCATCGAAGCCTATCTATTACATCTCAAGATCAACCTAACAGCTTTGATCTTTCTATCTATACATTCATTTACAGAATGATACACGTTAAGAGCTTAGATCAACCTAACAAATTTGATCTATCACTAAGTCCTTGTACATATATTCCAAGAAGGACTTTACAAATAATCATGAGCATTTACATTTAAAACATCAAATCAAGATATGCATTCTCCCAACAATCTCCCCATATTTGATGTTGACATAACTAAGGAGATTTGTTGTTATGATTATTAGTTTCTAGATGCAATTGCAGAAAAGTAAACATGACTTAGTATTTCAGTGAGCAGCTAAAATTTCTAGAGAATAAGCATGAATTTATTGATGTTCAAAGAGTAATACATTTTAGCTTTACATCAATAAGAATTTAAACTTTCACTTATCTTTATTTCTTTGGTCTTTTGCGTGGAGGATTGGCATACTCCTCAAATTCTTCTTTTCGCTTGCTTCATCCCTTCTGGCTATCTCTTCCAGCTCACTTGGGCTTATCCTTGGGCTGTGATCATGCATATTCATGAATGCAGGATCTTCAATTGGCATTCTTAGGCCTGTAGTGGTCACATTTTATGAGCTGGTAGCTGGCCCTTAACTCCTTATTGGCTGAGCCATCAAGACTTCCTGCTAATCAGATCGTTGATTCTGATTTCTTGATCGTGGAGTCTGTTGGTGGAATTTTCTTGCAGGAGGGCTTCCTGAAGCTTGAGTGTGAAATTGTCCTATGCCTCTTCCCTGGCTTCCTTGAACTCCTCTGCCTCTGCTCTGGCCTCCTTGAACTCCTTTCCTTTTATTCTCCCCCTTTATGTTAGCATCAAGGGTTCGAATGTCTTCAAATAGTCGAGTCACTCCTTGGACAAGGTCGTTGAGTTGGCTTTATGTTTTAGCAATGTCCTCTTGATTTTCCTTGACCAGAGCTTCAGATCGAGCTTCTCTATTCCGGAGGGCAACTAGAACAGTATCAGTTTGTTGTTCTTGGTCTACATAGGCTTTCTAAAATTCTTTGACAGAAGTTTTCAGGTTGATAATGTTCTCCATCATAAGGTTATTCTGGGCTTCTTGAGATTTCTATAATTCAAGAATAGCCTCTCTTTGTTTAGTGGCTATCCGGAAGTGAATATCATCTTTGTCCTTCATGCTTTGAAGCATTTCCTTGATAATTTCCCTCAGCTTCTTTGTAAGCTCAGCATTCAGAGTGCCTAGGAGATTATTTGCAGCAGTGATCATTTGAGTCAGCCTGAGATGAATGTGTTCTGAGTGAGTTTCAAGGCTTTCATCGATGTCCTTGACCATGTTCTTGGACACTTCATTCAAGTCATCTTTCGTAGGCAGGTTTGAGAGTAGATCACTGAGTTGAGGATTTTTTTGGAGGAGGGGATGTTTTATTGAATTGATCTTGCAAGGAGTAGAGGGAAAGATCGAGATTGAAGTATTCGTTGTTGGATGAGGAGGTAATATCCGATGGAGGGGCCTGGGTTTGGATGTTTGGGTTTGGTGACTCTACGATTGGAGGTGGAGACTCTGCAATGAGGCTAGAGTCCGTGATCATAGAGATGATGGGTTGTGGGAGCATTATGAAGTTGATCGCATTTGGTTCCTCAGTTACAGAATTTTGGGATTCTGCAACTGGAAATTGATTTAGTGGATGAAGAATCACTTCTAACCATCGTGGGAATTCATAAAATTGACTAAATGAGGATGATGGCAAGTGATTAACTCTGAAGAGGGTAGGGATAGATAGTACCTCAAATTTATACTTTGAGAATGAGTTGTTTGTGAGTAACTTCTTGGCAAAGTTGAATCTATCTGGGAATCCATTGGCTAGTACTGAGATGACCGGATACTCTTTGAAGCTCCAAAACATGTGATTCCAGGAATTTAGAATCTGAGCTTGATGGAAAGGCATCATGGGTAGATATGAAAATAGTTGCTCATAGTTGGCTTTTCTGTACCCATAAATGCCCACAGCTATGATCTCGACCTCGTCATCTTCTTCATCTTCTCTGTCTTTGCTTTCAGAGTTCATTATATCAATGGCTTCATTTGGCTCTTGCTCTGGTTCTTCCTTATTTTCTGCAGGAACTACTTCTTCTGCCATGGAGATGTCATGAGCCTCTCCCTCAACTTGATCATTTTCTTGTGAGTTTAAAAACTCCCCCTCAACTGGAGCATTTTCTAGAATGAGAGCTTCAGGCATCTCCCCCTCAGCTGGTGTATTGTCCTCTTGGCTTTCTTTGGACAGTTCCTTTTTGGCAGCTATACTCTTGTCTTCTTCCTTGAGCACTTTTTCATTTTCAAGGATATATTTCTTGACCAGTTTTCTTCTTGATTTTTTAGGCTGAGCCACAGCCTCAAAACTTTCTTGAACTTCAGTTTTGTCCTGTTGATCACCCAGACTATCAGGTGTGGCAGCTTCTTTGCTCGAGGTGTTTGGTCTGGTCTCTACGATTAGTAGAGACTCTACCATTGAAGAGATGGATGGCCTTTTGGATTTGTGGCTGATCTTATTCTTCTCCAGTAGCTGAGATATGGTAGCTCTATCTTCTTCTGCCTCAGCCTGTTGTTGCTTCTTTCTCAGGATCCTTAGAGTCTCAATGTCAAAAGACTCTACTGGTTTATCAGTTGTGGATCCCTGGGGTTCTTCTTCCATCCTAGCCTTAAGCTTCCTCTTGCCCTTGCTTTTTCTGATAAGGGCAGAGGGTTCTTCCTTGTTCGTTTCTTCTTATTCTCCTTCAATTTCTCTGACAACTGACATATTTCCTGGTACTCCTGATTCCCTTATTTCACCAGTTCTTCCACTAGATTCAGACATCATTCGCACATTTTCAGCTAGATTCCTTTTCCAATTTACGAATAGTTATTGGGTCATTCTCCTATTTGGATTAATGGCTTCTCCTTCGTCGTCCTTAATCTTGTCACCCAAAGCAGCTTGTAGGATGATGCTTATGAATCGTCCGTAGAGCATCTTTTGAGAGCTCTTTGTCTTCTTTGAGCTGATTAACCACTTCTCAATCCATTCAAGCAATAGAGGCCCATAGTTAAGTTGTATTTCATAATTTATGGCAGTTATGAGTTTGAGTTGTACCTCATTTATAGATTCATGACCAGAGCTCTTGCAACATATACATTTTCCAACAATATCAGCTAGAAATTCATACTTCGGTGGAAACTCCTTCTTCTTGTATCCTTTGACAGAGGGAGATTTCTTGTGATGCATCTTTTTGAGTCCCTTATGGAAGTATATGACATCTATGGACGGATACCCTTCATGTTTGAGACCTAGGGCTAAATTGATGTTGTAAGACCCCAACTTTTTAATGAATAAAATCGAATTTCCTCTATTTATTATTGTGAATAATAAGGTGTTAATTTGATATAATGCTTTAGTTATGGGTGAAATGTGCAACTTTTTCAAAATACGCAAGTGGTTATAAAATATTCATTTTTGTCGGGGAATATTCGTTTGGTCGTGGAATATTCTTTCTGTCGGGGAATATTCGTATGACGACGCAACCATTTGTGGGCCCCATAACATAATAACTGTCGGATGAAGAAAACGACAAAATTGAGTTTTTATAAATAACGGCGTAATCATTACCGTTAACACTGTTGGAATACCCGGTTGGTAAAGTAAAGTAATACGCGTTGTTGCACAGTAGCACACGGTATTGCACAATATTTTTCCAATTATTGATTCTTACGTGAGAAGGCACTACTCAATAATTGTTACAGTAATTACTGTTCAATATTTTATTTTATTAATTCAATAATTGTTGCGTTGATATTTTATATTATTGTTGTTTCAATAATTGTCATTTGCCGACGATATCTCCATTATCGGATCAATAATTCATGTTATTTGAATAATATTATTAGATAGCATTATTGGCAATGTCTAGAAAGTTACATCGAGGAGAGGTTTGGTCACCTAATTGCCGCAAGAAGAGAGAGAAATCTTTATCGGAAAGCCCCTCTTTCTAGGAACCTGCTGGTTGTCATTATTGTGATTCTCGTAATATTATTTGTGAATAATTAATTATTGATTTATATGATAATGAAATATTTATTTGATGTAGATATAAATGGTGGATTTATTTATGTGGTTATAAATGAAGGAATTAATGTTGAGGTATTTTATCAATATTTTGTCGGATTGGAGGTATTAAAAGATCAAATCAGTGTTCTTACAGCTTTATTGTGTGAGTTATAATTTTTAATCTGACCGTTGGATCGTTGTGATTTTTGGATATGTTATACATATATAAGTTGAGTATATGTTCACAAATTTTTAACCGTTAAAAATGAACGAATGATTTGTTATGAATTTTAAGAGGTGACTGATTCGGAAATTAGGTTTATAAATGATTTTGGTGGAAAATTTTAGAAATGGGTGGGCCCCACTTTTGGTTGTTGGGGAAGATGGCTGATTTTTTGTGGGTAGAATAGTAGCAGGTAAAGCCATCAGGTAGCAGGTCAAGTCTGCTTCGGCGTGCTAACATTTTCCTATAAATAGAGGTCTAAGTTAGAATTGAAAATCACACCAGAATTCATAAGTTTTCTCTCTTTTTCTCTCTAGATTATCGAGTGTATTTTTTGAGTATTTAGATACGTGGTGAGTTGCTATTCATTAGTGCAAGTTTCCTTCAAATATATCTCGATATGCAATGTAAGTCTTTTTTTTTTTTGGGGTAAAGGGATAGTAAAGGGATTTTAAGGTTGTTATGTTTTTTAGTTTCGTAATTTTTCCGACCTTCAAAAATTCGGAAAAATTTGAAATGATAATTTGATGAGTTTTATTGGTTGTGTCCAAAAATGGAAATTTTTAGATGTATAGATTAAGAGTTATGAATTTTACGGGAAAAGACTATTTTAAAAGAAAACCCTTATAACTCACTGTGGTTAACTCCAAAATTGGTGAAATCTTTATTGGGAGTACATTTATATAACAGAAGTATACTCTGTAAATTTTGGAATTTTTTGATGAGGGTTTTGGTTATTGGTGATGAAATATTAAGAGTTTGGCATTTTATGATGATTAAATGTATTATTTAGTAAAGTGTAAACAATTAAAATAAATTGTTTATAAGTTTAAGAAATGTTATTTTTTCAATATCATTATACCGAAATATTGGTATAGATTTTATTGTGGAATTTCTACCTTTTTCATGTCGGGGTTACTATTTATGAGTTACTATTCATGAGTGACTATTCACGGGTACTATTCATAACAAAATTGGTTTCTTTTTCTGAACAAATTATCGTTGATTTATGAATCTTACTTTTAAAATTAAATGCAGTTGTTGATCATATTATTTTTATTATCATATATAACATTTTTATAACCCTAGTGATGGAATTTCTCTTTGACTTAAGTGTAAAGATGGTTAAATTATTGGTATGATTGTGACTATGGGTTCTCTTTGGTCAGTAGTGTAAAGTTGAATTGTTGACGGGTATGATCATGACCATTGAATTTACAATTGAATATTTTTAGCTTAAGTGCAAAGGTGAATGGATCAACATGGTTATAATTATTGTTTATATTAATTCTGAAATAATTATATATTTCTTTGAGATATTAATATATTTGGCACAGTAGTCTGAAATATGAATCATTGATGAATATATTTGGCATGTAGTGCAAATATGAACTGCTTGAGGAATATATTTTGGCCACATGGTGCAAAGATGAATTGTTGATGAATATCTTTGGCCCGTAGTACAAAGATGACATGTTGTTGAATATCTTTGGCCGATGGTGCAAAGATGAACTGCTGATTTAATATATTTGGTAGTAGTCAAGAAGATGAAGTTATTAGTATGATTATGAACAGGAAATGTGATTTTGTGTAACCAAGATCTTTGATGTTTCAGGTAAAGATAGGTGATGAAAATTATCTTCGTCCTGGATGAGAAGAGGAATTTAGAACTACAATTATGATTATGAGTTATTCATATGATTGTGGACCAGAATTGTTGATTGATGTTACAGGGATAAAACATTGTTGGTGGATTTTTAACATGGAGAAGATAATAGACTTTATAGTCTATTTGACTCTTCTAATGGATTGCTCGTTCCGCTGTAACTATGGTTGAAATTTTTTATCATATACCATATGTTCTAAATCTCTGATTTATTATTGATGAAGGCTATTGATAATTTAATTATCTTTAGTCATGATATTCTTTACTGAGCTAGTTGTGCTCACCCTTTTGCTTCACAATTCCTTTCAGGTAATAAGAGTGTAGCTGGGTCGAGCGGGGGTAACAGGGAATAGAACGGTGGTCATCATTTAGTAGTTATATTTGGTGAATCAAATAGGGTGAGGCGAACCCAACGTTGAAAGGGTGTTTTCCCACTATCATACAAGATGTCTAAAGACATACAACCTCGTGTCATCATAAGACAGGGTTGTGCACATCCACTTTCTGAGTATATCTACACGCACTACCTATATGATCTTGGTGTTTGTTTGAAGTATAATTCTCAATTAGAGACAGTGGAGATAATGATATGTCGAGAAGACTACGCCATTGGAAAGAATATGATAGTAATCTTCTCGTTTTTCTTTGGGGTCTATTAATTGAACCAAGGATAATTACGTGGCCATATGATATCTATCATAACTTGGAAGCATGGCCTCCAATGTACAAAGGTTTCCTTCAAAGACTTCCCAAAGATTCTAATTTCTAAAAATGGTTTTTGACTATACCTTTATGTAGGTATCACTTGTGAGGTGTCATGTCCCATCGATGGGACATTTGTCCCATTACTACTTGGGACACGACGAGTCACGGTTGGTATATATTGTATCCAAACTTACAAACATATGTGTTTGTTGTATTTTGTATGACAATTGTTGTAATAAAGTTGTAGTTATTTTCTACCATATATTTGGCGACTCGAGAATAGGTTGGGTGAAATGGACCTATTTTGGGGTTGTCACAAATAGTATCGAGCTTAGGGATATGGTCTCCAAGCGAGATCGGGGAATATAACTAGGAGGGGAGAGATGAGTAAATCCTTCGCTAGTGTGTCCTACCTAAGCTTAATTGTTGGTTGGTCATAATATATGGATATTATGGGATACATTAATTTGCTTAATTAACCCTTGTTTCATGGCAGTATTTGAGAATGGCAGCTGAGAATGCTAACAATGTAGTGAATGAGACTGTGGGGATACCTTTAATCACTAACCATGATAATGTGATGTCAGACGAAGAAGGAATTAGAGATATTCTTGTGGTGAGTGAAGAATTGATAGTTGCACCCGAGATAGTCGCAGAGGTAACAGCTGAGAGTAAGGAAGAAGAGGTACCTGAGGAGAATTTATTAGAGGTATTATATGATCAAAATGTAGAATTGCAAAATCGTATTCATGAGTTAGAAGAGCATGCTGAAGAACGACAGGCGGTCGTGGAGCAAAATGATGCAACAATTCAAGCTTATGTTACCCGATATGTGATGCTTGAACAGAAGCATTCTTTGGCAGAGTATAAGATGATAAAGATGGAATCTGAGCTGAAAGAAGAAAAAACTGAACGAGTAAGAATGAGTGATGCATGGAACATTCTTTGTCGTGTCTGAACTATGACCGTCGAGTCTGACCGGATCCTTGTGATGAGTTTTTCACTTAGCATTCTTTTAAGGTTGCTCAGGAAGGACCAACCTCTTGGAGTGAGTCAAGGGTTAGGTTTGTTCCTAAGGCGCTTATCAGAGAGATTGCTTTGTTTTGAAACTTATCATCACATGATGCTCTTCTTGATGGTGGGGTTCTGCTATCGTTGAGTCTGCACTACGATGGTTGAGTCTATGCTACGATCGTTTTCTTTCATGTCACTTCAGCTCTACGATCGTGGACTTCCCTTGATCATGTCTATGATTTTAACCATAGCCTTTGTATCTGTATAGTTAGCACATACTAGAGCATATATTTTGTGGTTGTAAATTAAGCATTCCTAGCTCACTTATTATCTTGTTAAACCTGGATTCATCTAGAGGTTTTGTAAAAACATCAGCAAGTTGATTTTCAGTAGGGATATATTGTAAAGATATAGTTCCATTTTGCACATGATCCCTAATGAAGTGATACCTTATTTCTATATGCTTAGTCCTAGAATGCATAACAGAATTATGAGTTATTGATATGGCACTTGTGTTATCACAGTGAATGGGAATGGATTTGAAATCAAACCCATAATCAGCTAGCTGATTTTTCATCCATAGGATCTCGAAAGCACAACAAAATTGCCAAAGAAAGAATGTATTCAAATTTTCCGGTTGGCGTGATATCGAAGACACAAGTCAATTTCCTAGCAATTGACAGATGCCACTGGTACTTTTTCTATCTATTTTGCAGCCTGCAAAATCAACATCTGTGTATTCTGTTAGTTCAAATGAGGATTCCTTGGGGTACTAAAGCCCCAAGTAAGGTGTACCTCGAGATACCGAAAATCCTCAGATGAAAGATATAAATGTGATTCTTTAAGGTTAGCTCGAAATCTAGCACATATGCATGTTGCAAAACATTATGTTTGGTTTATCGGCGCTTAGATATAAAGAGAGCCTATCATACCTCAGTATTGAGTTATATCAATACTTTTACCTTTTTCATCTTTGTCAAGTTTGGTTGCATGAGCAATTGGGGTTTTCATGGGAGAGGCTGATTCCATGCCATACTTCTTAAGTAAATCTTTGATGTACTTGGCTTGGTTTATGAAGATTCCTTCATCACCGCTTTTACTTGCGCCTAAGGAAGAAATTCGCTCACCCATCATGCTCATTTCAAACTTGCTCTGCATTAGCTTAGAGAATCCCTTGCATAACCTTTCGTCAGTAGAGCCAAAAATAATATCATCAACATATATTTGAACCAATAAGACTTTGTCTTTATGCTTTCTAAGAAATAATGTGGTATCTACTCTACATTTAGTGAACCCATTTTCAATCAGGAAGTTAGTTAGTGTTTCATACCATGCTTTAGGTGCTTGTTTAAGACCATATAAGGCTTTGTCTAATCTATAAACATAATTGGAAAGAGATGGACTGATGAAACCTGGAGGTTGCTCTACATAGACTTCTTCTTGAAGTTCTCCATTCAAGAATGCACTTTTGACATCCATCTGGAAGACTTTGAACTTCATGTGAGCAGCAAAGGCAAGAAAGATTCTAATGGCTTCTAGTCTGGCAACAAGTTCAAATCTCTCATCGTAGTCAATTCCTTCTTCCTGAGAGTAGCCATTGGCTACTAATATTGCCTTGTTTCTGGTTATTACTCCATCTTCATCAATCTTTTTTCTGAAGACCCATTTTGTTCCAATGACAGGATGACTCTTTGGTCTTGGAACCAATCTCCATACTTTGCTTCTTTCAAATTGGTTGAGTTCTTCCTGCATGGCTTCTATCCAGCTGGAGTCTTCCATAGCATCATCTATCTTCTTTGGTTCTAATTGTGATAGAAAGCTTAGATAAAAGCATTTATTTTGGGTGGCAGCTCTTGTTTTGACTCTTGCACTCGGATCTCCAATGATTAGATCTTGGGTGTGATCTTTTTCCCATCTGTTTCAGTTTGGAACATCTATCCTGATACCTTCTTGTCTTAAATCTTCAAGATCTATTTCTTCTTCTTGGTGTGGAGGTTCTTTGTCTTGCATAGACCTCTTTACGATCTCATTTTCTTGCTCAACGATTTGACTATCTGGCACTACGATCGTAGTGTTGAGCTCGACGACTTCATTCGTAGTGTCTGCACTATCGGTCATAGTGTCTTGAAGCACTGTTTTGTCTAAGTCTGTTTCATCAAAGATGATATGAATTGAGACTTCAACACTCAGTGTTTTCTTGCTGAACACTCAGTAGGCCTTACTGTCTGTGGCATATCCAAGAAAGATTCCTTCGTCTGACTAGGGTTGAAATTTTGTCAAGTACTACTTCAAATTGTTGAAAATGTAGCATGCACAGCCGAATACATGAAAGTAGCTGACATTTGGCTTTCTTCCTTTCCACAGTTCGTAGGGTGTCTTCTTGATTGTAGAGTGTATCATTGATCTATTCGCATGTAACATACAAAGGTTGATGGCTTACGCTTGTAAGTATTCGTAGATGAGTCGCTACTAGTAGAGTTCTTCCAAATTTCTATCAAAGTTCTCATTTTTTTCTTTCACCACTCCATTTTGTTGAGGAGTTCGTGGAGCTGAGAAGTTATGGCTGATGTCATTGTCTGTGCAGAACTGGTCCATTTCTGAGAAGTCGAATTCTCTTCCATGATTACTCCTTATAGCCTTGATTTTCTCTCCTTTCTCGTTTATCACCAGTCTGAACATCTTGATCAATTGGGAGCTCGTTTCATCCTTTGAGATTAGGAAAAATGCCCATGTGAATCTGGTGTAGTCGTCGACTATGACTAGAGAGTATCTTTTTCCTCCAAGACTAGTTGTTGGAATTGGCCCAAATAGATCCATGTGGAGCAACTACAGGGGCTTGTCGATAGAGTTGGCAGTTTTGCTCTTGAATGAGCTTCTGGTTTGCTTTCCAAGCTGACAGGCATTACATGGCCTTTCTTTTACGAAGTTGAACTTAGGTAGGCCTGCAACGAGATCTTTTGATGCCAGTTTAGACATGCTTTTGAAGTTTAAGTGGGACAACCGTCTATGCCATAGCCAGCTCATTTCTTTATATGCTTTTGCCAGAAAGCATATTGTCTCGTTTGAGCTTAGTTGACCAAGATTCACTGCATGGACATTTCCTTCTCTTGTCCCGGTTAGCTTTACAGCAGATGTCTTTAAGTCTCTGACTTGACACTGGTTGTTGAGGAATGTTACTTGATGACCCTTGTCGCAGAGTTGGCTGATGCTTAGAAGGTTGTGTTGGAGACCTTCCACAAATGCTACTTTGCTAAAAGATACTGCACCATTACCAGCAGAGCCATATCCTCTTGTCTTGCCCGAGCCGTCATCTCCAAAGATGACTGAGGGACCCTCCTTTTCTATGTAGTTAGATAGAAGGGCTTTGTTCCCAGTAATGTGTCTTGAGCATCCACTGTCTAGATACCAGGTTGTGATCGTGGAGCTCATTTCCTGTCATAACATTTAACCTTCATTTTGGTATCCATATTTGCATGGGTCCTATTTTGTTAGTACCCTTGGGGACCCAAATCTGTGTGATCTTTGGTCTCACATGCATGGAATTATAATAGTATCTTGTAGCCTTGTGACCTACTCTATTGCACACAAAACATTTAGTGTGATACATGTTTGTGTGTGTGTGAGGGTTCATTCTCCATTTGGACTTTTGTGGTTCTTTAGTCATTCTTCTGTTAAACTGATTTTCCTTCTTCCACATGTCCCTGGGTCTCATGAAAGGTGAGGAGGGTATCTTACCTCTACTGTACCTTCCCAGTTGGTTCGTAGAGTTGGTTTTATTTAACTCTACGATCCTTAGAGGTTGGTGAGTAGAGGATGAGTTACTCTTCTCTTTTCTGAAACCTAGGCCAGCATGAGTTCCTTTACTCCTTGGAGTATGGATGGAAATAGTAGAACAAGGTTGGGCTATTTCTTCCTTCTGTGAGGATTTCACAAAGGTAATGCTTCTACTAAAACTTGAGGCATTACTAGTGCTAGTTTCGTTTGTCTTTTCCAAACTTGGCTCTAAAGTGGATTCCCCAAAGCCTAGGCCTGTTCTGTCAAATGCATTTCTCTGACTAGAGAAAAGGGAGTCCATGGATGATGAGGATTTATTCCATGTAAAGATAGTCTTTTATAGTTCCTCAATTTTAGAGGTTAGATTAGACTCTCTTTGTGCATTGAGTTAATTTGTCTGTTTTAAGATCTCATTCTCAGCCTCAAGCTTGGAGAGAAGGTTAGTACTTAGAAGAGCTGTTTCAAGCTCTTCTTGAACTTTCTTTTTCTCCTCTTGAAGAAGTGAATGATCCTTAGACAGAACTCTGAACCACTTCATGTATTAATGTAGATCAGTTGTTATGCCATGTAGTGCAGTTCTCAAATAATTAATGTCTACATCAGGAGAGTTGAAGTCAAATACCTCATCGAGACTTACTTCATGTATGTTGGAATTTTGTTTGTCCTTTACATGTTTGGCCATTAGGCACAGATTAGCCATTTGTGGTTCTTCATCATCTCCAGAATCAGGGTTGGAGTCATTGTCTGAATCACTCCACGATCCTCCAGCTACCAGGCCTTTGTCTCTTTTCTGAGGCCTTTGGTTGCATTTGTATTCCTTCTTTGCATGTGATTTCTTCTTTAGTTCTTCTATGAGAGGTTTGTTGCAGTTGGCAATGAAGTGGCCAGGCTTCTTGCAGTTGTAGCATAGATCATTTATTTGCTCCTGGCTGCTGTAGTTGCTGACCTTCTTTGGCTTGTTGGTTCTGCCTTGACACATGAACCTTCTTAGTCTTTTTACCAGCATAGAAAAGTCTTCATCGTCGTCTTCGTCATTATCAGAGTCAATCTCAATGTTGACCTTAGATGCACTTTCAGTTGCTTTGAGAGCAACACCCTTATCCTTCTTTCTTCCTTCTGATAGGGTTTCAGCTCGTTAAGTCAGCTCCAGTTCGTATGTCAGAAGATTGCCATATAGTTGTTGAACTATCATCTCATGAAGATTCTTTGACTCTCTAATAGCAGTGGTTTTGGCATCCCACCTGCTCGGTAGGGCTCTCATGAACTTTATGATCAGATCTTTGTTTGGATAGATCTTCCCATATGCTCGTAGAGAGTTGAGTAGAACGTTGAATCTCTCATATATGGCAGTTACGTTTTCTCCTTGAACATGAGCAAACATTTCATACTGCTGTGTCAAGAGTGATTGTTTGTTTTCTCTTACTTCTTCAGTTCCTTCGTGCATGATGAGCAGTGCTTCCCAAACCTCCTTCGCTATTTTGTTGTTGACAATGTTTTCGAACAGATCATTTTCTAAGGATTGAAACACGATGTTCTTGGCCTTCTTGTCAAGTTGGACAGCTCTATTTTCGTTGTCAGTCCATTCTTCTTTGACTTTGATTTGTATTCTGTTTGGATCATCTGTAGTTGGTGCAAGCTTTATTATAGGGCCCATTTTAAACGGTCTCAAATAGATCTTCATCTATTGAGTCCATGTATGCTTGCATCCGAACTTTTCAGTTAGCAAATTTATCTTTATTGCACATTGGTGGCTTACTTCCTCCTCCAGTTCTTGATTCACTTGGTAAGTGTGCCATTGGATCTACTAAAGCTTTGTAGGCTGTATAATAGAACCTGCACTGATACAAATTGTTAGTTCCCACAGGCACAATAGTTATCTAGAAGGGGGGGTTGAATAGATATTTAAAAATCTTTTCGTTTTAACTTGTTAGGAGATAATGATTAAAACTTAGCGGAATTAATATTAGTTTTAATCTCCCTTAAGATAGTGAGTTTATGAGAGTGAGGCGGATATAGCGCTTATAGCGAGATATAGGCTTATAATAAGAATATAAGAGACACAGTCGTTTTAAGTGGTTCAGAGCACTTAAAGCTCCTAGTCCACTCTTCTACTCCTCGAGTAGGAAATCCACTAAGGATGTATTTTACACTTTCTGAATCACTTAGATTCCTTCTAGACCAGCAGTCTAGGAATTCTTAGTTCACTCTTGAACTCTTCAAGTCCAGCAGACTTGGCTCTTTATAGTTCACTTAGAACTCTTCAAGTCCTTCTAACTTGGAACTTTTTCTTCAGTTGATTGGTAGATGTTGAGTTCGTGATGGTTGCTACTCAGTTGTTGTTTAACCACTTGTTCGAAAGAACTGAGTAGCTGAGCAAGCTTTTCTTTTTCTCAGATCGTAGAGTTGAGCATTGAGAATTCTTGTACGTTTTTGTTCAATGCTTGCTTACATCTCTCATCTACTCTATTTGTATATATGCGATCTTTAAAACTATCTGTTGGATCCATCCGTTGAAGCATTAAATGCGTTTGACTTTTCTGTTCTTTGATGGAGACTTTTATGCACATCTTCTGAATTGCATTCTGGCCCACTGACACAGCAGACTGCTTTCTCACCTAACACCTGAAAAGGTGTTTTCCCCCTTACCAATGGTACTTTCCTTAGCTTCTTCAATACGCTTCTTTGTTGCATATTAAGGAAATCTCTTATATCTTTTGGACTGGTGAGTACTACAACGTTTAGAATCCATTCATCATATGTTGGAGTTTGTCTCCACACAAAGCGTGAGGCTTGATGCTTCTGACACAAGATAGATGATACTCTACGATTCAGATCGCGGTACTCTACGATTCAGATCGTGGTGACTTGTCGCCTTGGTGCTTGGTCTGAGGCTATCAGCCGAGAGCACTACGATTTCTCTTAAATACGTGCACACTACGATCTTCTATTACTAGAGTTGTAAACTCTACGTTTCTGAGACAACACTGCGATCTCTGAGTTGGCTCGGCAAACGTTGGGACCACTCTACGATTTCTGAAGAGGCCCTTCAAGGCAGGCACACTACGATCCTTGAAGCTCTACGTTTCTGCCTTGATTTACGTGACTTTGTTGATCGATTGATACACTACGAATTCTTCAAGCCTATCTATTACATCTCAAGATCAACCTAACAGCTTTGATCTTTCCATCTATACATTCATTTACAGAATGATACACGTTAAGAGCTTAAATCAACCTAACAAATTTGATCTATCACTAAGTCCTTGTACATATATTCCAAGAAGGACTTTACAAATAATCATGAGCATTTATATTTAAAACATCAAATCAAGATATGCATTCTCCCAACAGTATTCTTTCTCTCTCTCTTTCTGTAAGACCCCGAATTTTATGAAATAAAAGTATTCAATTTTTCTTATAATTACTATTCAGTAAATGGTTAAATTGATAAAAGGTTAAAGTTAAGGGTGATATATGAATTTTTTTTCAAAATACACAAGTGGTTATAAAATATTCATTGTTGTCGGGGAATATTTGTTTGGTCGTGGAATATTCTTTCTGTCGGGGAATATTCGTACGACGGCGCAGCCATTTGTGGGCTCCATAACGGATAACTATCGGATGAAGAAAATGACAAATTTGAGTTTTTACAAATAACGACGTAGTTGTTATCGTTAACACTGTTGGAATACCCGGTGGTTAAAATACAGTAATACGCGTTATTTCACAAGATGACACCAGATTGCATGTATTTTTGAATTATTGATTCTTACGTAAAAGCGCACTACTCAATAATTGTTACAAGAAATTATCGCTCAATATTTTATTTTATTGATTCAATAATTGTTGTGTTGATATTTTATATTATTTCAATAATTGTCACAGCACAGTATCTCCATTATCAGATCAATAATTCATATTATTTGAATAATATTAGATAGCATTATTGGCAATGTCTAGAAAGTTCTCACAAGGAGAGGTTTGGTCACCTAATCACAAGCGCCAAGAAGAGAGAAATCCTTATCGAAAAGCACCCTCTTTCCTCGAAACTACCGGTTGTTATAATTGTGATTCTGTAATATTATTTGTGAATAATTAATTATTGATTTATATGATAAGGAAATATTTATTTTATGTGGATATAAATGATGGATATATTTATTTTTATGTGGATAAAAACGAAGGAATTAATGTTGAGGTGATTTATTAGTATTTGTGGATATGTTATACATATATAAGTTGAGTATTTGTTCACAAATTTTGAACCGTTAAAAATGAACATATGATTTGTTATGAATTTTAAAGGTGTTAAAAATCATCCGTTTGTGGATTTCGGATATTTTCTGTCTTGAATTTGGAAAAACTTAAAGCTACAAAGTTGTGGAGAATTCGATTTCGTGTGGAATGGACATAAAATTCGTATTTTTCTGATAAACGGGCTATTTTCTATGAATTATTGAAATTTCAGAAAATAAAATATTTTTTATTTAATTATGGTTGGGACCCACTTTTTGGTTAGTGTTGAATGCATGTGCTGAATTGATATTCAAGTGTGGTGGGCTGGTCTTAAATGGCTGGTGCATAGGAAATGAGAAATAATTAATATATTATTTTATTAATTTAGTCTCCTTTGGCGTTCTAGCATTTTCCTATAAATAGGTGCTTATGTTAGAATTGAAAATCACACCAGAAACATAAGTTTTCTCTCTCTATATTATCAAGCATATTTTTGTGAGTATTTAGATATCTTGAGTGTTGCTATACGGCGCAAGTTCGTTCAGTGTTATATCCGATATTCAAGTCAGAAGTACTGCTCTTTTGAGGTAATGGATTTTAAGGGTTGTTATATTTTTCATGTTTCGTAACTTTTCAGACCTTCAAAATTCTGGAAAAATTTGAAATGATAATTTGATGAGTTTTATTGATTGTGTCCAAAAATGGCGATTTTTGGATGTATAGATTAAGAGTTATGAATTTTACGGGAAAAGACTATTTTAAAAGAAAACCCTTATAAATCCTTGTGGTTAACTCCAAAATTGGTGTAATTTTTATTGGGAGTACATGTATATAACAGAAATATACTCTATAAATTTTGGAATTTTTGGATAAAATTACAATTTATGATAAATGTCTAAATATTCGGCTGTTTTGGCCATATGAAAAATAGTAAATAAATTTTAAAAATTCCGGGAAAAATATATGTTCAATATGGGACTATATTCTGTTAAATCCCAGAAAAGAAATATTTTTGGGACTGATTTGGTATTTTTCATGAAAATAGACTAGTTATGAGTAAATGAATTAAATATGTTATGTGAAGTAAAAAAATTAGAAAATAGGATTTTATGGCTTGAGAATCCTACATGAGGTATATGCAGATATTTTTTATGAGGGTTTTGGTTATTGGTGATGAAATTTTATGAGTTTGGCATTTTAGAATGATTAAATGCATTATTTAGTAAAGTGTAAACAATTAAAATAAATTGTTTATAAGCTTAAGAAAAATTATTCTTTCAATATCATTATACCGAAATATTGGTATGGATTTTATTGTGGAATTTCTACCTTTTTCATGTCGGGATTACTATTCACGAGTTACTATTCATGAGTTACTATTCACGACAAAATTGGTTTCTTTTTCTGACCAATTTACCGTTGATTTATGAATCTTACTCTTGAAATTAAATCCATGTTTTGATCATATTATTTTTATTATCATATATAACATTTTTATAATCTTAGTGATGAAATTACTCTTTGACTTGAGTGTAAAGATGGGTAGATTATTGGTATGATCGTGACTATGGGTTCTCTTTGGCCAGTAGTGCAAAGTTGAATCGTTGACTGGTATGATCATGACTATTGAATTTATAATTGAATATTTTTAGCTTAAGTGCAAAGGTGAATTGATCAACATGGTTATAATTATGGTTTATATAAATTTTGAAATGATTATATATTTCTTTGAGATATTAATATATTTGGCCTGTAGTGCAAATATGAACTGTTGATGAATATATTTGGCCTGTAGTGCAAATATGAACTGTTGAGGAATATTTTTGGCCTGTAGTGCAAAGATGAATTGTTGATGAATATCTTTGGCCAGTAGTGCAAAGATGACTGTTAATGAATATCTTTGACCCGTAATGCAAAGATGAATTTATTAGTATGATTATGAACAGGAACTGTGATTTGGTATAACCATGATCTTTGATGTTTCAGGTAAAGACATGTGATGAAAATTATCTTCGTCCTGGATGCGAAGAGAAATTTAGAATCACAATTATGAGTATGAGTTATTCATATGATTGTGGACCAGAACTGTTGATTGATGTTGCAGGGATAAAACATTGTTGGTGAATTTTTAACATAGAGAAGATAATAGACTTTATGGTCTATTTGACTCTTCTAATGGATTGCTCGTTCCACTGCAACTATGGTTGAATTTTTTTATCATCAACCATATGTTCTAAATCTCTGATTTATTATTGATGAAGGCTATTGATAATTTAATTATCTTTAGTCATGATATTCTTTACTGAGCTAGTTGTGTTCACCCTTTTGATTCACAATTCCTTTCGCGTAATTAGAGTGTAGCTGGGTCGAGCGGGGGTAACAGGGGAATAGAACGATGGTCATCATTTAGTAGTTATATTTGGTGAATCAAATAGGGTGAGGCGAACCCAACGTTGAAAGGGTGTTTTGCCACTATCATACAAGATGTCTATGACATACAATCTCGTGTCATCATAAGACAGGGTTATGCACATTCACTTACTGAGTATATCTACGAGCACTACCTATATGATCTTGGAGTTTATTTAAAGTATAATTCTCAATTAGAGACAGTAGAGATAATTATATGTCAAGAGAAGACTCATCATTGGAAATAATATGATAGTAATCTTCTCGTTTTTCTTTGGGGTCTATTGGTTCAACCAAGGATAATTCTGTGATATCTATTATAACCTAGACGCATGGCCTCCCATGTACGAAGGTTTCCTTGAGCACTTCCCAAAGATTCTAATTTCTAAAACAGTTTTTGACTAAACCTTTATGTAAGGTGCCATTGTGACGTGCTATCCAAGGTTTGGATGTGAGTCACAGTTGATATATATTTGTATCAAAACTCATAGCATATGTGTTGTTGTATTTTGCAAGACAATTGTTGTAATAAAGTTGTAGTTGTTTTCTGTACCATGTATTTGGCGACTCAGAATAGGTTGGGTGGATTGGACCTTTTTTGGGGGTGTCACACTTTCTCTCTCTCTCTCTCTCTCTCTATATATATATATATATATATATATGGTTGGAAGCACTCACTCAAGAATGGTAGTAAAGGTATATGAAATATTTCATGTTGTCTTTTAATTTATATTTTGTTTGGTTTGAAACATGTTTTTGAGGTCAGGGTGATTACTATGATTACGCTTTCAAGTCTTAGCGTGGGTATTTCAATTTTAAGATATGGGCATATTATATGGTGATAGTGGTGGGTATATCGTGTTGCAGGATATATTTTATACAACAATTATTCAGGATTTGTGTTGTTGCTGGGATTATTCTTGTTCAGTGGTTAACAACTTTTGCTATATGGAGCTTCACATACACTTTCATATATATATATATAACAAGCTTTTGATCAGTTGACAGAAACTGTCCGCATGAGGTCATATGTAGTTATTTTGTTTGATGAGATTGAGAAAGCCCATTCTGACGTGTTCAAATGTGTTCCTTCAAATACTGGATGATGGTAACCAAACGTTCATACCAAGGTAACCAAACTGTCATATCAAAGTAACCAATCAACCTCCACACTTTCAATTTTTTCTTAGTGCAGTTGGTAACCAAACCTTCAGATTAAGGTAAGCAAACCTTGATACCAAGGTAACAAAACCTTCATACCAAGGTAACCAATTCACATCCACACTTGTAGTTTTGGTAGCCAAACCTTTATACCAAGGTAACCAATTCAGTTTTATTAAGTTACTCATTTCGTTTGAATGTGATGCAGTTGGTAGCCAACCATTCATACAAAGGTAACCATTTTAATATTTATGAGTAATAAAATAGTCATAAAAAAAATTCAGAACATTAAAAGTTACATCTATTTATTTTTAAAGTTTTTGTAGGGCGAATCTTCTATTTCTTCTCATTGGCGTTAGACAATGGAGATTCATGCATGTGTGTATGCATGAGTAGCGAAGAGAAGCCGATTTTTAGAGAAACTAAAAAGTAAAACCTAAAATGATCCCAATTTACATGTACACATATTTTATTTATTTATTTACTTATTTGTTAACTATTATTTCAAAGTGTATGTGAGGGAGATGAAGATTTAAATTTGAATATTTGAATTTGAATTTGTTTTTGTTGTTAGACCCCAAATATTTGAATTTGAATTATTAATTATGGCAGGTATTTCTCCTTGATTTTAGATTTCCTTATTAATGTGAATTGTATTATTTTTGTAATATGGGTCCTAATTACACTCTTTTTGTAATTATTTTGTTGATGCACTAATGATGTAATTACTTTCTAATTGTTGTATATTTTTGTAAAGAACCCTTATTATTTTTATTTTTTTAGTTATGTTTAGTTATTATTTTTAGTTTTATATCTCAATAAATTACGGTGAAGCGGTTGTTGTTATATTATTATATTTTGTGTTTGTGTTGGGGAATTTATTGATTAAGTATTAAAATTATTTGTTGGAAAAACTAAATACAAAGGCTTGATGTGCTTATGTGGTCTTATGAGCAAGATATCAAATGTGAGGTTTTGGGATCGAATTCATGGGACAACAAAGTTTAGGCAAAATTTGAGTTTATATCCACATCAGCGGTACCACGTAGGAAAATCAACACATATGTGGCACATAAGGGTTCAATACCCAAATTTTTGAATAATATTAAGTTCATTTCATGTTGACTAAGAGAAAGGGGATCAATATACATAAACACCTAAAGTTCAAGGGTCGCATTTACATTTTACTCAATTTAGCATATCCAAATTAATGAAGAACTTGAGTATTTACAAGAAACTAACTTATTATTAATATTTACCATTAAAAGTAGCAAAGAATATTAACAAAATTTTAATTTTAAATATTAGTATTTACAATAAATTAACTTATTATTAATATTTAATCAACCAATGTTGTGAAATGATAGATAAAACAAAATGTATATTTATAAATTTTTATATCCAAATGGTTATTCACGATTCTTTTTATATCTCTCAAAATCTCACAAATAACCGAAATAATCCATTTCCCTCTTTAGTTTCTTGTTATCATTGCTGGGAGGATTGGAGGATATATATGGGAGAGGGGGGGGGGGAGATTATGTGAGACCCCGAATTTTATGAAATAAAAGTATTCAATTTTTCTCTATTTTGGTAAATAGTTAAATTGATAAAAGTTTAAAGTTAAGGGTAATATTTGAAAATTTTTGCAAAGTAAGCAAGTTGATATAAAATATTCTTTTTGGTCGAGGAATGTCCGTACCACGGTATAATCATTGGTGGACCCCGCAACGGAATTATTGTCGAATGGAAAAAACGACAAAAATATTTTTATGAGAATAACGGCGGAAGTTTTACCGTTAAAATTGTTGAACTACCCGAAAATAAAAGTATAGTAATACGCGTGGTTGCATAGTAGCACACGGTGTTGGTTATTAATGCTTACGTGATAAGTCACTCAGTTTTGTTTCATTAGTATTATTAATGTAATAAAACAGAAAAGCTTTTTATATAAAACAAAATACTTTTATAAATTTATTCTATAAATAGAATATATTATATTCTATTGTGCATAGTGTTTTTCATAGTAAAATCTTTTTATATAAAACAGAATACTTTTATAAAGTTATTCTATAAATAGAATATATTATATTTTATTATGCATAGTATTGCATAGTGCCTGCATAGTATTTTGCATAGTAAAATCTTTTTATATAAAATATAATACTTTTATAAAATTATTCGTTTTATTAGATTATAAATAGAATATATTATATTTTATTTAAAAGATTTTGCTTTAAATATGGACCGTCCGATTAAAAGTAAATCAATCTGGACCGTTCATGAATTACTTACTATGCAGTCCATTCTTCTATAAATAGAAGCTCATTCCTTCATTATTTCTTACGAATTCACTGAAACTCTAGAGAGAGAAACTATAGAGAGAGTTCTTCTTCTATAGTCTTGAGCGTATTTCTTTAGAGTTTAACAAAGCTTTGAAGCGTGGTAGTGCAAGTTTTCTTCGAGTATATCCTCGCCCTACCAGTCGAAATACTCTTCTTTCAAAGGTAAGGGATATTATTTGTTGTACTTGTAAGGGATATTATTTATTGTACTTGTAAGGGATATTATTTGTTGTACTTGTAAGGGATATTATTTGTTGTACTTGTAAGGAATATTATTTGTTGTACTCGTAAAGGGGTATTATTTCTTTCGTATTCATGAAGAGAACTTCATTATTCCATTCTTTATTATTATGTTGAATAACTCAGATATGTCAAGTACCGCATACATGGTGAAATTCTTCTTCATTATTCCATTCTTATTATTACATTGGAATAACTTTTGCTTATGCCAAGTACCGCATACATGGTGAAATTCTTCTAATATTCCGCTCTTTATTATTTTGTCGTAATATCTTGTCTTATGTATGCGTTTACGCGGACACAGTTCCATTATTTATTATTCTGCCGTAATATCTTGTCTGTATCGCGTTCACGCCGGACTGGTTCTATTATATATTATTCTATCTAATATCCCGCCTGCGTTTTATCCTACCGATTCCATTATTTATTATTTTGTTGGGAATAACTTTCTGCATGCGATACTATCGCATGCATGGTGAATCTTTCTGTTATTCCATTCTTTATTATTCTGTTGGAATAACCTGTCTATGTGGATTACCACATGCATGGTGAATGATCCTTTGTATTTCATTCCTTATTAAATTATGGAAATGATTTGTTTATGTGGATTATGATGAAAGTCATAATAAAAGCATTGGACTGATGAAAATCATGGGTATATGTGGTATTAGTAAGTGTTATGATGAGTTATGTTGGTTATTATGTGAAAACATGAAAGTTTCTTAGAAATCACAAAGGGTTGAAAAGTCAAATTTTGGTGAAAATGGAACATGAAATTCAATTAACCATATCTCCTATTATATTTCAAATTTTTGAGTGTGGTCAAGTTTTAGAGTTAGATATATGAGTTTCCTAACTTATCCAAGTGGAATCACTGGAAAAGGTGTTGTAGATTTTCGTGTGGACTGATTTTAGCAAAGGAGTCAAAAATCGAATATTCCAAAAAGGCTACTGTCCAAAATTTTAAAAGGGCATTTTCGGACACTTAAATTATGAGAAAAATTTCGAACTTTTGGGACATGGAAATATATGGTATGAAGTACCTCCTGTCCAAAAATGAGCTCATTCTGACTTAAAATGAGCAAGTTATGACCATTTCAATATTTAGGTTTTTCCGACGGAAAACGATATAACCAGAGTTCTATAACTCCGATAACCATGAAATTTAAACTGGAAGCTCA
Source organism: Panax ginseng (assembly GCA_020205605.1). Classification (NCBI taxonomy): domain Eukaryota; kingdom Viridiplantae; phylum Streptophyta; class Magnoliopsida; order Apiales; family Araliaceae; genus Panax; species Panax ginseng. The sequence goes on along the minus strand of CM035136.1, from coordinate 129,652,036 downwards.
CGTTAACATTTGTAAGATCCTGCCAAGATTTGGGAATTTCTGGAGTTAACCTTGAGGTAGCTAATTTCTTAAGGAATTAATTAGAAATTGATTTCTGAAAAATAGTAAATGAATTTTTAAAATTCCGAGAAAAATATATGTTCAATATGGGACTATATTCTGCTTAATCCCAGAAAAGAATAATTTTTGGAACTGATTTGGTATTTTTCATGAAAATAGTTTAGTTACGAACATATGAATTAAATATGTTATGTGAAGTTGAAATTTGGTAAATAGGATTTTATGGCTTGAAAATTCTATATAAGGTATATGCAGATTTTTGATGAGTAATTTGATTATTGGTGATGAAATCTTATGAGTATGGCATTTTTGAATGATTAAATGCATTATTTGGAAAAGTGTAAACAATTAAATTAAATTGTTTATAAGTTTAAGGAGTGATTAAAATATTGTTATAATATTAACAATATTAGATTATGATTTTATTAAGTGATTGATAATGTTTGGATAAATTTAAAGTCTTTAATATTTATCCTTGATTTAGTTTGACTAATGCTAATAATATTGTCATCATCCTCATGTTTATAATATGTTGAAAGTCATCTGTGGCCTGTAGTGCATAGATGGACTTGGTATGATTATGACCAGAGATTATTCGGTATAATCACGACCGTAATATTACAAATGATGTGAAAAAAGTCCTCATTGGCCCGTAGTGCATTGATGGACAGTTTTTGGTATGATTATGGCTATGGATTCTCTTCGGCCAATGGTGCAAAAATGATTTGTTTTATTGCATGATCAGGACCGTTGATGAAAACACGATTATCTTTGGCTCGTAGTGCATGGATAATTCGTGGTCGTGATACTAAAGAATATCCTTGGCCTATAGTGCAGGGATCATTCGATGATGTGGATTAATTATTGAGCTAAGTCTCAGCAATGAAATATTAATTCATGGATGTGATAATAATGAATATCTTTGGCCGTAGTGCAAAGATAATTTAATGATTACGAGCAGGAATTGTGATTTGGTATAACCATGATTTTTGATGTTTCAAAGTGAAGACAAAGATGAAAATTATCTTCGCCACAGGTGCGAAGAGGAATTTAGAATCACAATTGTGATTATGAGTTATTCACATGATCGTGGACAGGAATTGTTGATTGATGTTACAGGGATAAAACATTATTGGTGGACTTTTAACATAGAGAAGATAATAGACCGTATGGTCTATTTGACTCTTCTAATGGATTGTTCATTCCGCTGCAACTATGGTTGAAAAGTTTTATTATCTACCATATGTTCTAAATCTCTGATTTATTATTGATTAAAGCTATTGATAATTTAATTATCTTTAGTCATGATATTCTTTACTAGGCTAGTTGTGCTCACCCTTTTGCTTCATAATTTCTTTCAGGTAATAAACGTGTAGCTGGGTCGAGCGGGGTATTAAGAGGATTAGAACGGTGGTCTATAGCTGTTGAGGTTCTCCTTAAATAGTATGGAAATAATTTTATTGAGAACTTTAGATAAGTGTGTCGTATTGTATACGTCATTTGATATTTAATTTTGGTGAACTGAATAGGGTGAGGTGAACCCAACTTTGGAAGGGTGTTTTGCCACTATCATACAAGATGTCTAATGACATACAACCTCATGTTATCATAAGACAGGGTTGTGCGCATCCACTTGCTGAGTATATCTACGGGCACTACCTATATGATCTTGGAGTTTATTTGAAATATAATATTCACTTGGAGACAGTGGAGATAGTTATATGTCAAGAGAAGACTCATCATTGGAAAGAAGATGATAGTAATCTTCTCGTTTTTTTTGGGGTCTATTGGGTCAACCAAGGATAATTATCTGGACATATGATATCTATTATAACCTAGATGCATGGCCTCCCATGTACGAAGGTTTCCTTGAGCACTTCCCAAAGATTTTAATTTCTAAAACAGTTTTTGACTATAATTTTATATAAAGTACCATTGTAAGGTTGTGGTCGAGGCACCGTGAGAGTTATATATATTTGTATTAAAACTCACAGTTAACTGTGGTCGTATTCTATACAACAGTTCAACAGTTGTATAAATTAAGTTGTATTTGAATTTTGTACCATATATCTGGCGACTCAGAATGGGTGATGTATACCTAATTTTGGGGGCGTCACAGATGAAAGGTAATAGAGAAAGAGGAAAGGATGGTAGATGAAAAGTTTCTAACACTCCCCCGTGGATGACCACTTACTTGTTTAACTTCTAGTGCCTTAGGATTGTCTCCTTAAAACCTTACAAAGAAAAAATTCAGTGGGAAAAAATCTTAGCGAAGGAAAAAGAGTACAATCAACACACATCCTTTGTTCATGGTAAAAATATCATTAAGTTGACGCAAGAAAATGTTGTGCACCATCTTCTTAAAATTCGCAGTTGGTAATGGCTTAGTGAACATATCATCCAAATTATCACATGATCATATCTGTTTAACATCAATATCACCACTCTTCTGGAGCTCACGTGTATAAAAGAATTTTGGTGCAATATGTTTGGTTCTATCACCCTTGATATAGTCTCCCCTAATTTGAGTGATACACGCGGCATTATCTACGTATAATATCGTTGGAATATTTATGATTGATGATAATCCACAATTCTCACGAATATGTTGAATTACCGTTCTCAACCAAAAATATTCACGACTCGCTTCATGAATTACGATAATCTCTGCATGATTTGGGGAAGTAATAGAAATTGTTTGTTTAACCAATCTCCATGAAATAACATTATTTCCATAAGTAAATAAATATCATGTTTGTGATCGGTCTTTGTGTGAATCAGCATATCCAACTAACTATGGTTTTGATCCATTTGGATAAAACAATCCAAATCAGTAGTCCCAAAATGAAAATTTAAAATACGTTTAATTTCATTCAAATGTCTTTGAGTTGATGCATAACTATACCTTGCTAGTAAGTTAACTATAAATGTTATATCATGTCGTGTGAAATTTACAAGATACATCAAAACAAAAATTGCATTAAGATATGGTAATTCAAGACAAATAGTTTCTTCATCATCTTCTTATGGTCGAAACGGATCTTTATTGACATCAAGTGACCAACATACCATTAGATTGCTCAAAGGATGAGCTTTATCTAGACTTGGCAAATGGGTTGGGTTTGGCCCAAACAATAGAAACCATCGTTGAGTCGAACCATTAATTAATAAGCCAAGCACCAACGGGGCTCGGGTTTTTGGTGGGTTTGAACTAAGTGGCTGCGGTGGTTTAGTTATACTACATTTACCATGGGCTTTTTCATTTATTTTTTTTTAAAAAAATCAGAAATCACAAAATTTTGAACAAAAAATACAATCTAAGTTCTTGTAATAAAGAAACATATTACAATTTACATACAATAATACAAATCATGTAATTACATAAATAAGCTCCAAAATCCAAATACGTAATTACAAATTCAATTATTCAAACCAAGACTATTCATTTCATTTATTCGTTGACATGTCACCATCCAAATGCATACTTGCAAATTGCAATCCCATCCGCAGAGAATGTAATTGCCATCTCGCACTCTACAAAGAATGTAATCTCATCGACAGACAATAACTCAACAAGTATCATCATTGCATAATGCATAATTACATTAATGTTTGATACTACAATTGAGTCAATGAAAGAGACATTGCCACACAGACACTTGTGTTCAATGTTGGAGACTAATATGTTACTTAAAAGAAAAAAAGACTAGAGTCTGTTTTTCCTCTATGGTGTACAACATGTTTTCCTTTAGAAGTCATAGATCATCATCCAAAAAGATCGAAAAGCAACTTTTTACATTTTGTATGCTAACCATCTTAATTCCATCAATATCTTACACGTGCACGCAATGAATCCCATGAACCCATAACATGATTTTTAACATAAAAATTTTCTAAATCCTTTTCCTCTTTTTGTTTAACAGTAGCCATTAGCCAATTCCTAAATAAGTTTTGATACTTATCAGATCCTATTTTTCATTTCAAATGTCATTACCCATGTTTCTACACAATAACGTTCACATGAAGTGAAGCCTTGCACTGAGACCAATGTCCAATCCCTGGAAAACAATTTTCTTCCATTGATAGTGTCAAAACTAGTCTACAGAATTCAGATTAGCCCAAAAAGTATAATAATATAATAGTATATCATATCACCAAATTGACTTCAGATTAGCCCAAAAAGGTCTACCAAGTAGAGAAATGAAAGAGGGATATATAGAGAGAGACTATTAAATGGATAATCAAAGAGGGATGAAGAGAAATGACACAAATATAAATAATTAAATCGGTAAATTGTAGATTTAGTCTAATCCAGTTCATAAACCCTTAAAATTTCACACCCAATTACCAATTAAAATCCACAAAAATCGTTCATACTCATACCAAATTACCAATTAAAACCCTTAAAATCCACAAAGACATACAGTGATACAGACTAAAGTCATAGACTCATACTCATACAAATAAATTATCAATTCAAACAAAAATCGATCAACTTATATGTTGATTACAGAAAAATACCTGAGACGAGGCTACTAGGAAGTAAGAACTGTCGAATTATGAAGGCAAGCACCAAGCTTATGCGTCGTCGCGTCGTCGCGTCAAGCCATCGAGGTGGGGCTGTGTCGCTATGAACTGTGACGCCTTCACAAGCTTCATCCTTCACAGAATCACAGTAAAGCCAAGCAAGACGAGGGTTGAGGAGAATGGATCGAAGAGTCTAGACTCTAGAGGTGTGAAGACTGAAGGGCCTCAGCCTTAGCGGCTTAAGGAGAATAGCTGAATAGAAGATAACACTAGAGATCAGATGACTTAGATTATAGATAGGGTATTAGGGTTTTTTAAAAAGTCCAAGTGGTAGGGGCCCGTGGTAGAAGCTAAAATTGGGTCGGGCAAAAGCGGTCCGATTTTGATGGGCGAAAAAGTGAAGCCCACGACTAGTTTTTAATCTAAGTAATTTCCTCTCATGGCCTCAAATAGATTTTGCAGTCTAGCTTTATCCATGTAAAAGTACTTCATGACCTTTTTTGTGTATGTTGATTGATGAACAAAAATTTCATTTGGAAGATGTTCAATTTCCAGGCCAAGATAAAGTTTTGTCCTACTAAGATCTTTCATTTCAAATTCATTCCTTAAATAATTTGTTGCTTTTGTTAACTCTTTTAGAGTCCCTACAAGATTTAAATCATCAACATATAATGCAATTACATAATTTGTTATTTTTGTTAACTCTTCTAGAGGCCCTACAAGATTTAAATCATCAACATTAACTGCAACAATAGCAAATCCCGATTCAGATTTTTTTTTAATAAAAACACGTACATAAATTGGATTATTGTGACGCTCCCAAAATTAGGTATACATCACCCATCTTGAGTCGCCAGATACATGGTACAAAATTCAAATACAACTTAATAATACAACTGTCGTGTACAATACGACAAAAAATAAATTGTGCGTTTGAATACAAATATTGCCTACTAGAGAGTATACAAACTCAACAGGAGTCCTCATTATAATTATTAACACACTATTTCACAGAATAGTGAGGACTACTAATGCACCATCTAGGACCATCACTCTGTTCCCCGACTAGTCCCAGGTACGTTCTCATTTTCTGAAGAGAACAGTGAAAGAAAAGGGTGAGCTCAACTAGCCCAGTAAGAAATATTATGACTAAGATAATGCATAATAATTTATCGTTAGCCTTCAACAGTGTTAAACTGAAAAATATAATAACTATCAAGTTTAATCATTGATGAAACAAGAAATCCATTAGAGAGTCAAGTAGAGAATAAAATATACTATCTTCTATGATTTAAAAGGTTTTTCATGACTTTTTGAGACTCAGCTTAATAAATAATCCACATCATCAAATCACCCCTTACTACTACTAACGATGATATTCTTTAGTATCACGACCACGAATTATTCATGCACTACTGACTTAAGATAATCATGTTTTCATCAATCTGGTCTGATCATGTCATAAAACAATTCATCTTTAGACTACTGGCCAAAGAGAATCCATAGCCATAATCATACCAAAAAATCGTCCATCAATGCACTACGGAAAATGAGGACTTTTTCCACATCATTTGTAATATTACGGTCATGATTACAATCGAATAATCCTCGGTCATAATCATACCAAGTCCATCTATGCACTTCTACGAGCCCACGATGACTTTCAAAAATATAAACATGAGTATGATGATAATGATATAAGAATTCAATAAAACAAGTTCAAGAATTAATTTATCTAGAACCGATAACGTCCAAATTATCAACATGATCTTTGCTTTATAGAGTAAAATTCAAGAATGCTCGGAAGAATATTTCTATGAAAAGATCTTTGGATGAAGCGCAAATATCAAGGATATTCCACTAATTTCATGGAGTATAGTAGTCAAAACTTTAACCAACCGAGTATAATAAAGAATGGAATAACAAAAGAAATCACCATGCATGCGGATTGCTTCGCATAGACAAAGTTATTCCAATGTAATAATAATAACGGAACCCGTGTCAAAGTAAATTGCACAAGAAGCGGGATATTCAATGAGAATAATAAATAACGTAATCCGTCCGTCGTAGAAAACGCATGCATGTGATATTCCAACGAGAATAATAAATAACGGAACCGAATGTCCCAGTAAAGCGCAACGCATGCATGGATATTCCAACAAAATTATAAAGAATGGAATATTAGAAGAATTTCACCATGTATGCAGTACTTTGCATAGATAGGTTATTCCAACATAGTAATAAAGAATGGAATAACATAAGAATTTCACCAAGTATAGGGTAGCCACAGATATCTGAGTTATTCCAATGAATAATAAAGAATGGAATAATGTAAGTTCTCTTCATAAATAAGAAAGAAAGAGTACCCCCACTTACGAGTACAACAAATAATATTCCCTACCTTAGAAAGAAGAGTCTTCGGATATAAAAGTAGTGAAGTAAATGAACACTTTTCTTCTTTCTCTCTCTATAGTTTCTCTCTCTAGAGTTTCAAAGTGAATTAAGTAAGAAATAATGAATGAATGAGCTTCTATTTATAGAAAAATGGATCGCATAAGAATTAACTCATGAACGGTCCGTTTGATTTACTTTAATCGATTATTCCATATTTAAAGAAAAATCTTTTAAATAAAAATATAATATATTCTATTTATAATCTAATAAAACGAATAACTTTATAAAAGATTTTACTATGCAAACACTATGCAGTTACTATACAAACACTATGCATAATAAAATATAATATATTCTAATTATTATACGATAAAATGATAACTTTATAAAAATATTCATTTTATAAAAAAAAATTTACTATGCAAAAACACTATGCAGCACTATGCAAACACTATATATAATAAAATATAATATATTCTAATTATTGTCTAATAAAAAACAGATAACTTTATAAAAGTATTCATTTTATATAAAAAAGATTATACTTATGCAAAATACTATCAGTACACTATATGCAACACTATGCATAATAGAATATAATATATTCTATTTACGTAATAACTTTATAAAAGTATTCTGCTTTGTATAAAAAGATTTTCTCATTATTACATTAATAATACCAACAAAACTGAGTGACTTATCACGTAAGCATCAATAATTAATACTTGTGTGCTACTATGCAACCACGCCAGACATCGTACTTTTACTACCGAGTAGTTCAACAAATAGATTAACGGTAAAACTTCCGTCGTTATTTTCATAAAATATTTTTGTCGTTTTCTCAATCCGACAATAATTCCGTTGCGGGGTCCACCAATGATTGTGCCATTGCACGAATATTCCCTGATAAAACAAATATTCCCCGACCAATCGAATATTATATAACAACTTGCATACTTTGCAAAATTTGTAAATATTACCCACAACTATAACATTACATCAAATCCACACCATAATATTCAAAAAAAATATATATTTCGAGAAAATTAAATATTTATTCATAAAATCTGGGGTCTCACAATTATTCTCAAATCCTTCTTTCAAAAGATATTCACAGAGGCGATTATACCACGCGTCCGGATTGTTTTAACTTATATAAGGATCTTTGTAGGTTGATAGAATATATACTTTGAGATATAGAATTATATGTTTCAGGCATTTTATATCCTTTAGAAATTTTCATGTAGATATCATTATCTAATGATCCATACAGATATGTTGTAACAAAATTCATTAATCGAATATCCAATTTTTCTTTTGCTATTAAGATAATTAAAAATCTAAATGTAATTGTGTCCATTACAGGAACATATGTTTCTTCATAATCAATACTAGGCTTCTGCGAGAAACCTTGTGCTACAAGTCGCAATTCGTACCATATAATTTCATTTTTCTCATTTTTTACGTACAAATACTCATTTGTATCCAACAGGCATTACATCTTTAGGTGTTCGGACTATAGGTTCAAAAACTTCATGTTTACCTAGTGAATTTAATTTTGCTTGAATCGCCTCCTTCCACATTGGCCAATCATTTCAACGTTGACATTCAACAACAGTTTATGGTTCATACTCATTATCATTACTTTTGGTAATATTAATAGCAACTTTATATGAAAATATGTTGTCGAGAACAATTTTATTTTTATCCCATATTTCTCCTGTATGTACATAATGTATCAAGATCTTGTTATTTTCAGGTACCTAATCATATTTAGGGGATAACCCTTCAATAGTTTTATTTTTAGGAGATTTTTGGTCATAATTAAGTTTTGGATAGATCAATTATTTTTGTGGTCTGTTTCCTGGGTATTGCTAGCCTCTTTATAGGTTGTAACTTATTTTTCTTGTACTTTCTCTTTTGAAGAATTTAATCTTTAACACTGATCAATCTTCCACGCTTCAGGTGTGGCATTGATTCATTTGTTGTTATATTAATTGATTGTCCTACAGGAACTTCAATCTGTGCTAGATTATTAGCAGCTGAAATGTGAGATTTCACTATTTTCTTATTATCAATGAATCCAATAATTAATTTGCAATTCCTTGCAAGTGAATAATCAATTGAACTTTCAGTTCACATTGATTTGTACGATGAGCAAAATGAGATAACGTCAAAACATTCCAAGTAATCTCACGTCGTAATTCAAGCAACGACTTTTCTCCCCCTAATGGTGGGAAGTTTATTTCATTAAAATGATAATCCTCAATGTGCCTTAAAAAACATGACATGTTAGAGGTTCAAGATATGGCTTAAAAACATTACATGTTAGATGTTTAAGATATCTAATAATATATGGGGACTCAAAACCCATATAAATTCCAAGTCTGCGTTTAGAACCGATCTTAGTGTGTTGTGTGGGTGCAATAGGTACATATACAACACAATCAAATGTGCAAAAGTGAAAAATATTTGGTTGTTGGCCAAGTAGAAGTTTCAATGGTGAGAATTTATTAAAAGTAGTTAGCCTAATGCGAACTAATGATGCAACATGTAAAATAGCATGACCCTAAGCAGAAACTAGTAATTTTGATTTCATAAGCAAATACCGAGCAATAATTTGAAGTCTTTTTATAAGTGATTCAGATTAGCCATTTTGAGTATGTGTATATACGACAGGATGTTCAACATCAATTCCAATTAACATGCAATAGTCATCAAAAGCTTGAGATGTGAATTCACCAGGCATTATCTAAACGAATTTTCCTAATTGGATAATCAGGAAATTTTGTTTGTAACCTAATTATTTGAGCAAAAATCCAAGCAAATGCAACATTTCTAATTGAAAGTAAACATATATGTGACCATCTGTGTAAGACCCCAACTTTTTATGAATAAAGATTTAATTTTCTCTAAACATTATTCTAAATAGTAAGGAGTTAATTTAATAAATATTATGAAAGTAGTATGCACGCAAGTCAATCATGTTTGATGATAAAGCATATACTTTGTAACAATCTTATTCATTTATTAATAAAAAGTATTATTTATTAAAGGCTTTTAATTATCTACATGATGTTGTTTTATAATATGTGATAAACCCATAGTTTTAAGCAATGCTTTTAGAATAATGATGATGATCATTCTAATGAGATCTAAATTCTTAGAAAGCTTAAAACTAAAATAATTCTCAATCGTTGGATTACTAAATTGGGGATTAGTGAATCCGGATAGATTGGTACATACGTTGTTTGGTCATTGGATGAGGATGATTGATCTCATGATCATTTGTGTGGAGACACTAAAGCAAGAATGTAGGTGTTTATTAGAGAATAAGTTCACTGAACGTGGCTCGCTAAGGAATACCTAATGGAGTTTTACTTGCCTGTCAATAGAAATTCCTGTAGTGATAGTAGTACAAGTGATCCTTGGACTTGAGATCATAGTATCTTGTGTATGATGAGTTATGCTTTGACTTATTCCTTAAGACCCTTAGGGTATATCAAAGGGTATGCTTGGGTATAATAAGTTGTACATGGAGATAATGTATGATCAATAAAGAATCTACCACTTCTAGTAAAAGAAGAGAAATGTCCTATGTGATTCGATAAATGACAACCCAGTAGTTCTTGGCCAAGGCATGAAATTAGAAAGGAGTTTCTAATTTGCATTATTTAGAGTTGTGCATTTAAGAGTCGAAATACATATAATTAAATAAAATAAGACTTGACAGTAATTTCATGTCTTATATTTACTTGGGACATTGTATGGTAGAAGGATTGAATTGTACGGTAACTATTTACTCAAAGGTTCTTTTATGATTAATAATGTTGAAATCTATATTATCTGAAAAGTCGTTGATCGCTAGGGAGGCTTATCCCTATTATAGAATAAATATTATTTATTTAAATAAATTAATAGTTTAATTTATTTATTTAAATAAGATTAGAATTGTTCTAATTGATTTATTCACAACCGGTTTAATATGGAGAACCTAAAGGGCCACACCATAAAAGGAAGAATAATTATTTAAGAAGTTAATGGCATAATCGTAATAATAAGTTAAGTATATTTAATTTAATCTATAGTGATAGAATAAATTAAATAGCTTAATATTTATTATTTAATATTTTGAAAATATTAAATATAAATTAATAAGAGGAGTCTTATTATTATTATTATTATTTAATTCCTAAAGGAGTTTGGGAATTAATAAATAAAAGTACTCTTATTTATTCCTAATAAGATTAGGAGGTTAAATTAATTAAAAGAGTTTAATTAATTCTCCCTGATAAGATTAGGGAGATTAATTAATTAAAGGAATTTAATTAATTAAATAATACCCTATTTTCTAATTAGATTAGAAGGGTTAACTGATATCTTTATAAGAGGAGTCTTATATCAGATATCGATATACGTGATTCCAATTGTTGGAGAGTACGCTCATTTTCTATGAGAGATAGGAAAAACTAGGGTTTTGCCAAATACCCATCTTTTTCAATCTTTCTTCTTCCTTGGTGGATCACCTCTAGAGGCCAAACACTTGGGTGGCTAGCGTTGATCAAAGGAAGGAACCAACCCGGTGGATTCAAGTTGAACGCGAAAGGATTTGGAGGTGAACTTGTACCTAAGGAAGCTCGAATCTTCAAGGGTATGATTCTTGTTCTTTATCTTTTCGTTTAATTAATAATTGCGCATAAAGGATGATCCGGGTATATGGTTTGTAAAATTTTAAAACTCTGATTTTTACACGTTTTCACTTATTTGTGCAATTTGATTGCGTTCATGAATATTACAAACCTTACATATTATAGTTAAGGGTAATATATGCAAATTATTAGATAAATAGTTTGTCAGAGAATATTCGTTTTGTCGGGGAATATTCTTTCTGTCGGGAATAGTATATTCAGTAAATTACGACGGCGCCAAAATAACCAATCATTGGTGGGCCCTCATAACAAAATAAATGTCGGATATAGAAAGTGACATAAATAAACTATTTAAAATTTGACAACAAAACTTTTACCGTTAACTGTTGAAATATCCGATAATAAAATAACCGTAACACGTTATTCCACAATAGCACACGATATTGCACAGTATTTCTAATTATTGATTCAATAATGGCTACAGTAGTAGGCACTCAGTGTTTTATTCAATAATTGCTACAGTGATAATTGCATAGTATTTCATATTATTGACTCAATAATTGACACAGTAACAACTGCAAAATATTTCACATTATTAAATCAATAATTGTCACGGCATAGTAACTCATATTATTTGAAATGATATTATTAGTTAACATTATTAGCAATGTCTAGAAAGTTCTATCGAGGAAAGGGGTTATGTTATCTAATTGCGCGCCAGTAAAAAAAAATCCTTATCGAAAATCCCCCTCTTTCTTGGGAACGATCTGGTTGCTAGTATTGCGAGTCTATGATATCAGTAATATTATTACATTAATATAGTAATACGAAAAATGGATTTATAATAATAATGAGTACTAAATAATAGTCTTGGAATTGTAAAATGTGTTTAGAATATTTCTAAAATGTGTTTAGAATAGTTCTAAAATGTGTTTTAAATAGTTATAAAATGTGTTTAGAATGGTTCTAAAATGTGTTTTGAATAGTTCTAAACTGTATTTAGAATAGTTCTAATATGTGTTTTGAATAGTGTTAAGTTTTTGCTATAAATAGGGGGGTTAAGTAGAAGGATTTTCATAACTTTCTTGTTCATCCTTCCTTTCACTCTCTAAATCATTAATGTAAGTGTCTCTGAAGTTCTAAGGTTATCTTAAGTTTGGTGCATCAATTGTTCAACTTCATATAGAGCAGTATCCAGTCACTTGCTAATTGAGGTAAAGAATATCACTTTTTCATATTCGTAAAGGGTGTTATTTTCTTTCAATACTCGTAAGAGATATCATTTTCTTTCATACTTCATATTACGTAATTGATATTATTTTATTTTGTATTCCTAAATCTAAACTTAATTACTATGGTAAGTATTGCTTCTATAACTCCTAAAATGATTAGAAATTCCTTGAGTTTTGCGCTTCATCTAATATCATTTCACTATAATATTGGTTTGAACTTTCTTATTAAATTTTAATCTTTTCATGTTGGGGTACCATTCATCCGGGGTACTATTCACGCCGGAGTATTATTCACGACGGAATTTAGTTTTCTTTTCCTTGTTCAAATTATATTTGAAATATGAATCTTAATTATCATTCTTGAATTTTTCTCCACAATTAGATATCATGTTGACAATTTGGACTTTCTTGAACTATGGATAAATTATAAATCTTTAATATTTATCATTGATCTCACTTTTATTCATCCTTTATACCATTGTCATTATACTCAGACTTAAATTGTAGTGAAAAGTTATCTTTGGCCCGTAGTGCAAAGATGAACTGTTGATTGGTATGATTATGACCAGAAATTATGTATTGGTATAATCATGACCTTTAATGTTACAGACAAAAGCTTTTGGTGAAAGTTTTCTTTGGCCCGAAGTGCAAAGATGGACTGTTGTTTCGCATGATCATGATCACTGGTGATACAAATAAATATCTCTGGCCCGTAGTGCAAAGATAAAATGTTGATTTACATAATTATGAACAGGAACTTTTGTAACGATCGAGAAATTTGTAATTTAATTTAAATATTTATTGAATTAAAAAATATTTTAAATAATTTATTTATTGAGGAAAATAAATAATTAATGAATTGTGGTGAGTTAATAACAAAATTGATTAATGTTAATTAAATTGAGTATGGATAATTATCTAAAGGATTTAATTTAAGGAAATAATTAAATTAAATTAATTACTTAATATTTAAGAAAATAATTAAATTAAATAAATTGTTTAATTTAAAAGAAATAAATAAATTAAATAAAGTGATGTGTCTAATTTATTAATTAAATTAGATATATAATTATTTATTAATTATAAGTATAATGATAATAAGGTTTTTATTATTATTATAAGTTATTTAAATTAGCTAAACTAAAGTTATCTAAGTTAACTAAATTAGGGTGTGACACAAAGTAACTATATAATATAAATAATTTAGTGTGGGGGAATTGTTGGTTAGCCAAACATGGCCTTGTGGCCTTTGGCTTATTCAACTGACGCCTTTTCATTATTTAACTGATATTACAATTACTATGCCTATTAAGGTTATCAGTTTATTTTTACGCTTGGCCATTTTCTTTACACATACTTGGCTAAGTCTTAGAGTTCAAAGAGTTGAGAATTGAGAGAGATTGAGAGGAAACCTAAGAAATTCACAGCAATTTCAGTTGGTTAGCAAGGATTGTCTAAGCATAAGAAGGTAATTCTCTATAATTTGATATTGTATATATATATAGGTTTTACGGCAAAATTATGAAGTTTTCAAACTCTGTGAATTCTAGTTTCTGTAAATTGTTGTTATGTAACCTGTGTATGATGATTATATATAGTTATGATGTTTGAGTTTGTATGAAAAGCAAGAATTTGTATGCTAATTACAGTTTAAAAAAGGAAGAAAAGTATGACAGTGTATATTTTTCTATATGGCTTGTGAATAGTACCAATTCTAGTGGTCAATTCGTATGCTAAACTGTAAATTGAGTCTTGTTTACGCTAGCTTATTAAGAAACGAGCATAACGTGATTTGAATTAAGTGTTTTGGCCAAGTATTGAGATGTCAATGATGATTTTTGTGAAGAAGTTCAAGAAATGGAGTTTTATATGAAAAATATGAATTTTGATAAAATAAACTAGTTTTAGTTGATGTTAAATTGTGTTAATTGGTTGTAAATATTAGCAAACATGTTTGTAATAGTTTGTACCAATTGTAGATGTTAATTTCACTGTTTGATGGGTGAAATTTGTGTTAGTTAGGCTAAAAACGGCTATTGTTCATGCCGAGTCTGCGTCTGTTTGTGCACCAAGACAATTTTACTTTGTGCCAAGGCAAAAAAGCGTAAATTGCGCCATTCCCAAGATAGTCTACTGAGTTGTAGATGCCACAGAGCCCAGCGAAGGATTTACTTTATTTGCGAGTTATGTGTATCAGACTTATATTAGTCTAGCATGCATGTTAATGATGTCAAGACATAATATAGACTACAATATCAGGTTGTCATGCGTTGTAATACAAAGTGTAAAAGATTTTTAAATAATTGTTAAATAAGTTATAAAATGAAACCAAATGTGGTGTTTTCAAAGTTAGAGGTGAACGATTAAGTTATGTTGGATCGTAGTGAGATTTCAGATTCGTTAAGTGTGTTAACCTATATGGTTAGATGCTAAGTTAAAGTTATGACCTAAATGATGGTTTAAACCCCAAAGCTAATATTCATATAACTAATTGTTGTTGCGATTTCAATGATATATGTAGGGTAATTGGAGATTGTTTTACATTTTTGTAGCTTACAAACAAGGCAAGTTCTTTAACCCTACTCTTATAATAATTGTGCAAGTTTCTAAACCTTATCTTTTTCATTGAGCAAGACTATTGATTCTATTCTGATGAATGATTGAATAAGCTCATGTAACCTAATTCGTTACATCGAATGAGTTTCACATTCTCATTTCTTGTTATTAGTATTCAAAACATATATTGTTCTAACACATTGATTCAAAGGAGATTGTTTTAATTCCTTGAATATAATACTTTGCATATATATCATGCCTATTCGATTATATATTGTTGATATCCGATCTTTGACTTTGATAGCCTTGTTCGATTATACATTCTTGTATTAAACCTTTATTGATGGAAATTGAATAAGTGTTCTAAAATTCTAGAAACACGATAAGCTAGTTCCAAACTAAACTTTCTTTAGTGCGTGAAATTCTAAATTCAAACCGGGACGAACAACCCCTAACACATGGGATTTTGTACGTGTAACGCGTTTAGATGTTTGTGCACAATACATGGTACAAAGGGTGATCCCCTAAAACGCGTTAAGAAGAGTCTCAGATAGTCTAAATGATCGTAAGGTTAAGGTAATAATACCTAAACACCGTGGACATAGTTAAGTGGTCTTAAGACCCTCGAGATAATTAAAGTTTGAACTTGTTTTCTATTTTGATTCGTAGAACAAGTTCTTTATCGTTCAGTATTCGTTGTTCACTCTCATGTTGTTATTATACTATCTTTATGTCAGTGAGCCATTGTTTGCTTAATCTTGCAATTAAACAATGCAGCTAAAGTCGAAAGAGGTGATGAGTCATCTACTAGCAAGGGAAAGGGCAAGATGTCTAAGTGATGAAGAATTAGTTAAAGTTTATTTAAATGCTTGAAGTTATAAGACTTGTTTTATTTAATAATGTATTCCGCAAACTGATGTAATAATTTTAAGGTTAGATTACCTGGGATTTTTTTGAGATGATGATGTAACCCTTTAATGGGAAAGATTATCGTTTAAAGTTATTTAATGTTTTATCCTTTATTATGGGTAGTTAGATGTAATTATTTTAATAGTGAGCACCAAATTCGGTGAAAATGAAGTACCCGGATTTGGGGGTGTCACAACTTTTGATTAGTGTTACAAGGATAAATTATTGATGATGAATTTTTAAATTATAGAAGATAGTAAATATCATGCTCTACTTGACTCTTCTAATGGATTGTTTGTTCCGCTAGGTTGTTGATCTAAAACTTGTTGTCTATTATATTCTATCTGATTTATCATTGTTGAAGGCTAAATTAGATAATTTTATTTTTCATTATCTTAGTCATGATATTCTTTACTGGGCTAGTTGAGCTCACCATTTTCTTTTTTGTTCCATTGTTCTTCTCAGGAAATGAGAGTGTCGCTGAGACTAGTCGGGGAGTGGAGTAATGATCTGAGATAGTTACTATAAAAGTCTTCACTATGTTGTAAAATAGTATGACAATAATTGTAATGAAGACTTAATTTGAGTATGGATATTGTCGTATTATATACAGTACAATATTTGTATTGAAACTTACAACGTATGTGTGGTCGTATTTTGCATAATAATTTAATAGTTGTAAATAGAAAAATTTGTATTTAAATTCTGTAGTATGTATTTTGGCGACTCAAGATGGGTTGTGTGAACCTATTTTGGGCCGTCACAATCTGGTAGATGCATCAAGTAAAACCATAAAATACTTGAATGGACCACAAGGTGGGTGTATTGATCCACGTATATCACCCTGAATTCTTTCTAAGAAAGATGAACACTCAATAACAATATTTAAATGTGATGGTTTGGTAATTAATTTACCTTGAGAACATGCACTACATGGATAATCAGAAGATAAAAGAATATTCTAGTTCTTTAAGGGATGTCCGTGGGAGTTTTCAATAATTCGACGTATTATTATTGATCCTGGATGACCGAAACGATCATGTGAAACCATAAAAATCTTTGGGTTCGAATACTTCAGATGTATTACAACATTTGTTTCAACTGTTCTCATTGTAATATAATATAACCCAAAAGAAAAAATAGGTAGTTTTTCTAGTATGAGATTATATCCCGATATTATTGAAGTAATATAAAGAAATTCTTCACTGCCTTCGTTATTCATTTCAACATAATAACCATTATAACGTATATCCTTAAAGCTGAGTAAATTTGTGCTTGCCTTAATATAGAATACAAATTATCATCAATACAGAGTTTTATGCCATTTGACAACATTATAATCGCTCTTCCAGAGCATTCAATTAAGTTTGATGAACCTGATATGGTTTTGATATTGGCTTTGCAAAACTTTAAATTTTGAAAATATATTTTATCTTTAAGGATCGTATGAGTTGTTGCACTGTCTGCTAGACAAAAATCTTCCCTAGTCATCTTGGAATTGATTTTACCAGTACGACCCATACATCTTCATATATGTGAAACATAAATTAAACTTTATCACTTGAAACATAAATAAATCATATCAAAATTAAAATATTTTATTATAATGTCATAGTATAATAAAAGAAAAATAATTAATAGGTATGGTCATTTTCATTAACATCCTCAAGGAAATCAGAGATATCAAGATGAATCATATCCACTCCATTTAGAAATATCAAGATAATTCATGGGATCTTCAAAATCATTATGATCATTCATGGGATCTTCAAGATCATTATGATCAACAAAGTTTGTTTCAATATTGTTCTTTACTTATTTTTTTATGAAGGCTTGATATAAATCTACCAAATGTTTAGGAGTAAGATAGGTACGTGACCAATGACCACGCCCACGACCACGAACATAATTTCTTCTATGTTTATCAAATGAGCTTCCATTCGCTTTAGGGAATGGAGTAAAATCGGCCAAGCGAGATTGGTGGTTTTTCAGCAAAAGCTCATTATTTTGTTCAGCCACCGGAAGACATGATATCAATTCAGAATATTTTATGAGCTTGGGCTCTCAATATTACTGCTGCAGGAGCATATTCGAGACGTGAAATGTAATAAATATTTTCTCTAACATGTCTTTATTAATGATTTTTTTTTTTCATAAAGATAATAACAAATAAAAATCATTGATTTTACAAGATCTTGCAAGGATGCTTGATTTTTCACCCTTAATTGTGTTTGAATTTGCAAGGTTCTTTTAGACATAGTAGTGCAATAAATGAGATAATGCAGGAGTATGTACTAAATGAGTACTAAATGAGTTTCAAATAGCTCATATATATACAAGATAATTAGCATGATATTGATTATATTTGGGGGTCACCAAATACAATTAAACAAGCAACATTTAATGTCGAATAGACATGCATAAGCAAGGGAGTAGAGAGCAGGTCATTTGTTCCGAAATTCTATGTTTTTTTGTGTCCCTTCACTTAAATTTTAATATTTAGTCTTTTACTTAACACTAATTCATTTTAAAATTAAATAAAATGACACGTGTCAAAATTTAAATGGAGGAACAAGAGGGACAGAAGATCTGGGAGTGGCTTTAGGCATATTCATGCAAGTTGACAAACAAATAGCATGCAATCTTCCAACAACCAGTACACTTGAGCAGTGACACAATTATCAATGTTTACATTATTAATTTTCAATTCAAATTTTGCAAACTCAAATATGTATATGTAGACAAATAAATATATCCTCAATTAGCATTTTAACCAATTTTAATCTCAGCAAATATTTTCACAGATTTCAAAAAAATAGATAATAGGACTTATATTTATAAATAAGTGATTCCAAAACATTTAATAATTTCATCGACCATCTACATGTTGTCATCCATCTTTTATATATATATAAACATTATTACATATACATGATCAAATTTAATTTTAATAAAATAATATTTACAATGAAACTATATAAATAATTTTTTATATTTGAAGAACAATGAGATGACAATTTCCTTTCTAAAATTGGGTAGAAAATCATTTTAATAACGTGTTGTAAAATAATAAATAAAAAATATATATATATTAAACAAAATATATATTGATAAATTTTTATATCTTTCAAGTAGTCATCCACAATTCTTTTGATATCTCTCAAAATCTCACGGATAACCGAAACAAATCACTTCTTTTTTTTTCTTGTTATCACTGCTGGGAGTATATAGGGAGAAGATTCAAAAATGACCCTGACTTTTACCCTGATGTCTACCGAGCACCCTATACTTTTTTTTGTCCAAAAATACCCTTAACATTACATTTTTTGGTCGCTCGTGCCCCTACCGTTAACAGAAATGCCAAATAGACAAACGGCGATGACGTGGCAGGAGCATGGAGACTTAAATATAAAACATATTCTAAATAAAAGAATAATCAAAATACTAAAATTCAAATAAAAAAAGAATAACATATTTACATCATTTAATCAAAATACTAAAATTCAAATTATTTTGTTAACTAATCAAAACAACTAATAAATTAAAATAAGTTGTATAACATATTTACATCATTTAATCAAAATACTAAAATTCAAAACATAACATATTTACATCAAATACTAATAAAAAATACTAAAATACTAATTAAAAAATACTAAAATATTATAAAAAATCAAATTAAAAAATTCTAAAATACTAAAATTCAAATTATGTTGTTAATTAATCAAAACAACAAAAAATTCAAATTACATCATTAAAATACTAAAATCATAACATTAATTATTTTAAATATTTTGAATATTAAAATCATAACATTAATATTTTGTACGGCATTTTCATTAGCGTTAATTAAAATAGTATTTTAAAATAGTATTTTAGTTTTAACATTAATATCATAAAATACTATTTTAATATTAATGTAAATATTACAAAAATACTATTATGTTATGATTAATATCATAAAATATTGTTTTAATTAACGTAACTAATATCATAAAATACTATTTTAATTAACATAACTAAAAATATATAAAACGTTAACATTGATATATTTTGAATATTAAAAAATATTACTAAAAAAATAACGTTATTTTTTGTAATAACGCTATTTTAGTAATATTTTGAATATTTTATATAATCTAAAATAACGTTATTTTAGTAATAACGTTAATATTACAAAATATTACATTAATATTATAAAATATTAATATTACATTGTTTTTAGTCATATTCAAAATATTCAACGTTATTACTAAAATAATATTATTACTAAAATATTTTTTAATATTCACAATATATTAACGTTAATATTCAAAATATTTTAGTAATATATTTTACTAATATACAAAATATTCAAAATATGTTTATGCTTTTTTTATTTTAAATTTTAATATTTTTTTTGTTTTGATTAAATGATGTATATTGTTTTATTTAGAATATGTTTTATATTTAAGCCTCAATGCCCCTGCCACGTCATCGCCGTTTGTCTATTTGGCATTTTTGTTAACGGCAGGGGCACGAGTGACCCAAAATGAAACGTTAAGGGTATTTTTAGACAAAAAAAAAGTATAGAGTGCTCGGTAGACATCGGAGTAAAAGTCAGGAGCATTTTTAAACCTTCTCCCGAGTATATATATATATATAGGGGAATGATCCATAGCATTTATTTGTTATGTATCAAAAAGTGATATATAGCATCTATACTGTCTGTGTAATTAATAAATGGTTGAAATATGATATGCAGATATATAAATGGTAGATTACCTTCATTTTTGTTTTTATTGACATTCATTAGCCAATGTAAAATTAACCTGTACTAGTAATTTATTGTGTTATCAGATTAGACATGCTTTATGGATACAAATTACAGCATGGTTAAATTATGAAACCTATCCACGGGTTTCTGTGGAACTGACAAGACTAGATTTATAGAATCAGAATGAGTATTATCACGTCCGCTAGTATTACTGACGTGCGGCAAATTACCATATCATATCTCATCCATTCATTAATTATACGGACGGTATAGATGTTATATATCACTTTTTGATCCATAACAAATAGATGTTATGGGTCATTCTATATATATATATATATATATATATATATATATATATAAGAGGAAAAGAGAAAACGATGGTAGGTAAAAGTTTCTAACAGCCAACTTATTTCTAATATTAAATATATTAACTAATTCTATTCATTAAAGATATATATTAATTAAATATATTTACAAAAAATCAAAACTAAATAATTAAAATTTTAAATTTTATTGATATATTAATTAAAACTAATATATTACAACTTACAAATCACAATAATGAATAAGTATAAATTTATACTTCATTGATGAATAATTATAACTTTAAAGTTCAAAAATTATAAATAGTTTAGATAAAGAATCAGGTCAAGCCTCAGGTCGAATCAGGCACAAGGCCAGATCAAATTTTTGTCTTAAAAGAGCGGTCTTTTTATGCTTTTAAGGCCGGCTTGACCAGTCCAGACCTTGACCAGGTCGGGCCTATGCCAGACCAAGGCCAAGACCATGCCAATCCCCGGGCCTTTTGTGCATCCCTAGTCCTAGTCACAATTTGTTATGGATATATATATATATATATATATATATATATATACACAGCCGATCCAGTTATCATGAAGTTAATTTCATGGTAAGTTGGTCAATTGACCACTATAGTGCTGACACGTAAAGAGAGAGATCACCTCCCGATCTGCGTGTCGACACTGTATTGGTCAATTGACCAAAATTAACTTCATCATAACCACTCTCGTACACAGTTGTGTAGTACACAGTCGGCTATGACGACGGTTTTTTGGACTATAGCGACGGTTTCACCCATCGCCATAGCTATTCTGGGATATGGCGACGGGTGAACTGTCACCATAGCCCAAAAAATCCGTCGCCATATCCCGACTGTGTAATGCACAGTTGTGTATATACATATAACCCATATATATATATATAACCATAATACATACAAACAATCAAACACAAGAAGTATCCTATCTCTACAGTACAGAGATGTATGCCAAGTTTTGAGTTGCAAAAATGTGAACATTTAATCTACACATTAGGGGACATAAATCCAATACTTGAAGCCACATTACTACACTAAACCTACCTCCAAAATGACCAGGCACATTTAAAAATTCTATTTTAAGGGAAGACATAAGCACCACAATTGTTTATAGTTGGACATGATTCAGAGTAACTATAAATGATAAAACAGCTGAGAAAGTTGAACGAATATTAAGGGCATTTATAGTGACAAAATGACATGTTTAATCAAGTATAAAGGCATATAATCTGAACACTCCAGTGATATAAAACTGTCAAAAAGGAAGACCCAATACTAACGTTCTATGTAGTTCAACACGGCATTCTAACCAACAAGTTAATAACAGTTGAACAGACTAGCTAACAAAAGATCACTTCAAATCTTCCTTGCTGTATAATATAGGTAATTACATATATACTTTACACTAATCCTAATTCTACAAAAACAAGATTTCAAATATAGCAAACTCTTGACTATTTGAATAAATACGTACTTTATTCTAAAGAATCTATATATCTACAGCTTCAAATATAACCACAAATTACAGAAATCCATGGACCACAACTATATATAGCCCGTGCCCAGGAAATATAAAAGTAGCTAAATAACCTTGGCACAAAACTTAAAAAAACATTAACAAAATAATTCCAACAGTTTAACATAAGCAAACCTTCAAACTCTATCTGGCCTAAACTTCAAAGAAAAGAAATCCACGTCTGATCCGCGTGATATTTTAATCTGTCAAGTTTCCCAATCTGCGTTAAAGTATAAACTAGGTAATGACAGACTATTTGCACAAAGATTTAGAAAATCAATCGTTATATGTTGTCCTTAATCTCTCAATCCCCCTCAAAAAGTCACTCCAATGTGTTTTCGCTTAATTTCAAAAGGTTGCTAGTTTGGAACACTCTAGTGGGCAGTCAAACAAGCAGATTTGTTGAAGCTAAAACAGACACTTGAAATAGAGTTCATGCTACAAGCCGACAACAACCACGGACTAAAGCAGCTGAACAAGAAAGTTTATCAGCACCCTTCACTGACATTATAATGCAACTAGAAGTTAACTTGTATGATGTACATAATATTATATCCTAAAACACTTCTATATTTATCAATGTTAAGATAAATTGAAACCTTTTATACGTCTCAATTTAAGCATGGCTCAACCCACCTGTGAATGATAGACCTAATAATGTCAATATCAAAAGGTAAAACAAGGTGATTGCTAGCAAAACCATAATGACTCTCCTTAACATACAAAGTGGAATACAGTTGGCTGCAAATTTATCCAACAGTTAGTTGTGTAGCAGCTCCACACACTCGGTATTATATACTTGAACTCACTTTTGTACTCTACTTATTTGTACCCATAAAAAGACTTGTATTTGGAGCTAACATGGCTTCTACTTAATTTAAACAAAAAATAAGGAAAAACCAAAGTAAAAGGCACAATACCAACGAAAGCATAAACAAAAGCCCAGCAAACTCCCCAAGGAGGCCTAAAACCCAAACACCAAAAAATCATTTGAAATCCATGATAACGTACCTTGGAGCGGAAATTTTCAACTGATTATATATCATTTTTTCTTTTGATAAGTTTGTGATTGAATGTAAATAACTCAATTGATCATGCAGACGCAACAAAGATGACATTTGGTATATGTATAAAACTTTGAGGTTTTCACCAAATTGCACATTTTAGATAAAACTATACTCGATGCCTAATTTACTTTTAAAAAAAAAACTTTTAAGTTGGTCCAAAACCAGTGCCCTAAAAAGCGCTTTAGGCGTATTGTTGAAGATCCCTTCACTGACATGCCTAGTATTCAAACTGGCTCATGCCTCATCCAAGTTGCATGACCCAAACTCTGAATCCAGTTGGACTCAACATTAATGATTACAAAAGAAAGAAGAACAAAAATATTTGATAAAGTAAAAGATCATATTATCAGGATGCCTCCATAGTAGCCTTCATTGTTACCTTCTCAAAATATGCAAGATTCAACCCCATAGAATCCCATGCATGACCCAGTAAAGGGTGAGATGTCGGCGACTAATTCATGTTATTACCAGCTCCGCTATTGCGTCTCTCCTATATCGAAGTTTTTGTGTTTTCTCGAGAGATATACTACCAGTAAGTAAACTGAAATAACTCGAGTCAAATTTCGAGTCCGGAACAAATCTCGGGTCAAATACCAAATCCGAACCGAATTGAATCGAATCCATCCAAACAAGACCTTAAACCACTAGCCCAATAGTGTCTTTTTAGGTCATCTTAGCCCACCACAGACTCACCCAAAAGGTCATGATTGAAGGTATTATTGTTAGTAACTTAATTCCTGATATACAAACAAATTTTTTCCATATCTTTAGATGTGGAACTGGGGTATTACAAACTCCCACACTTAAATTTTTGACGTCCTCGTCAGAACCGATCACACACACAGTCGACAGATATTTGTTTCTCTAGTCATTGTGGTATAATACCGGTTGGCTTCGTGGGATAATACCACTAGCCTTCATGTCCCCACCTTCGACATCCCGATCGGATAACCCAATCCAAGCTTTAGAGAATCGGCTCTGATATCATATGAAAAAACCTGGGTCAAATCCCAAGTCCGGAACGAATCAAATCCATCCAAACAAAGTCTTAAACCATTAGCCCAATAGTATCTTATTGGGTCATCTTAGCTCACCACAGGCTCACCTAAAAGGTCATGATTGAAGATAGTATTGTTATTAACTTGATTCCTTATATATTGACAAATTTTTCTCATATCTTTCAATTTGGGATTGGGGTATTACATAACCTTTATCAGGTTGTGTTTAATTATGCTAAAGTAACTGCCTTAAAGTTTCTTCATTATATTGTAATCCTAAAGCTAGGTATGCTTTAAATTCCAAACCTACAATTTCACTAATAAAGTTAATAGAAAACAAAAACTCTTGATGTCCAGGAACTGCCTAGGCGCTGTAGACAAGGCCTAAGTGCTCAAAACTCTATCCGCCGCGTAGGTCCACCTAGAGTTTTTAAAACATTATCTAGAACAAATATAATACATAAAGTCAAAAATACAAACAACGGGCAAGATAACAGTCAAATATCTGAAAGATTGCCGGATCAAAGCAAACGACTCCATAGTTTTCTTCACAAATTAATAACAAAATTCTACAAATATTAGGTACTTGGGAGTATCTCACTTTATGGGGTAATTCTCTCAGTTCATAGAGTACAGCAGTTTCACCACCAGAATAATCTTAGTCATGCACCCTTGCCACAACATAACCCATTATGTAATATCAACCACAAAGAATAATTAACTGACAAGAAATTTGCATTAAATATAAAAAAGTGAAAGTCATTTGGATTGCAACGAAGCCTCGCATGTTTTCTTCTTCTTATCTATATAAGTTTGTGCAAATTTTAAGTACAATTTTTTGTGTGTGTGTGTGTTGTGTGTGTGCAACTACAATCACGAGAGTAAATGTTAACTACCTTACTAGATAGATTTAAAAAGACAATGGCATCGATCCTGTCATTGTGTAAACATAAATGTAAATGTTTTTTGCATTCCAAACAAAACAAATTTTGTACTCTCCGCCTAAATGCTCGAAGGAACAAGCAAATTTACTTGAATCTCAAATTTCTATCAAGCCAACTTTTCAAAGTTATACCCTCACAATTATCACATCACATGACTTCTTAGGTCCTAAAATATAACCCCAACCATCAAATTAAACATTTTCATTTTTAAAAAAAATTCCATAAATTTAAGCCATGACACACATATCTAATAAATAAATGATATCCTGTGATATTTTAGAATTTTCCAACTTCAGACGGCTTCACCATTTGTTGTACTCTCATTATAATCACCAATAAAGTGCTTGTCACTAAGTGCACTGGCAGTGGTCATGACCATTGCAAGGGCAAAGAAACGTGCGGAATATAAATATATATTGCAATACTAAGATTTTCTGTACTTGCATACACTAGCTCATGCTGAAAAACAAAGTATGAACTCTCCATCACGCGGTGAGAGAAACCAAATTGACACTATAATCATTTCATTAACATAGTATACTTCTTCACTATGTAAAATCTTTTAATGGTAAATTAGCAACTGGAATATAATATAGTATATTCCAATTATATGACTGTTTCAGACTTGCGCACACTAGGCTATGCTGAAAGAACAAGTGTACTTTAGGCAATTTAAATAATCTAGCATATCCCTTATCAAATTCAAAGCTCAACTACACATTCCACAAATTGATCATACAAAACTATTAGCTTTCCAGTAGAGGCAAACTAATAAACAAAAGGGATAAACTTGTACTTAACTTTGTTCATGTACTCCATATAACTCTCCCCAAAAGTCTCTACCATCAAAGCCTCCTCCAATTTTGCCTTCTGCCCGTAGTACATCAAGCAAACTGCAACAGTAAATAGCGAGCTGAAAGGCGCCCGGAGTGCTGAGAAATATGTCACAAACAAAAGCATAGTGGATGCATACATTGGGTGGCGAACCCACCGGTATGGCCCAAACTGAACAACAGCAGTTGACACCACCACCTTTTCTGAATACTTTGCAAGATACAATGTTGAGTGATACTGCATAAACAAAGTCATCATTATCAAAAGCCAAATCCCAAAACTGTTCCACCCTCCAGGAATGAGGTGTAGTTCAGGCCCTTCAAATGCAGCAAGCCAGTGACCAGCCATTACTCCAATACCAAACAAAAGGCGGTACCAATTGGGGGTGCTAACATCCCATTTAGGATCATGCTCCCGAGGGTAGTAATCCCCATACAGGCGCTTTCGGACACTCGCAGCAAAGAAGAAGAAATAGTGATACACAAAAAAGAACACATAAGGCCATCCTTCTAAAAACCCATTAAAATGGGCAGGTGGGACTAAGGTTAGCCATGTAAATGCTGAAGTAACAACAGCTAGTTGCTCAAATAAATTGGCTTCCCCACTCAAATGCTTGCGAAAGCAATAAACACCATAACCTGCCAAACCAATTGCAACAGCCCATGGCCAAAATAACCAAGACCAACTAAAGTACATCCAGAAGAAAGGGCTAAAGAGCACATTTGCAGTCCATTTTGTAGCCGTAATTGCGATAGAAAGGGCTAAAGACCACTTGCAGATATCAATTGGTGTCAACTGATAAAGGGTTTCTTTCAACGAATCAAATGACAGGCTCTTGAGATTCTTCAGTAACGGGGACTCTGATTCTGAGCTGGTTGTGTCTGAATACGAACATTTGACGGGTGTAAACAAATGGGTTCTCGTTCTTAACGGTGACAATGACTGTGAATAAGGGATCTGGGTAATGTAATTTGATGCACTTGACAAGGAGCAATTCAGAGGGAATTTGATGGTTTTTAGGCTTCCCTGGTTCTGAAGACTCCTTGTAGAACCTTTACCTTCCACATGTTTGTCAAAATGCCTGAAAGAAAATTTGTTTTTGCTCTGAACAGAGAAACCAAATGGCGTAAATTTAGAGTTTGCCAACACCGATGAGCTACCCATGGCTGTGTGGGGAGTTGGAGCATGAAATTCAACCAAATCTTATTAGAACATCATAATGAGAGAGAGAGAGAGTTATGCGTAGTTTTTGCTACTTGCAAGACTATGTGCTTCGGAATAAATTTTGGTTACATAAATCTTTTGTTGTCAATAGCTGGCGTTTTGATCCAGTCCAATTACAGTATGGGATTGGCTTTAGCCCAATTTCATTACATAAATATGTATTTATGTACTCCCTTTGTTTCTATATTATATTAGATATGCATTTCATTTTATTTTATTTTTTAGTTATTTGTGAAATTTAAAAAATATCAAAATGGGTACTAAATTATTTAATAATATTGGTAATAATAATATTAATACTCTTTTGGTTCCTCAAAAACTGGTTTAGTTTGACCTTTTATTTATATTTTCAAATCCATGAAAATTGGAGGTGGTAGTATATTTGATATAGTAGTTACTTATGATTATAGTTTTTCCATTTATATTTACAAAAAAAATAATATAAATTTTTATTACAAAAATGATTAATTTGACTAAATAAGTCAAATTAAACCAGTTTTTGAAGATCGGAGGGAGTAATAAATTCTTCATAAGCAAAATATTTTTTAAGAGAGCTTATTAAAACACAAATCCTTACCAAGTTAAATCTTAATATTTAAAAAGAAAATCAACAACACAAGCAAGACATTCTTTTTATCTTATTTTTATATTTTAAATGTGTCCAAATTTAATTGCACAAAAATTATACTAAAATTATTTTTTAACAAATACTCCCTCCGTTTCATAAAAAAAAGAGTTTCATTTGCAAAATATATATATTCTCTTCTTTTCATATTTCTCTCTCTATATATAATTATTGTTTAGTTTATTAGTGGTGGGATGTTAATGAAATTGTGTTAATAACGAGGATATTATGCTATTTTATAATATCATCGATCAAAAGCAGACTTTTAATGAAATATTTTTTATTTTTATTTTTTTTGTAAATGAGATTTTATTTATGTAATAATTTATTTATTTTTACGAATGAGTCTATTTTTTTTATGGAATAGATGAGACCAGATCTTCTGTCTCCAAATTCTCCGTCCCCCTTGTGTCCCTCCACTTAAATTTTGACACATGTCATTTTATTTAATTTTAGAATTAATTAGTGTTAAGTAAGAGACTAAGTGTCAAAATTTAAGTGAAGGGACACAATGGAACAAGAAATTTAGGGATAAAAGATCTGCTCTCGGAACAGAGAGAGTATATTTAATACTTTTTTGAAGATTCTAGATATTAGGACCAACCCGAGTTGCTTTTTCTTTGTTCTTGTCCAATGTGTTGAACTTACAAGATACAACCTATTCAGAAATAGGGGTAATAGTGTACAAGATACAACCTATTCAAAAATAATAGTGTCAACACAAGTTGGGAGGTAGTTTTTCTATCTGCGTGTTAGTACTGTATTGATCAATTAACTAATTTATTATTAAATTAACTCCATAATAACTAAATCCGTTATGAGCCAAAAAACAATAAAGTAGTCCGAGGTCATATGTATTTGAGTTTGGTAATTTATTTATATCTTAACTTTGGGTTTGTTTTATGTTTTGGAGCTCATGTTATAGCAATTAAGATTTTTTATTACTATATAAATCGATATTTGGTATATAGATCATACTTTAGTTTGATATAAAAAATTAATATTTTCACATGATCTCTGTCACGTAAATAGTGAGTGGGTCTCACTTCCATGTAAAAGACTCGCATAGAAATATCAATTTAACATATAAAAATATAAGTTTCTTTTCATTTATTCCTTTCATTCTTAATTATTTGACGTTTTAGAACTTTGCACAACTATTAAAGAAGTTAAAATTCCTATAAAAACTCCACTAAAATTACTATGTATTATCAAGAATACCCTTGTACATATAAATGAAAAGCTAAATTATAGATGATCAAGATGAGAGAGATATATTATTAGAGAATAGAGAAAATATAGGAATTATAAGAGGGAAAGAGAGTATATCATTAAGATATTAAAAGAGAGAAAAAATTAGCCTAAAAAGTAGGAAAGAATTAAGGAAAATATTAGTTTAAGGGTAATTTAAGAAGTAATATAATCAACACCTCCTAAAAATTTATAAACATCAAATAAATAAAAATAAAATTTATTTTTTAATACGTCAATTAAATAAGAACTGAGAGTAATATAAAAAGCCGGAAGGACTTGACGTAAATAATTTTCTGAAGTCCTTTTGACTTCTAAAAATGCCTTTATAACTTTTAAGACAATTTCTATTTTTGATCTTTTTATATTAATTTTTCTTTATTTAATCCTTCAAATTTTGTTTTAACTCAAGTAATTTACACACGTAATTGTGGCAACACGTGTGTTATCGGTGCTGTTTCAAATAGTAATTGGGTGCGTTCTTAACCAAATAGGTACTGCCACGTGGAGGTCATCTTTAGGCTGCATCAAAAAAAAAATCAACATGCGTATAATATGGATCGCCACTAATTTGATGCTCGTGCTATTGCACGTGCACGACAAAAAATACTCCTACTACGTAATATCGTGAGTCATTAGTCGACTAGCCGAAAGTGATGTGATGTGATGTTCCTTGAAAAGGGTACAACTCCATTAAATAAAGATTTGAATTTTTATATTATTGGTGAGCAATTAAAAATCTCTAAATACACGTGTGTGTGTATATATATATACTAATTGTGATCCGTGACTCCGATACTACATGAACGGTTAGATTTATCTTAAATTTTAGATGGTCCAAATAATTTATTAGCGTGAGCAAAAAATTCAAAATTAATTGTATTTTATTAGATAGATAGAATGAGGATCAGGTCCGGACTCTCGGACGGTGTATATATATATATATATATATAATTTTAAATATAACATAGGTTTGAATAATATTAAAAACTATAATATTTAAAGAAATATTTGAGAACTTTTTGGTAAAATATTTCTAAACAAACCATCTATTTTTCAAAACAAAGGGGTACTATTTAACTTAAAATCAAGCATAACTTGTGGTCTTATTTTATCACTATAGGCTTATGTCTAATTTCAAATTCTCTTCATCCTATTATATTTTTTTACAAAATTGATATTTTTATAAGTAAAATTTAATATATTTATAAATTCCCAATCACATGAGTGTGGCATCCATTCACTATATATGTGAAAGAAATCTTGTAAAATTATTATTTTTGTTTGTAAAAATATCAAAATAAAATAAAATAATATTATAGTTTATGATCAACCTTTTTCTGTTGACAGAAGGATTAATCTAGATGCCAACTAATTGGATTTAGTTTTTTTTTTCAATGTAAACTGTTCTGTCAAAATATTTATAGTTCACGGGTTTTAAAATATGTTGATCGAGTTCTGCTATGTATTACGATAAATTTATATCGAATTATAATTATGAATTTTATTAATACATAAAATTAGTAAAAATTATAGGAGGATTCCGTTTATTACAATTTTTTTCAAAATAATTATCATTAATACTTATTCACGGCCATAAAAAATTCAACGTAAATATTCGTAATATATATTATTTTCCATCTTTGTTAAATCTAAGCGTAACTTTTATGTCTCAAGTTCGATTATTATACATTAGGGAATTAATTGTTCTCCCCAAATTAGGAGTTTCGAAAAAGAATAATTTATAGTATGATCAAAAACAAGAATTAGTAATTTAGTTTTTATATGAAAAATCATACAATCATCTTAGCTGATATTACTTTTTTATTATTATTAAAACTTAATAATAATGTGAGTTTAAGTAGATTTTATTACTTCTTAAATAATATACTTTGGAAAGAAAATAATTTCCTCAAAAAAATTATCTTACCTAACTTGAATTTGTTGTTATTACTAAAATACAAGTATAACTCTAATTTTAAGTATAAATAGAATTTTATTATGACTTAGTTAATTACAATTTTAGAAGAAAACTAATTTCTAATTAGTTCATCTTACCTAACATTAAACACAACAATATAGTCTTTACCTAATTATTAGTTTATGAAGGATATCCCTAGATTGTGTACATTAAGAAATAAATTGACAAGGCTTTCACTATAATTAAATACAAATGTATTTTCTAAAAGAGTGTATAGAGAGATTAATCTTATTAGAAATTATGGGGTATAATAAAAAAAATTGTACTTCTTACATACACATAATTATTAAATTAATATTTTAGAGTCGGACTATATATGACCATAAATATAAGAAATTGATAAATTCACAATAGGAAATAATATGTTCACAACAAAATCGTCGCTATGGTCCTATAACGACGGTTTTTACTGTCGTTATATATCTATAGCTACACTTTTGTTGTGAAAATATCAAAAAATATTGTGAAAATATCAGTTTTCTAAATATACTTTAATATTAAATATCGACATACATAAATACATATGATAAAAAAAATTTAAGAAGAGACGTGTATTTTATTCTATATTATTATTTAAAATTTTACGTTAATCACAATTCAACCTTATAAAAAAATTTATGAATATATACATCATTTTCCAACTTTTTATCACCTCACATTCCATCCAAATTCTAAACTCACAAACATAGGTAAACATAGGTAAATTTATGAATATATACATCGAAATGTTTAGGTAAAAGAAAAAGTGGTAAGAGGGAGTTTTTATTTCTTATTATTATTGTTATTATTTAATTATTTATTTTTGAAAAGAGGGTGTGATTTGCAAATATGGAAGATGTCAAAAAGTAAGGAGGCCATGAATCAATTACCTTCTAGAGTTTGGACCCAATGAGACTTTCCCATCTCATTCAAAACCTTTGAAAAAAGTTTCAACCGCTTTTCGGCCTCTATTTAAACCACCTCTCCTCCCAACTCCATCTACCCCTTTCTCATTATTTTCTCCCCTCTCTCTGTCTAATAGATACTGGAAAAATTGATAGTGCCCATTTTCGGATCTGGTAAGTTTTTCCTTTTGTTTTAGTTATCATTTTGTATATGGGTTTTGTGCATTTGTGTTTTTGTTGTGTATGGGTCTGTTCTTACTTTAGAATTTAGAATGTGTTCTGGGTTTAAATGCTTGTTTGTTGAACTTTTGGTAGTACTTTGTTGAAATGGCAAGTCCTTTTGAATTGTTAAATTCAGAGTCTAAGGCTTAAAAATTTGTGTGATTTGTTATGTTATTTTATTAATAAGGAATTAAGGATGTATTTCAGTGTAATACTCACTTTCATGTATGTGAGTTTGTGGCTATTTCATGCTATTATGGGACCCAAATAAGTAACTCATTCTTATATTTTTAGAATCTGGGTTTTCAAATGTTTTTGATCTTGTTGAATAATTACCATAATCTAATATTATCGTCCCAGAAATCAAATATATTACTTTCACCCTTTTATATTTGGGATCTTGTCTTACTACACTATGTTTTCTATTATCTCTTCCCTATAATGTGATGAAAAATTGAAGAAATTTACTTGTGAAAAATTCTGCTCTGTTATTATTTTTTGCCTCTTAAAAAGTCTCTTTTGGTTGGATTCTCATTTTTATGTCTACCTTCCACCCTAAAACCCCAAATTCTGATTATTTAATTGTGGGTGCATCATGTTACTAAGTCTGCTGTGCAGATCTAGACAGCCTTGACCTTTTTTTCTCTGCAATGGAATCATCAGAGTCATATTTATATAGGGAGTCTGCGCATATGTTGATATTTTCATGATCTATTTTTAAATTCTTATTTTATTAAGGTAGAAAGCTATGCATAAAGTTAATAGTGTTAATCAATTTTCAGTTGAAAGTTTTTCGATCAAAATGGACTACGAAGATCAGTACCAGCAGTTCTCAAAGCCAAAATATGAATGCCTTCTCTTCGGTGAGCCTTTTTGCTAATTAGTACGAAGTATTTGTTTCAAGTAAATTGGAAGTTGTTGAATAGTCATATCTGGCTTTCAGATGTTGATGATACCCTTTATCCGCTGAGTTCTGGACTGTCCCCTGAATGCACCAAGAACATTACAGGTTTGCTAAAATAATAGGAAGATTCTATTTTCGATACATTTCCTAAATTCTAATTTTAAAATTTGACTCATTTTAATGGATACCTCTGTCTAGACTATATGATCGAAAAACTTGGAATAGAGGGGAATAAAGTTCTTGAAATGTGTGTTCAACTATACAAGGACTACGGGACAACAATGGCTGGTCTCCGGGTATGATCTTACATATGAATTTCCATTTAGAATTATGGCTAAAGCTCCAACTTGTAAAGGGCATTAATTTATTTTTATTCTTCTTATCTCCAGGCCATCGGTTATGATTTTGACTATGATGACTACCATAGGTACATGTTTTTTGTTTGCTATCACCCAATGCATAGTTTTCTTGTTTTCAGTGAACATCTATCTAACTGATTGTACTTTTTCATGTTTTAACAGTTTTGTACATGGTAGATTACCCTATGAGAATCTGAAATCTGACCCTGTTCTAAGAAATCTTTTACATAGCCTGCCCATTCGTAAAGTTGTATGTTTTCTTCTCCCTATCTGCAAATGAGTTGATGACTAAGTTATGAGCTTTCTTTCAATTATAATTTTCCGGTGTCTATTACAGATTTTCTCAAATGCGAATGAAGCCCATGTTGCTAAAATTCTTAACAAACTTGGATTAGAGGATTGCTTTGAAAGGATTATATGCTTTGAGACTTTGAATCCGACACATAAAAACAATGCATCTGATGACGGGGATGGTGCAGAGTCCAAAGGGTCTAAACTTACTGAACTAGTTAGCAGTATAAACTTGGCTGAATATAGTGCTAATTCAGCACTTCACAAGTCTCCAGTTGTCTGCAAACCATTTGAAATTGCATTTGAAGAAGCTGTCAAGATAGCTGAAATTAACCCTGAGAAAACAGTAAGATAATTTAACTTTGCTATAAGTTGATTTGTGAACTTTTTGCATTACTCTTATGCTGGCATTGAACACAACTAGTTCACCACACATATATGTATGTATACACTCACACATATAACCATGTTTGATAAAACCAAAAATAATAATTGTGCTTTACTTTTCTTGCTGTTGTTCACTTCTGTGCTGCATAATGTCTCCAACTTTATCTCTTTAATCATCTCATCATTTATTTTTCTTGTATAAGTTTTAACTTTTTTCCGTATTGCAGTTGTTTTTCGATGACAGTATACGTAATTTGCAAACTGCGAGCCGAATAGGCCTCCAAACTGTGTTGGTAAGTTGTCATAGTGTTCAAGTATGATCCATAATTGAAATAGTAGCAAGGATTTAGTACACGTTTCAATGTTCATCACCTTAATGCTCAATGAATTTATCCTCACCATTATCCGTTTATGGGATATAGGTGGGCTCTTCTCACCACACTAAAGGCGTGGATTATGCACTAGAGAGTATCCACAATATCAGGGAGGCATTGCCGGAGCTTTGGGAAGCACTTGAGAAGTCAGAAAGAGTTCGCTACACAAGAAAGGCTGCAATTGAGACGGTTGTGAGAGCTTAGATATGTAAACCCTTGCAAGCAAGAAAAATATGTATATGAGGGTTTTTTCATCCCCAACTGTGTTATTTTATTTAGTGGATTTGGATTCCACATGTTTACAACTATAAAAGCTTTTTATTCTTCCGGTTATTGTTGATTTACCAAAATGATACTTGAACAATTCTACTTCTATTATGCTTCTTTTGAATTGGCATACTTTTGGAGAGAGTAATCTTCAATTCTTGTATGAGTGCTACACTTAAAAAGATAGTCTATTTCTTAGATTCTTGTATGAATGCTATACCAACAAAAGAAATTCAACAGAAGATCTTAAAGAATAAAGTGTAGCACTTTCAAATGATAATTTCAACCTTTTTTTCTTCTATTTTCTGAGATGATAGAAAATGCCTTGTACTCATTTTGTTAGATATTCTGTTGAGCCTTTTATAGGCCTATCATTTATCATTTGTTTGTCTGCTTTGGCTAGGCTTTTCTTGGTAGTTTATAACCAGCTGCTGGGATTTTAAATTGTGTCCATGTTGTTGGAAGGAAATAAATCCAGCACCAGCAGTATGACCAAATTAAGATGAGTAATGTAGGGGTTTCAAATTTTTTCATTTATCATTTGAGATAAAAAAAAACAATTGAGACTCCTAACACTACACAATTATGATTCTTATGGCCACCTAGTCCTTACAAGGTCCCACTTTGTGGCTATTTGGGGAACAAGTAGTCTCTTTAACATATGGGTAGAAGAAGCTCACAAGCACAAAGCTTTATTGAAGTTCAATATTCTTCATCCCCACCAATATTTTTGTGGTCAAGAAGTTATCACTCACTCCAACCACTTTAAAAATTGATGTAGAATAACCTAGATTTTTATAGCTTCTTGGTCTACAAATGTGGTTTATAGTTCAGAAACTAATTTGATTACTAATCATCTCTTATTATAACATGTTCATCAAGTAAGCAATTACACCTTTTTATTCTCTAGCATTTTCTCTTTCTTATTTTCTTACTATTAATAATTTTTTATTTTTTTCTGTCCTATAGATATTTTTTTTTACAACTTCCTTACAATTAGATTATTATGCTATTTGGAATTATAAATATGTTTTTTTGTCAATTATTAGAAAATATTATTTGTTTTTAAAGTTTGTGATAAGCATATAAGTGTTTTATTTCATTAAAAATTAAATTTTGGTTAATAATAGAGAAAGACTACTATTTTACCTAAACTATTAACCTTTTTCTACTTCGGTGATCAACCTTACAATTTTTTTCAATCAGGTTATTAAGCTATTAAATTTTTCACTTTCGTTCCATTGAACCTGTCACATCATAAATTGATGACGTGGTCCCGCTGACTAGGCTAATAATGCCTGAACTATTGACATTTTTCCACTTTGGTAACCGATCTTTCACTTTTTTTCACTTTAGTTTAATTGAAGTTAAAGAAGGTTAAATACACTTTCTACTCGACCTATGTTTACAAGTGCATTACTGGACATAAAATTTTTACGATCAACTCATTAAATTGTAGTTTTTTTACAAAAATTTGAAAAATCGCCTGTTAAAATATTAACAGCAAATCTATGTGTCACACGCATGATATGCTGACAAGAAGAGATAAGTTGAACTGGCTAATTAATTAAATTAAACTCAATTCTATAACAAATAGTTAAACAAAATATAAATCAAATTAATATACATAATAAATAATTAAATAAATTAATAATAAAATATATTAATTAAATAAATTAATAATAAAATATATTAATTAAATAAATTAATAATAAAATATATTAATGTATACTTATTTAAAAACGACGTCGTTTTCCAGTTGGACTCTCGTCCACAATATTAAACTACAGACGCTAGGTATAACCAATTGGGAAACGACGCCGTTTTTAAACAAGTACCGTTCGTAGTATTAAACTGTAGATGTCAAATTTTGAAAAAATAGTTTTCCAAGCCCCGCAATATTAAACTACAGATACCAAATAATATAGATGTGTTTCCTTTAACATCTCTATATTATTGAAGAGGAAAATTCAAGCGTAATAATGAGAGATATAATTTCTGATGAGTCTATGATTCAAGTTTGTAACAAAAAAGAAGCATCTTCTAAAATTGACCCTTAGCATCTGGAGTTCTTTATAGGGCAGTGGTGCAAAAATGCCCTTGATCTTTACACGGATGTCCCACTTCCACCCTAAACTAATTATTTTTCCAAAAGTACTATTAACGTTTCAAAAAGCAAGTCACCCGTGCCCTTGCTGTCGTTAGACCAGCCACCTGGACTAACTCTGTTTACACGTGTATATTTATTGCTGATTTGGCACTTAGGGACAGAACGACAGAACAAAAGCAAACGTTCAGGGTCAAAAGGAATAAAAAAGCCTTAATCAGTTTCTTCAAAGAGAGACAAAATCGAGGAGAAGAAGACGCGAAGCGAGAAACAGGTGAACTTGAAGCCCAGTTCGGCGAGAAGAAGGTGGAGCCCAGTTCTGCGAGAAGAAGAAGCGACATGGCTCACTATTCGTCGTCATCTTCATCATCTGCTCAAAGACGTGCCATTGATGTTGATCATGAAGCTATGCCACTGTGTTATTGTGGGTTAAGGGCTCCTTTGTGGACCTCATGGAGTGAAACAAATCCTGGTAGGAGGTTTTTCTCATGCTCGAAATTCAGGGTAAGTTCTCATAATATACTTTGATTTTGCCTTTGAAATAAATCCTGGCAACTAGTATGATTGGAAATTATTTACTAACAACAGTTGAATAATTTTTAATATTTTGGATTCAGGAAAAGGGATGTGGGTTCTTTGTATGACATGACCCACAGATGTGTGATAGGGCAATAGTTGTCATAAATGATCTGAAGAGGGAGAACAAAATTTTGCTGAATAAGAAACTGAATAAATTTTCCTAGGTTGAAGGGCCATTTGAATTATCTGAATTGAAAGAATTGGTTCATGAGTTGAAGAAGTTGAAGTCAAATGGAGATGAAGTTTCTGTGAAACAAATTAAAGAAGTAGACTATTTGAACAGGAAGTGCATTGGTGTGCTATTGTTAGTTATATTCATATGCATTTCTTTAATGCTACTTAGGTAGATAAATGGTTAGATGAATTGGTAAGGAATGATGGGTAATGCACTGCAGTTTGAAATATGCAGTTAACTTAATGTAATTGGTGAATTTTTTTTAATGGAAGTCATTGTTTTGTAAGCATTAGGAAATCCTTGTTTGAGTAGTCCTTTAGTGAGTTATGCAAGTTTAATATGTGTTTTGAGTAGTCCTTGTTTATTTTACCTTAATGTCAAAGAATTGATTAATGAACTTGGTTAATGAAAGTCTTATTTGTATGTATAATTGTGAATGAGTAGTGTAAGTGAGTTGGTTAATGGAAGTCTTATTTGTGTGTATAATTGTGTGACATATGATCAGTACCAATTAGTTGAGCACTTGTTACTCAATGCAAGTTTAATATAATGAACAAAATATTAATCCAAAAGATAGTGCCAAATTATATTGCCAACATATAGGCTTGAGAAGCATGTTCATTACATTTCTTTTAACTGAGCATAAACACTTCAACATTGTCCAAAATATATTCCCAAAATGAATTGCTCAGTTCCAAAAACATAACTGGAAGAAGTACAATTACTAAATAAGCTCTAATTACAAAATAAGTCTAATGGTCAATTTCTCAAACACATGCAACAGTTAGAAGTTCAGTTATCTCCACTATAATTGGGAGGAATTCCTTGTGACTTGCTTGCATTGCTTGCAATCCTTTCATCCCTATCTGCCATAAGGCGTGTGGTAGTGATGAAACTTCTACCCATCCATTGCAGTCCTTGAGGTCTGAAGGTCATGTTGGACATGTTTACAGGGTCACCATCACCTCTATTGTGAGACCCCAGATTTTATGAATAAATATTTAATTTTCTCAAAATAATTTTTTAAATATTATGGTGTGGATTTGATATAATGTTATAGTTGTGAGTTATATTTATAAATTTTGCAAAAGTACGCAAGTTGTTATAATATTCGATTGGTGGGGAATATTCTTTTGTGTGGGAATATCCGCATGCACGAGTCAAATCATCAGTGGATCCCATGCACGGAATTATTATCCGATTGAGAAAATGACAAAAATACTTTATGAAAATAACGGCGGAAGTTTTACCGCTAATTATTTGAAACTCCCGTGTTAAAAATACGATATACTGGCGTGGTTCCATAGTAGCACACTCAGTATTGATTATTGATGCTTACGTGAGAAGTCACTCGGTTATACTCAATTATTGAGTACAGTAATTCTTTGCATCATATCTTTCATATTATTGATTCAATTATTATTACGATTATCATCTCGCATAATATGATATATTATTAAGTCAATGATTGAGACGGCAAATTTATTCATATTATTATTTGCAATATTGACAATGTCTAGAAGTTCTGTCAAGGAGTGGTTTGGTCACCTAATTGCGCGCCAATAAAGAGAAATCCTTATCGGAAAGCCCCTCTTTCCGGAAGCGACACAGTTTGTTAAATATTGTGAGTTATAATATTAATGATGAATGTTATTAAAATTGAAGTTGTGTTCTGGAGTTGAATTTGGAGACGCGGTCGATATTTGAGTCCGGAACGATGAAATTAGTAAAAATAGTCTATAAACACAAAATTTTTCGGGATTCACTATTTGGTCTAAAAGTCAACAGTTGACTTTTTCGAGAAAAGTCAAACTTTAAAATTTCAAAATTTATATTGATGATAAAAATAGTTTCATTATGTCGGAATTGTTTGTGTTAGTGAAAATCGACATCTATTCCGATGATAATTGATGTCTGGGGGTTATATTGATAAATCGGGTAATTTATCGGATAAATGAGCAATTAATTGCAACTAATTCACATGCTTATATAACTATTTGTTCACATGTGTGTACTATTGAATCACATTCTTGTACTATTAGGGGAGTTGGTGCAAAATTGATAATACTTGCATGACTAAGTTAAAAATGGAGGTATAGATGGAGGTACTATACTGTAATTATTTTTATCACATGATTAGAACTATTGAGTCACATAATTTACTATTGATTCACATTAATTACTATTAGGGGAGTTGGTGCAAGTTTGATAATACTTGTAGGACTAAATTAAAAATGAAGAAAAAGAGGAAGGTATTATACTGTAATATTTCGAGCCCCAAAACGTGCAATTATCGAAACTATATTTTCCTATAAATAGAAGTTCATTATTCCTTCATTTCTCACCAATTCACAAAAGCTTTAGAGCAATTATTATAGAGAGAAATTATAGAGAGAAAGAAGAAGAGAAGTCTGCTACCTCACTATTCCAGTATCCAGTTTTTTTTAAGGTAAGGGATATTATTTATTGTACCCGTAAAGGGTATTATTTCTTTTGTATTAATGAAGAGAACTTATGTTATTCCATTCTTTATTATTCTGTTGGAATAACCTGTATACGCGGACTACCCTATACTTGGTGAAATTCTTCTGTTATTCCATTCTTTATTATTATGTTGAATAACTTTGTTTATCAAATCTGCATACATGGTGAAATTCTTCTATTATTCCATTCTTTATTATTACTTTGGAATATCCTGTTTGTGTGTTTTACACCGGACTGGTTTCGTCCTTATTATTCTCCTTTTATTATTATTACATTGGAATATCATATGCATGTGTGTTTTACACCCACCTAATTCCGCTCTTTATTATTCTTTTGGAATATCACATGCATGTGTTTTACATCGGACCGGTTCCGCTCTTTATTATTACATCTTTATTATTACATTTGGAATATCACATGCATGCGTTTCACGCCGGACACGGTTCTGTTATTATTATTATTGGAATAACTCATACATGTGAATCTGCATGCACGGTGATTTCTTTTGTTATTCCATTCTTTATTATACTCGGTTGGTTAAAGTTTTGACTTCTATACTCGTCATGAAATATCATTTTATTTGGTATTTTACATTACGAGTTTCTATTCATGAGATCTTATTCACCCTTGCCATTATATTCACTCTAGTATTATTCACTCGGGTATTAGGGGCACTTTTCATGTCCGGAATACTATTCACGGATTCTTATTCATTGAAATTACTATTCACCCAATATTAGTCACTTTCGGGTATTTGAGTACTTTTCATGTTGAAGTACTATTCACGGTCTTATTCTCAAAGTACTATTCACGGGATACTATTCACGACGAAAAATTGATTCTTTTCTGTCCAAATTATTTTCGATGCATGAATATTATTCTTGAATTTTACTCTACAAAGAAGTATCATGTTGACAATTTGGACGTTATTAGTTCTTGGTTAAATTAATTCTTGAACTTGTTTTATTGAATTCTTATATCATCATCATCATCCTCATGCTTATATTATGTTGAAAGTCATCTGTGGCCTGTAGTGCATAGATGGACTTGGTATGATTATGACCAGGGATTATTCGGTGTAATCATGACCGTATTGTTACAAATGATGTGGTAAAAGTCATTTTTGGCTTACGTGCATAGATGGACTTGGTATGATTATGACCAGGGATTATTCGGTATAATCATGACCGTAATGTTACAAATGATGTGGAAAAAGTCCTCATTGGCCCGTAGTGCATTGATGGGCCGAGCTTTTGGTATGATCATGGCTATGGATTCTCTTGACCAGGGAGCAAAGATGAATTGTTTTATGGCATGATCGGAATGGTTGATGAAAACACAATTATATTTGGCCGTAATGCATGGATAATTTGTGGTCGTGACCTAATGAATATCCTCGGCCGTAGTGCTGGATGATGTGGATTATTTATTAAAATTGAGTCTCGTGATAAAAAAAGATGGAAAACCTTTTAAATCATAAAAGATAGTAGATTTTATTCTCTACTTGACTCTTCTAATGGATTGCTTGTTCATTGCAGCTTAAACTTGATAGTTATTATATTTTATCGGTTTAACACTTTGTTGAGGCTAACGATAAATTATTCTCGCATTATCTTAGACATAATATTTCTTCTTTGGGCTAGTTGAGCTCACCCTTTCTTTCACTATTCTCTTGAAATGAGAACGTAGTGGGACTAGTCGGGGAACAGAGTGATGGTCCTAGATGGTGCATTAGTAGTCCTCATTATTCCGTGAAATAGTGTGATAATAATTGTAATGAGGACTCCTTTTGAGTTTGTATACTCTCTAGTAGACAATATTTGTATTCAAACTCACGGTTTATGTTTTGTCGTATTGTACCACGGCGATTGTATTTGAATTACATACCATGTATCCGTCTGGCGACTCAAGATGGGTGATGTATACCTGTTTTGGGGGCGTCACATCTATGGTTTATTTTTCTATTGCCAACTGAAGAGGATGCTTTGTTTTTCGCTTTGTGTGCTCTTAGTTGAGCTTCATTAGGGATTGAAAATTTGGTGTTAGGGTCAACCAAAGGTGGCTGTGTCTGACTTCCTTCATTGAGAATTGTTGATGATGTGCCACTCTGCATGTACATAGACTGCATTAAGACTGAGCTGAGAATCTTACACATCATATTATATCAGTCATAATTGAAACATATAAATTACCTTGAATGTCACTGAACCAGTTTTGTCATCATAAAACAACCCAAAACCTTCACCATGATTGGGTTGCTTCCTAGAATGAGCTCTTGCAGCAGATCGAACTTGTAATTTTGACTGCCTTGATCTTGAAGTAGGAGGTGCACTCATGGCTGAACTTGCATTAAGCTTTACAAAATACAAAAGTATCAAACATCTTCCCAAAGACATGAAGTATCAAATGTCCATATGCAACATATACTGCACCACAAATATCATAGTATCACAGTATCACAAAATGCAACTCACAGTCATTAAATTGGACATGACATTAAAATGCAACTCACAGTCACAGT
The DNA here is from genome assembly GCA_020205605.1 of Panax ginseng. NCBI lineage: Eukaryota > Viridiplantae > Streptophyta > Magnoliopsida > Apiales > Araliaceae > Panax > Panax ginseng. The sequence goes on along the minus strand of CM035136.1, from coordinate 129,608,619 downwards.
TTCAAATATAATTTATCATAAACTATGAATAATGCAAATTCAGACCCAAAAAGGACACTGATTGTATCAACCATGTTCTGCAATGATAATCTATTTGTGAACAGGTGATTGGATTCAGCATTGTTGTAAACATAATGCTTTCACTGACAGTTGATAGAAACTACCTTGTGCTGCATTAATGATAACTGTTTCAGCTTGACTTGGAGGTGAGATTGATGGGCCACCTTGTGCTTGAGTTTGCTCTGAGCATTCAGTTTGGGATTGAGGTGGGACTGAACTTCCTCCTTTTCCTTGGCTTTGATTCTGATATGGGGCAAAATGTCAATATGTATACACTATATTGTAAAACACATAACTAAATAATTGAATTACCTTTAAACAGCTGCCTTTGTTGTGTCCTGGTTGCTTACATAGACTGCATGTGATAACTTTGCCTTTTTGGATAGCTTTGTTACTTTATTTGTAGGTCTGGCCTCAGTTTCCTCTCTTCTTCTCTTAATCTTAGGCCTTCCCCTGTTCTCCTCAACCTTTAATGCCTCGACAGGTTGATATTTGTCCATTTCATAGAATCTCTTCCCTCTCACTGGCATAATTTTGTACTGATAAGCAGTTTGGTATACATCCTTATGATACAACTTTGAAATATGGTTCATAGGGTCTTGTTTGTTGTGAACTAGAGCACATATAGCATGTTGGTAAGGGATTCCAGTGAGATCCCATGCCCTACATGTACAAGTGTTCTTATCCAAAAACATAGTATGGGTGTCCTCACCCTCCCTAATTTCATAACCAGTGTCTCCATTAAAGAGAACAGTGCATCCAACTGCTATGCTTTTATTTGTCTGAAAAATGTCATTGCAGTAAGGGCTAAAACAATTTATCCACTTCTCACATGCTGAACCAAGAGTTCCCAACCTGTCCATGGTTTTTTGCCTAATGTAGTCCATCATAGTCCTAATGGGCTTCTGCCTAGCTTCAAGAATCCAAGAATTAAAACTTTCTACCATGTTGTTATCTACTGCCCATGATTTGCTTCTGCTACTAAAGTAAGCTCTGAACCATGTATGAGGTGGATAATTCATGAGATCAACTGCTCCCTTTGAACTCATGTCCCAAACAACTTCATGTTGTCCTTAAATTCTTCCTCAAAGGTAGACCAGGCTGCATTCCAAAATATCTTCTTCAACTCTCCACCTCTGTGTTTCTTACACCAATTTGCATATATATGGCGAGCACACCATCTGTGTTCAGCCTCAGGCAGTACATCAATAACATCTTGTATTAAACCCTACAAGTAAAAGTTGCACAATGTTACATTCAAAGTTGCACAAATAATATGACATAAAAAACATTAACTATTAAAATTCAAAAGCATTCATACCTTTTGTATATCAGATATGATGGTGTACTGACTGCCATCTCCCAAATCAAGTTGTTCTTGCAACAAAGTCAGAAACCAGGTCCAGTTGACCTTAGTTTCACTCTTCACACATGCCCAAGCTATGGGAAAATTTTTCTCATCCCCATCTCTTCCTAGTGCTACAATCAATTCCCCATTATACTGTGTCTTCAAAAAACACCCATCAAGGCCAATGATGGGCCTATATCCTTCCTTCCAACCTTTCTTGAAAGCATCTAAACAAACAAACATTCTTCTAAATACTATTCTCCCTTCCCTTAATTCATCTATGGACAACTCCACTTGTGCTTTAGACCCTGGATTACTCCTCACCAATTCTTCTGCATAAGCCTCTAACTCAGAATACTCAGTAGTAAAGCTCCCTGAGAATTCATCCATAACCATCCTCCTGGCTCTCTTGTACTTGGAAAATCCAACATTCACTCTTCATTCTTTCTCCACATCTTTTTTGAGGTCTTTGATCTTGTAGTTTTGTTGCTCAAGTATTTTTTGTTTGTAAATCTTGGCCAAGAACTTTGCTGAAACCCTAGGGTAGCTGAAAATCCTATAACAATTATGTTCTTCATTTAATGTCTTGACAGCCAATCCAGGGTTACAACCGTCCTTTGACACATACAAGACAAAAGGACACCCAGCCTCACATTGGACCCTTATTCTATATGGTTCACTTTTCACATATTTCAATGCCACTCCCCTAGATATAGCATACTTTGATATGGATTCCCTAACTTCAGCTGCACTAGCAAATGTTATTCCCAAGCTGAAATAAGGTGTCTGGTCATTTACATTGAAATGGATAAGATGTCTTCTCTCACATAGCACCTGACCCTCATCCCCTTCCTCAATATCATCATGGTCATCACTATCATCACCTTCATCACTAACATCATCTTCCTCACTATCATCACCTTCCTCACTCTCCTCACTCTCCACTTTATATGTAGCATCTTGACTATCCTCACTTTTATCTTCCTCACAAACCTTGCTACCTTGTATGTTTAATACCACATTAAGTACTTCGTCACTTTCCATGAACGTGTCATCACAATCAGGAGGAACATTAGGAGGTGATGAATCATTCATTATAGGTTCATCTATCTCATGTTTTGCAAAGAAATCTAGGACAGTTGTGTTTGACTTTATTCTACTCAGGAGTCTCCTAATCCCATGGTCACCCTCAAGTATAAAAAGTCCTTCTTCAATACTCAGTCCAGGTTCCAGATAATATATTTTCGATATATTGGCATAATTCAATTCCTCTTTATATGTATTATTAATGCAAATAACAGACAGGTAATCAACATCAAAATTCTTACATATGTAAACATCTCCTCCCACATATCTCCAAATAGAATCCTTTATCCATATGCCCCTATGATGTAAATGTACATCAAAACGCCCAGCCATTCTGTCAGTAAAAGAAAAACCCAGACTTCACATAACAATAAACAATAAAGAGACAAATTCAAACTACAAAGTATTAATAATCTATAAAGAATAATATAGGGGACTACATGTCCCCTACCAGTTAACACCCAACTTAAACATGGACCACGTGATGTTCCCTACCACATGCACTTTATTAATCAAAAGTGTAGATGAAAGTACCTGAGAGATTCCTTTTCTTCTTCTTAAAAGCTTCATTCGACTTCGATTAGACTCAAGTTCGTGGTAGGGACTGATTGCAGAGCACACACAGAGAAATGACTCGCCTTCACCTTCTTCTGGCCGAACTAGCCTTCACCTTCTTCGATCAACACTGGGCTTCACCTTCTTCTCGCGTCTTCTTCTCCTCTTCGATTTCGCCTCTCTCTTTGAAGAAACTGATTAGGGCTTTTTTGCCCTTTTTTGAAAATACGCGTTTGTTTCTTTTGACCCTGAACGTTTTCTTTTGTTCTGTCGTTCTGTCCCTAAGTGCCAAATCAGCAATAAATATACACGTGTAAACAGAGTTAGTCCAGGTGGCTGGTCTAACGACAGTAAGGGCACGAGTGACCTGCTTTTTGAAACGTTAACGGTACTTTTGGAAAAATAATTAGTTTAGGGTGGAAGTGGGACATCCTTGTAAAGATCAGGGGCATTTTTGCACCTTTGCCCGTTCTTTATATGACTTTCGTGGTTAGCAATTGGTACTGGAATTAATAGATTCAACAACTAAGGAAATTGAATTCCAATACAAGATTGAGGGAAATCAGAAAAATAGTGATTATCAAGAAATCAATTTGGGTTCTAAATTTAATATTGTGGCTCAAGTTGAACCAAGTTTGCATTGTTTGAATCCATGGAAATGGAAGAGACTAAGAAAACTAAAAAAAATGAATTTGGCATCCGCAATTTAATACTACGGATGAGAGACTTGTATAAGGAGGGGTATTTTGGACATCTGTCTCGTTCGTAATATTAAACTGTTGAATACTGGAAACTAAACTGTAAGACCCCGAATATGAAATAAAAGTATTCAATTTATCTATTCAGGAAATGGTTAAATTGATAAAAGGTTAAAGTTAAGGGTGATATTTAAAAATTTTACAAAGTAAGCAAGTGGTCATAAAATATTCGTTTGGTCGTGGAATATTTTTTTTTATCGGGGAATATCCGTACGACGACACAATCATTGGTGGACCCTACAACGAAATAACTGTCGGATATAGAAAGCGACATAAATAACCTTTTTATTAAAATAACGGCAAAACTTTTACCGTTAAACTATTGAAATATTCGATGATAAAAGTATAGTAATACGCGTGGTTGCACATTAGCACATGGTATTGCACAATATCTCTGATTATTGATGTTTACGTAAGAAGTCACTCAGTTTTATTCAATTATTACAACAGTAGTTGCTGCATAGTATCTCATATTATTGATTCAATTATTGTCACAGTATCATCTGCACAATATTTTATATTATTAAATCAATAATTGAGACAACACATTTATTCATATGATTATTTACATTATTGACAATGTCTAGAAAGTTCTGTCGAGGAAAGGGGTTAGGTCATCTAATTGCACGCCAATAAGGAGAAATCTTTATCGGAAAGCCCCTTTTTTCCTGGGAATGATTTGGTTGTCAATATTGTAAGTTATAATATTAATGATGAATAATTATTGAAATATTAAAAATGTGTTTATTGAAGATAAGTGAATTACAAAAGTTAAAGGGGAATAATGCAAACTTGGAAAACTTTAGGGGTACCAAAGTGTAATAAGTAAATCAATCTGGACCGTCGATGGTGGTTTTAATAGTAAATCAATTTGGACCGTCGGTTGTGATTTTAATAGTAAATCAATTTAGACCGTCGGTTGTGGTTTTAATAGTGAATTAATATGGATCGTCGGTTGTGGTTTTAATGGTAAATCAATATGGACCTTCCGTTTTAATAGTAAATCAATCTAGACCGTCCGTAAATCAGTTACTATATAGTCTATTTCCCTATAAATAGAAACTTAATTCTTCTTTCATTCTCTACAATTCACTAAGACTCACAAGAGTATCGGTAGAGAGAGAAACTATAGAGAAAAAGAAGAAAAGTATTTTGCTACTTCACTATTGCAGTATCCAGTCTTCTACGAAGATAAGGGGTATTATTTCTTTTCATATTCTTAAATCTAAACTTACTATGGTAAGTATTGCTTCTATAATCCCTGAAATTAGTAGAATATTCTTGAGTTTTGCGCTTCATCTAGTATCGTTTTATTGGAATATTGGTCTGAACTCTAATTAAATTTTAATATTTTCACCGGGGTACTATTCACGGGTTACTATTCACTCGGGTACTATTTATTTGGGTATTATTCACTCGGGGATTCAGGGTACTTTGCATGATGGAGTACTATTCATTAGATACTATTCACTTGGGGTACTATTCACGGAGTACTATTCACTCGAGGATTCAGGGTACTTTTCATGCCGGGGTACTATTTACGAAGTACTATTCACTCGGGTACTATTCACCCGGGGTACTATTCACGACAAAAAAATGATTTCTTTTTCTGTCTAAATTATTTTTGATACATGAATATTATTCTTGAATTTTACTCCACAAAGCAGTTATCATATTGACAATTTGGACATTCTTAAACTTTGGATAAATTGAATTATAAATCTTTAAAATTTATCATTGATCTCATTAATTGAATGCTTATATCATTGTCATTATCCTCATGCTTATATTGTAATGAAAGTCATCTTTGGCCCGTAGTGCATAGATGGACTGTTGATTGATATGATTATGACCAAGAATTTTGTATCAGTATAATCATGAATTGTAATGTTACAAATGATGTGGTAGAAGTCCTCATTAGCCCGTAGTGCATTGATGGACAGTTATTTGGTATGATCATGACCACTGGTGATACTAACGAATATCTTTGGCCCGTAGTGCATAGATAATTCGTTGATGTGAAATATTTATTGATTGTTGTTACAGGAAAAAAATATTGATGATGGATTTTTAAATCATAGAAGATAGTAGACATCATTCTCTACTTGACTCTTCTAATAGATTGTTGTTTCCGCTACAGTTGTTGATCTAGAACTTGTTGTCTATTGTATTCTATCAGATTTTTCCCTGTTGATAGAATACAACTACTAACGATTTTTTTTTTACATTATCTTAGTCATAATATTCTGTACTAGGCTAGTTGAGCTCACCCTTTTCCTTTTGGTTCCATTGTTCTTCTCAGGAGGCGAGAATATAGTTAGGACTAGTCGGAGAGTGGAATAATGGTTCAAGATGGTTTCTTAGTAGTCTTCACTATTTTGTAAAATAGTGTGATAATAATTGTAATGAGGACTTTATTTGAGTTTGGATATTGTCTACACGACAATATCTGTATTGAAACTCACAGCGTATGTTTTGTCGTATTTTACACGATAATTAATAGTTATATTAATGAAGTTGTATTTGATTTCTGTACCATGTATTTGACAACTCAGAATGGGTTGTATGGACCTATTCTGGGGACATCACATAAACTGCTGACGGGAGCTCTATTTAACTTTTGAATAATCGGATGGACGCCCACAATCTATTGTAATGATATCCTTAATTTGACAACATTAGATATGGATCAATCCCCATATATATATATATATATAAAAGACCCCAACTTTTATGAATAAAGATTTAATTTTCTCTGAATAGTATTCTAAATAGTAAGATGATAATTTTATAAATGCTATAGTTATGGGTGATATGTGCAAATTTTGCAAAGTAAGCAAATTGTCATAAAATATTCATTTGGTCGGGAAATATTCTTTTGTTGGGCAATATTCGTACGACGACGCAATCATTGGTGGACCCCACAATGGAATAACTGTCAGATATAGAAAGCGACAAAAATAACATTTTCATAAAATAATGGCAAGACTTTACCGTTAAACTGTTGAAATACCCGGTGAAAAAAGTACAGTCATACGCATTGTTCCACAATGGTACGCGTTATTACACAGTAGCACACAATATTGCATAATATCTCTGATTATTGATGCTTACGTAAGAAGTCACTCAGCTTCATTCAATAATTTCCACAGTAGTTGCTGCATAGTATCTCATATTATTGATTCAATTATTGTCACAATATCATCTGTACAATGTTTTATATTATTAAATCAATAATTGAGACGACACAATTATTCATATTATTATTTGCATTATTGACAATGTCTGGAAAGTTCTGTCGAGGAAAGAAGTTAGGTTATTTAATTGTGCGCGAAGAAATCCTTATTGGAAAGCCCCCTCTTTCCTGAAAATGATCTGGTTGTCAATATTGTGAGTTATAATATTATTAATGAAGAATTGTTGAAAGATTAAAAATGTGTTGATTGAAGATAAGTGATTTGTGAAAGATATTTATTCAATTTTTGTTATAAATAGAGGGGTTTGTCATGAAGCGTCTGTTGTAAGTTTGGCTTATTCTATGCGACCCATAGGTCATCATCTAAGAGTTACTTTCGCCAATAGTACTTGCCTTTACCAGACTTCAAACTACTTGCCTTTTCACATTATAGGCGTCAAACCACTTACCTTTTCACATTACAGACATCAATCCACTTATCTTTTCACATTACCAGGCTTTAAGCCACTTGCCTCTTCACATTGCAAGGGCCAAGCTAGAATTCTTCTATAAATAGAAGCTCATTTCTTCCTTTATTCTCACTAATTAGCTAAAGCTGTAGAGAGAGAAACTATAGAAAGAGAATAAGAGAGAAAGAACAAGATATTCGAGAAATAATCACACAACACCAACACAAAGTTCTGTTACTACACTAGTGCAGTATGTTGGGAAATTACATATTTAAATTTGATGTTGAAAGTAAATATCCATGCTTATATGTAAAGTCCTTCTTGGAGTACATGTACAAGGACTTAATTAGTGGTAGATCAAACTTGTTAGGTTGATCTTAGCTTTAATGTTTATCATTCTGTAAATGAATGTATAGAAGAAAAGATCAAAGTTGTTAGGTTAATCTATGTCTTGAGATGTAATAGATAGGCTTCAATAGAATCTTAGTCTGTCAAGCCAGTCAAGAGTTTGCAGAAGCCAAGGCAAAATCGTAGAGCATCGAGAAATCGTAGTCTGTCTGCTTTGTAGGGCTTCCCAGACTCGTAGAGTGGTCCAAACACCTGTTGAGTCAACTCAAGAATCGTAGTGTGCTCTTGGAAGTGTAGAGTCTGCAAATCAAGCAAGCAAAGATCGTAGTCTACCAGTACTTAAGAGAAATCATAGTGTTCTTATCTACCAGTACCGGTTCAAGCACTAATGTTGCAAGACACCACGATCATGATCATAGTGTAGCATTTGTCTGCATCAGAAGCATCGAGCCTTGTCCATTTGTTTAAGAATAAAAGTCAACAAATGTGGAATGGATATAGACGTTGAGACTATTGGGAATCCCAATGACACAACACTTGTTCGGGAGCGTTTTACCGACACTCATATGGGCTGAAGGCTTTGGCTGGGGTCGAGGAGATTGGTCCCATTGGGCCGAATCTATGCAGGATGTTGAAGGTGTTCAGGTTCGGACATCCGAGCCCTCTAGACCGGAGTCCTATTTTGTTCGATGGAGTTTGGGGTCGGGTATCCAAGTCCTTTGGGTCGGAGCCCAGACAAGTATATAGGAGTTCGGTTGGATTGGGCCTGTGCAGTGGAATAGCCCATGTATATAGTCCAGAGTTATAAGGGGTTTACATGGTTAAGGATTCTAGTCCTAATCATATTTGAATAAGGTAACTCCAAAGGTAGTGATTAGATCGTATCCAACTTGCAGATTTTAAAGAGATTGTGTTGGACCTAAATAATGGTAACTGCCATATTTAGGAGTCCTAATACGACTCGGAAGTGAACTCTAAGGTAATGAGTATGGCTATAAATACAAGGCTAGACTACAATTAACAGGTAATACTTCTTTGAGCACTAAACACTAAAGCCTCCATTGTTAAACCTTGTAACGGCATGTACTCATTTTCACAACAGAGCTATCACTTGGCGGCATAAGCCGTCAAGCTTCACGTGTGATCTGTTACTATGCAGGATTCAGCGCGTGGATTTGGTGATTGGATGCGCCGGTGAAACTTGGCGTTAACATTGGCGCTAGAAGGAGGGGTTAGTGCTTTTCACAATCACAATAGATTTTTTTTGGTGGAAGACTATGGCGAGCAGGGATAACAGTGCTTCCATCCAGGAAAAAGCAAAAACCCACCAGACCACCCAGGTGAGGGGGTCGATGAAAGATAGGCTAGGTTCTAGGACTCAGGGAGACCGTGCTGAACCCGTCCCATCTCTCCGACGATAAATTTTTTTGGCCAGTCAACACACACCCATCCCCATCAGTCATGCTGACGATAATCAGTCTCGAGCACACGAAGTACGAGGAAAAGACCAGGTAGAGGGAAACTGGGATCAACAAGATTTCATTCTCCAGAAGAAGACGGAACAGAATAAAAAGGCCATGGCGGCACTACGCTTTCAGCAGGAAGAGCTCGAAAGGCAGATGGCCAAGATGGCCGGGGAACAAGAGGCTTCTTCAAAGAGACATGAACATCGGAGTCGATCCCGATCGCCTCATCACAAAGAGGCTGGAAAGGAAAGAAGCAGACCCATGAGTCGATCACGAGATGGTAGAAGCCAAAGGAGGAGTCGTTCGGTAGACAGAAAATTTGTGCACCAAGGAAGATCGGGCCAGGGGAGGAGGGTCGCATCTCTCGAATATGAGAGGGACATATATAGGTCGTCCCCTCGTAAAGAGGAAACCAATCCCCTCGCTAGAAGGGTCAAAGAGTTGGAGAAGCTACTGGCGGCAAAAAGCCCGATGGAAACACCTTCGGGCTATCCTGGATCACCCTTCTCACCAGAAATTAACTAGGTCACAGCCGACCCGAATTAGAAAATTCCCCCGATGGAGACGTACGATGGGTTGGGGGATCCTTCTAATCATTCAGATGGTTATGATCGGCTGATGACTTACTATGGGCATTCAGATGCTGCCAAGTGCCACATGTTCGCCATGACATTGAATAAGAGTGCCCGAGAATGGATGGGAACTTTAGCAGTAGGATCAATCAGTTCATGGAATGACCTTCGGGAGAAGTTTTATGCTCATTCAGGAGTAACAAGAGAAGAGGGAAAATCACTGCTGCCCTCATGCAGGTGAGACAACGTTCAGATGAAAGCCTCAGTCAGTACGTTAAAAGGTTTCGGGAGGCTGTGGGTTCAGTAGTAGAATTAAATTCCTCTCAAGCCTTAGGATTTTTCACAACCGGTCTGGATATAGGGAGGTCAAAAAAGCTGATGAAAGACCTGGTGATCAACCCTCATGCGGATTTGACCGAAGCCTTCCATCGGACTGAAGGGTTTATTGTGATAGAAAAGGCTATGGGAAACTTCAAACCGCACTCCCAGTCTTACAAGAAGTCTAAAGATCGAGATAAACCGAGTTATCAGCATTCAGACAACAACCAGGAGAGGACGAATAACTCGAGAAGGAAGAACTATAATGGTGGGGGATCGGGCAGTGGTCGACCACCTTTCCTAAGCAAAAATGTTAGTAAGGTTTATACTCCCCTCAATACAGATCGAGCGAAGATATTGGAGGAGATACGGAATAAGTCTTTTTATGAACCTAGCACAAAACGTACGAAGCCCGAGAAGAGGGGTCGGGATAAGTTTTGTGATTACCATCAAAGTCCCGGGTATACAACGGAGATGTGCAATGATCTGATGGACCTAATAGAGAAAAATGTTCAGAATGGTCAGTTAGTCCAGTATGTGGAAGGACGGGAGAGCTCTGAGGCACCCAGGGAAGAAAATAGAGGGCTAGGAGACACCCAAATAAAAAGCAGAATCCACCGATTCAAGAGTGCGATTGATGTCATATCAAAGCGATTACATGGGAGATGACTGGAAAGAAGAGGAGCAGGCACCTTGATGCGGTATTATCAGTTGATGGGTCTTTGGTAAGGAAAGATCGGGCATTCCTGGGGGCATCTATCTCCTTCTCTGACGATGATTATCCCACAGACCACATAGACCCACACGACGGGGCATTGGTGATAATGGCTCAAGTTGGAAAAGTGGACATGCGAAGGATGATGATTGATAACGAGTCTTCGATCGATATACTGGACACCCATGCCTACCAGAGAATGGACCTGGAGGGAAAAAAGATGGAGTTGGGAGGAGAAGGTCCCCTATATGGTTTTAGTGGAGACCCGGTGCATGTGTCTGGCACCATTGAGTTACCAGTCAGGTTCGGCACGGCACCTCAATAAGTAGAGGTCATGGTCAGATTTTTCGTTGTATAGGTGGACTCGGCATACAATGCAATTTTGGGAAGGCCGACCCTGGCAGCTTGCAAGCAGTCACGTCCATACCTCTCTTTAAAATCAAGTTTCTAACACCGAACGGGATCGGGGAGGTAAAAAGAGATCTTGATATAGCCCGAAGGTGTTACCAGAATACTTTGATTTCTTCGGGGTTCGGGGTCAACAAGAAGAAGCAAACAATGGGCATTGAAATAGAGCCATTCACTGAGAGTAACACAAAACTGCTTTCCTTGCCTGCCAAGGAGACAGAGGATATGGAGTTGGTCCCGGGGAATTTAGAGAAACTGATCAAGATCGGGTCGGGATTGACAGAAACATTTCGAATAGGACTGATAGATTTGCTTCGGGTGTATGCCGACATCTTTGCATGGGAGCCCAGTGACATGCCTGGGGTAAGTGAGTCGGTGGCCCTACACAGATTACATGTGGACCCGAAGAGAAAACCAGTTATACAAAAAAGAAGAGTTTTTGCCCCGGAGAGACAGAGGATCATAGATGAGGAGATCACCAAACTCCTAGAGGTAGAATTCATCTTCGAGATTGATTACCCTGAATGGCTGGCTAATGTGGTTTTGGTTCAGAAACAGAATGAGAAGTGGAGGTTATGTATCGATTATACGGACTTAAACAAGGCATACCCGAAGGATTTCTACCCTCTACCCAACATAGACCAGTTGATTGATGCCACTTCAGGATATGGCATGCTGAGTTTCATGGATGCCTTTTCAGGATACCATCTGATCTCGATGTGTAAAGAGGACATCTCGAAGACCAGCTTTATCATGCATCGGGCTATCTATGCGTATCAGAAGATGACATTTGGGCTGTTAAACGTCGGGGCGACGTATCAGCGAATGATGAACTTCGTGTTCATGAAGCAATTAGCGAAGCATGGAGGTCTATGTGGACGACATGATTGTAAAAAGCATGTCAGTCCGAGACCATCTCGAAGATCTGGAAAGCTACTTCAAAACAGTCAGGAGACATAAGCTGCGTTTAAACCAGACCAAGTGTACCTTCGGGTTGGGATCTGGTAAGTTTCTGCGATATCTGGTCAGCAAAAGGGGGATTGAAGCCAACCTGGAGAAGATTTAGGCGGTTTTGGACATGAAATATCCTAAGTCTTACCAGGATGTTCAGAGGTTGACAGGCCGGATTGCCGCCCTTCGAAGATTTATATCAAAATCAGTAGAAAGATGTCTACCATTTTTTGATACTCTGAAAGGGCGAAAGAACGAGAAAAGTTTTTAATAGACTTCGGAGTGTGAAGATGCGTTCCAAGGGATCAAGCGGTATTTGTCGTCGGCACCATTACTGATGAAGCCAGTCCCTTCAGAACACTTATATTTATATTTGGTTGCAAGCTCGATGGCAGTGGGGGCAACACTGGTAAGGGACGAGGGGGGAAGATAGTTCCCGGTATACTATGTCAGCCACGTTCTTCGAGATGTAGAGACAAGATACCTGAACCTTGAAAAATTTGCCTACACCTTAATCATCGCAAGTAGAAAGCTTAGGCACTATTTCCAGGGTCGGTTGGTGGTGGTGTATACGGATCAGCCGTTGAAGAAGGTACTTCATAGGCCAGAAGTTTCGGGTCGGCTTGCCACATAGGAGATGTAATTAACATAGTTTGCTTTAGAATACCATCCCCGAACAACAATCATGGGACAGTCATTGGCAGACTTTGTTATGAAATGTTCTTTCATGGAACCGGATGTGGGTTTGGTCACTGAAACACAGCAGGTGCAAACTTCATGGACGCTTTATGTCGACAGATCATCAACTTCGGGCGTCAGCGGTGCATGGGTTATACTGATAAGCCCTGAAGGATTCAAAGTCCAACAAGCCATTCGGTTTTAGTTTAAAGCCACGAACAACGAAGCAGAGTATGAGGCCATCTTAGCTGGACTTCGGTTGGCCCGAAGCCTGGAAGTGAATAAATTAGTCATCTACAGTGATTCCCAATTGGTCGTCAAACAAATATCTGGGAAATATGAGGCTCGGGTGGCAAGAATGACAAGGTACTTAGCCGAGGTAAAGGAGAAACTTGCATACTTCACTTCGCTCAGTTGTCAAAGAGTGGATCGGTCAGACAATACAGTAGCAGATGCCTTGGCCCGATTGGCAACCACCGAAGCAAGTTCCTTCAATGATTTGGTATATCTAGAAGTTTTAGAATACCCCAGCGTCCTGAAGGCAGATGTCTTAGCTTTAGATCGGTTGGACTGCTGGCTCACACCATATATCTCTTATCTGACTGATGGGGTTCTACCTTCGGATCGCATCTTAGCAAGAAAGATCAAGCACATGAGCCCAAAATTTATTCTTATTGACGGAGATCTATACCGAAGGGCTTTTATTTCTTCACTGCTCAAGTGCTTGACACCATCAGAAGCAAATTATACACTTTGGGAAGTGCACGAAGGCATTTGTGGGGATCACATGGGATCGAAGTCACTGTCACACAAGATTTTGAGGTAGGGATACTATTGGTCGACCATCTATCAGGAAGCCAAAAACTTTGTCAAAAAATATGCCAAGGGATAAGTAAGTTTCGTGATTGTAGCCATCGACTACATGACCAAATGGGTCGAAGCAAAACCTCTACAAAAGATCACCGAACAGGAATGTCTCAAATTTTTTAAAGAAGGGGTTGTCTATCGATTCAGCATCCCGATGGCTTTGTTCTCGAATAATGGCAGGCAATTCGTGGGAGCAAAATTCGAAGACTTTTTGAAAGAGTTGGGGATTCAGCACATAAAGACTTCAGTTGCTCACCCTCAGTCAAACGGTCAAGTGGAAGTCACCAATCGAACTCTACCTAACTGTATCAAGAGGAGGTTGGATGAATTGAAGGGTCGGTGGCCCGAAGAATTACTCAATGTTTTGTGGGCCTACCGAACTACACCGAGAACGACAACGGGGGATTCACCATTCAGATTGGCCTATGGGACCGATGCACTCATACCTGTTGAAATTGGGTCTCCTACACTTCGTGTTAGTCAGTATAAAAACTTGTACAATGAGGACGGCCTTCGACTAAACTTGGATCTTTTGGAGGAAGTTCAGGAATCAGCTCTGATAAGGTTAGCCATCTACCCCCCCAGAACACGGGTAAGTTGATGCCGAACTGGGAGGGACCTTATGAAGTAGTAGAGGTGCCGAAGCCCGGGACCTACCAACTTCGAGAAATGGACGGATCGGAGGTAAAGAATACATGGTATGCTGGGAGACTTAGAAGATATTACCAGTAAAAGTTATGCTATTCTTTCCTTTACTTATGTAACTTATGCTATTTATCAATAAAATAAATGAGAATTTCTCTTTAGGAAATATTTGTACTTCATTTATATTCATAAGCTTTTACAGACTTGATCAGATAAGCTTCAGGCATAAACCGATCAGAAAGTTGGAAACAATATAAATGATCGGTAAAAGTCACAAGTATAAATGATCAAAAACACTACATAGAGAAATTTTTTGAACTCCATTTATATCCTAAAGTTTTACAATTCCGATCAGACAAGCTTCAGATATAAACCAATCAGAAAGTTAGAAACACCATAACTAATTGGTAAAAATCACAAGCATAACTGTTCGAAAAGGTTACAAACAAAGGAATGAAAAACGATTACAAAAACTACAAGTAAAAAATCTAAACTATTCTTTAGGACCTTTATCCTCGGCTTCAGATTCTTCGTCGAAAGTATCAAGGATGACAGCATAAAGCCCAGCAACCTTCATCTTCGCCCGAGCCTTCTCCCGATAAGTATCATAGCCTTCAACAAACTGAGCAATGATCTTCTCGGTTAGGGTAGGGGATTCTTCGTACTCTTCGATCGCACGCTGCTGGATTAGGCACATTCTTCCTTAAGGGCGTTGTTTTCCTGGATCAGGTACCTCATTTTATTGTGCATCTCGGTAAACTTCTCCCCAAGAGCATCGATGGCCTTCTCCCGATCCTTGACTTCTTTGGACAAGATATCCTTCTCCTGGACAATCTTCTTGGCATGATTGTCAAGGCCGACGAACTCCTGCTGCAAAAGGGCATATTGCTCCTTGAGCTCAGTAGTCTGACGTTCAACCTTGGTCACTTTATTTTGGGTGTCGGCATGAAGATCCTTCTCTTTCTTCAGATTTGAGTTCAGATCTTGCACCTCAGCTTCGAGAAGTGCCACATCATTCCTCAGCTGAAGCTCTTTTTAAGTGGCACGGGCCAGAGGCAGAATAGCTCGAGCAAAGATAGCGTTGGCTTGCAGTTAAGTATAAGAATATATCAGCCACGATGAACGAGAAGTCAGTGAAGGAAATGTTTTAGTTTATCGAATATACCTGACACTGGGCCTTGATGTATGCCATCAGATACTCTTCGAAGGAGTAGCCCTTGAACCCTCATCATCCCTGGGAAGTGTGAAATGTTCAAGCTGGTTAAAGGGGAAGACCTCTGAAGGACTCCTCGGCCAAAAGTTCTTTGGTGTCCCTGAGGAAGAGCTCGATTCAGTGGTTAGTTTGGAAGTGGGTGTCGAAATTGGCAAAGGATCAACTTCCACAATGGGCAGTTTGGGCTCTTTGGTTTGGCACTCTTCGGTTCGACGCGCCCTTTTGGATCGAGGCCCAAGAGCTTCCTCTTCGGTATCCTCTGAATCCTCGAGGATTGTAAGCGGTACAGGAGGAGGGGGGGCTGGTTTCAGACTGACCGCAGAAGATGGCTTGGAGGGACCCTTGGTTGGATGAGGTCTTTTTTTATTCTTCTTCAATAAATCCATCTTCTCCGCCCGACCCATCTTTAGCACATTTTTGTTGGCTGGGTTGGCGTGGGAGATGGTCGGAAGGACCGGACCCGATGTAGAACAAGTGGAAAGCTCGGTAATCGGGATGACCTCATCGGTAATCGGACGGGATGGAAAGAGTCACCAATGATGAA
Source organism: Panax ginseng (assembly GCA_020205605.1). NCBI lineage: Eukaryota > Viridiplantae > Streptophyta > Magnoliopsida > Apiales > Araliaceae > Panax > Panax ginseng. The sequence continues at coordinate 129,592,442 of CM035136.1, read as the reverse complement.
TCAGCCCCCTCGGGTTTAAAGATCGTTACTACAAAATAGATAAGACAGTCAATAATAAAACAATAGAAGATAAAGTTAATACGAGAAAGGGTTTGAGGATCGTAACTCACGGCCATGCTTGTAGAGCCAGGAATCTTTGGATACGACTTCCAAGTCCCAGTCTGTCTTCTTCAATAACTTGTAAAACTTCTTGAAGGCGTCGGCTCGATCCTTCGGGAATTTGGTAACCTTTGCGATAGGATCTTCAGGGCTGGCCCAGTTTGGTAGGAGTTTGAGGTTGGTCCCTCTCATGAAGAACCATTGTGGATGCCATCCTTTATTACTAGAAGAGGTCTTCATGAAGGTCGCTCGTGTAAAATCCCAAATTTTACGAATAAAGATTTAATTTTCTCGAAATATTTTTTTTTAATATTATGGTGTGAATGTGAGATAATATTATAGTTGTGGGTAGTATTTATAAATTTTGCAAAGTATGCAAGTTGTTATATAATATTCAATTGGTCGGGGAATATTCTTTTGTCGGGGAATATCCGTGATGCGGCAGCATAATCATTAGTGGACCCCACAACGTAATTATTTTTCGGATTGAGAAAAGCGACAAAAGTATTTTATTGAAAATAACTATGGAAGTTTTAACGTTAATACTATTGTATTACTCGGTAGTAAAAATACTGATGTCTGGCGTGGTTGTATAGTAGCACACGGTATTGATTATTGATGTTTACGTGAGAAGTCACTCAGTTATACTCAATTATTGCTATAGTAATTGTTGCATCATATCTCTCATATTATTGATTCGATTATTGTCACAAAGATCATCCGTGCATTATATGATATATTATTAAGTCAATAATTGAGATGACAAAGTTATTCATATTATTAAATTTCAATATTTACAATGTCTAGAAGTTACATCGAGGATAGGTTTGGTCACCTAATTGCATGCCATAGGGAGAAATCCTTATTGAAAGCCCTCTTTCTTGGGAAATCGACATGGTTGATAAATATTATGAGTTGTAATATTAATGATGAATGTTATTAATATTGAAGTTGTGCTCGGAGTTGAATTTGGAGAGGCGGACGTGATATTTGAGTCCTAACGATGAAATTAGTAAAATAGACTATAAACACAAAATTTGCGGTTTTTTACTATTTGGTAAAAAAATCAACAGATTGACTTTTTTAGGGAAAAGTCAAACTTTGAAATTTCAAAATTTATATTTTTGATAAAAATAGTTTCATTATGTTGGAATTATTTGTGTTAGTGAAAATCGATATTTATTTCGATAAAAATTGATGTCTGGAGGTTATTTTGACCAATCGGGTATTTAACCGGATAAATGAGCAATTGATTGCTATTATTTCACATGATTATAACTATTTGTTCATATGTGTATACTATTATTTCACATTCTTGTTACTATTAGGGGAGTTGGTGCAAGATTGATAATACTTACATGACTAAGTTAAAAATGGAGGTATAGATGGAGGGACTATACTGTAATTCGTATTTTCACATGTCTAGAACTATTGATTCACATGATTTACTATTGATTCACATTATTTACTATTAGGGGAGGTGGTGTAAGTTTGATAATAGTTGCAGGACTAAATTAAAAATGAAAGAAAAGTTGGAGGTATTGTTCTGTAATTTTTTGAGCCCCAAAATGTGCAATTATCGAAACTATATTTTTCTATAAATAGAAGCTCATTCTTCCTTCATTTCTCACCAATTCACTAAAGCTATAGAGAACTTATTATAGAGAGAAGCTATAGAGAGAAAATCTATAGAAGAAGAGAAGCCTGCTACTTCACTACTCCTATATCCAGCTTTTTTCCTTGTAAGGGGTGTTATTTCTCTTGTATTCAAGAAGAGAACTTACATTATTCCATTCTTTATTATTCTATTGGAATAACTTTTGTATCGGATGGGATACCCTATACTTGGTGATATTCTTCTATTATTACATCTTTTTATTATTACATTGGAATATATCACATGCATGCGTTTTACGCCGGACTGATTCCGCCTTTATTATTACTCATTGGAATATCACATGCATGCGTTTCGCCTTTACACAGTTCCATCTTTATTATTGTTCATTGGAATATCCATACATGTGCATTTACGCCGGACTGGTTCCGCCTTTTATTATTACTGTTGGAACATCCAGCCGGTTGCAAATTTACTTTGACTCAGTTCCGTTACTTATTATTCTGTTGGAATAACCTGTCTATGCGAAGTACCACATGCATGGTGATTTCTTTTGTTATTCCATTCGTTATTATACTTAGTTGGTTAAAGTTTTGACTTCTATACTCCATGAAATTAGTGGAATATCCTTGATATTTGCGCTTCATCCATTATCTTTTCATGAAAATATTCTTCTGAGCATTCTTAAATTTTACTCTACAAAGCAGTATCATGTTGACAATTTGAACGTTATCAGTTCCTGGATAAACTAATTCTTGAACTTGTTTTATTGAATTCTTATATCATTGTTAGTTCATAGATGGACTTGGTATGATTATGACCAGGGATTATTCGGTATAATCATAACCATAATGTTACAAATGATGTGGAAAAAGTCTTCATTGGCCCGTAGTGCATTGATGGATACTTTTTGGTATGATTATGGCTATGGATTCTCTTTGGCCGTAGTGCAAAGATGAATTGTTTTATGGTATGATCAGGACCATTGATGAAAACATGATTATCTTAAGCCATAGTGCATGGATAATTCGTGGTCGTGATACTAAAGAATATCCTTGGCCGTAGTGCAGGGGTGATTCGATGATGTGGATTATTTATTAAAATCGAGTCCCAAATGATAAAAGTGATGAAAAACCTTTTAAATCATAGAAGATAGTAGATTTTATTTCCTACTTGACTCTTTTAATGGATTGCTTATTTCGGTGCAGTTAAACTTGATGTTTGTTATATTTTATCAGTTTAACACTCTTGAAGGCTAATGATAAATTATTCTGCATTATCTTAGTCTTAATATTCTTACTGGGCTAGTTGAGCTCACCCTTTCTTTCACTGTTCTCTTCACGAAATGAGAACGTAGCTGGGACTAGTCGGGGAACAGGGTGATGGTCCTAGATGTTTGTATTAGTAGTCCTCACTATTCTGTGAAATAGTGTGATAATAATTGTAATGAGGACTCCTTTTGAGTTTGTATAATCTCTAATAGACAATATTTGTATTCAAACTCACAGTTTATGTTTTGTCGTATTATACACGACAATTGTATTATTAAGTTGTATTTGAATTACATACCATGTATCCAAGCACTCGAGAATAGGTGATGTATACCTAATTTTGGGGCGCCACACGGCCGGATACAGTTCGGTTTTTCGAAAACCGAGTTCCTTTGATCGGCCAACGAAAAATAGAACAAAAATGAAATTAAGCCCATGAGGGATGCCAGCCTCCTGGCACAGGGCGATGAAGCTGATGAGGTGGATGTAGAGGTTCGGCACCAGCTGGGCGAACCCGATGCAAACAAAGTAGAGGAAAGATGAGATGAATTCATGGATGGGGAACCGAATCCCATACCTCAAAGCGTAGAGAGGAATGGCAACCCAATCGCCTTCGGGACGCCAGAACATCCTTTTGTTCGGCTCTGGCACCTGAAGTTTGTACTCTATGGGAATGTTGAACACGGTTCGGATGTCAAAAAGTTGGGATGAGGTGATGGTAGATTTGGTATTGACATGTCAAAACTCTGTTTCGGAGTGATAAACGTTTCGGATTTTGGCTTCGGTGCTGATCGGAGTAGGAAGAACTGAAGGAATGGTGGTATCGGCCGGCGGTGCCGACAAATCTACTGGTACCAAATCAGTGGCACCAATAGAGGGGGGAATAATGGTGTTATCAACGATGGGAGTTTGCTCAGGGGTAGAATCTGCCATTTAAGACGTATGGAGTAGGAACGTGAAGTTTAGAAGGAGAAGCGAGCAAAAAGGAGCTTGAATATGAGAAGAAGTTTGGAAAGATCGAGTGCTCGCCGGAAATTGCCTCGCCAAAAAGTTCAGAAGGAAATTTAAAATGAAGAAAGCTGGGAAAAGTGAAGTGACAGTTGATTTGGGGATTTTATAGTGAGGCTGTACGAATCCCAAGGGCGACTATTTATGGAAAGTGGGGCCCAACTCTGGGGGAACGTGTATAATTTCAAAAAATGAAGAGGAACCGTTTAGGTTCCCAAGATAGCTCATCATTTCCTATCACAACTTTTCGAGTTCGTGTCTTTTCAAGTCTCTAATTATAAACATATTATAACAAGAGACTAGGGGGCAATGTTCAGAAGCATTTTACCGACACTCATGTGGGCAGAAGGCTTGGGCTGGGGTCGAGGAGATTGGGCCCATTGGGCCGAAGCCATGCAGAATGTTGAAGGTGTTCGGGTTTGGAAATTCGAGCCCTCTGGGCCGAAGTCCTATTTTGATGGATGGAGTTCGGGGTCGGGTATCCAAGTCCTTGGGGCCAGAGCCTAGACCAGTATATAGTAATTCAGTTGGATTGGGCCTGTGCAGTGGGATAACCCATGTATAGAGTCCGGAGTCATAAGGGGTTTACATGGTTAAAGATTCTAGTCCTGATCATTTTTTAATAAGGTAACTCCAAAGGTAGTGATTGGATCGTATCCAACTTGCACCTTTTAAGGAGATTGTGTTGGACCCAAATAATGGTAACAACCATATTTAGCAGTCCTAATCCGACTCTGAAGTGAACTCTAAGGTAATGAGCATGGCTATAAATACAAGGATAGACTACAATTAACAGGTAATACTTCTTTGAGCACTAAACACTAAAGCCTCCATTGTTAAACCTTGTAACGGTCTGTACTCATTCTAACATCGGAGCTATCACCCGGCGGCACAAGCCATCAAGCTTCGCGTGTGATCTGTTACAGTGCAGGATTCAGCACGTGGATTTGGTGATTGGATTCGCCAGCGAAACTTGACGTTAACAACACTCATCCTTAGTATATAACAACACTCATCCTTGATCTGAGCTTTAATGTTTATCATTCTGTAAATGAATGTAAAAAAGAAAAGATCAAAGCTGTTAGGTTGATCTATGTCTTGAGATGTAATAGATAGGCTTCAACAGAATTGTAGTCTGTCAAGCTAGTTAAGAGTTTACAGAAGCCAAGGCAGAATCGTAGAGCATCGAGAAATTATAGTATGTATGCTTTGGAGGGCCTCCCAGACTCGTAGAGTGGTCCAAACGCCAGCCGAGTCAACTCAAGAATTGTAGTGTGCTCTCGGAAGCGTAGAATCTGTAAATCAATCAAGCAAAGATCATAGTCTACCAGTACTTAAGAGAAATAATAGTGTTCTTATCTACCAGTACCGGTTAAAGCACTAATGTTACAAGACACCACGATCATGATCGTAGTGTAGCATCTGTATGCATCAGAAGCATCAAGCCTTGTCCATTTGTTTAAGAAAAAAAGTCAACAAATGTGGAATGGATTATAGATGTTGAGACTATCGGGAATCCCAATGACACAACACTCATCCTTAGTATATAACAAAGTGACGTATTAAAGAAGCTAAGGAAAGTACTACATGTTAGCTGAAAACACCTTTTTAGGTGTTAGGTGAGATAACAGTTTGCTGTGTCAGTGGGCCAGACGGCTAAACAAAAGATTTGCAGAAAGTCTCCATCAGCGCTCAGAAATGTCAAATACAATTAATGCTTCAACGGTTGCCTTCAAACGGATACATTTCAAAGGCATCTTATATTCAAATCAGATGTAGAAGTAAAACATAAGCAAGCATACAACGAATAGCAAAAAACACACAACGCTTAACTCTACAATCAAAAGAAAGCTTGCTCAATTACTCAGCTTCTTTTCAACACAAGCTTAACGACAAATCGAGTAGCACCATTCAAGAACTCAACAATAATTAAGAGAAGTAAGAAGTTCCAAGTCTGTTGGACTTGAAGAGTTCTAAGTGAACTAAGAAGTTCCAAGTCTGCTGGACTTGAAGAGTTCTAAGTGAACTAAGAATTTCCAAGTCTGCTGGACTTGAAGAGTTCTAAGTGAACTAAGATGTTCCAAGACTGTTGGTCTTGAAGGAATCTAAGTGATTCAAAGATTGTAAAAACATCCTTAGTTGATTTCCTACTCGAGGAGTAGAAGAGTGGACTAGGAGCTTTGAATGCTCTGAACCACTTAAATTCTCTATGTCGTTTATATTCTTGCTTTCACTATTATACTTGTTATAACTGTCTATTAACTATTAACTCTATTTATCTTAAAGGGGAACAAACAAATCACATATTCCGCTGAAATTGATTAAAAATATTTGACAAAGCATTTCGAAAAGAATTTTTAAAATATCTATTCAACCCCCCCTTCTAGATAACTATTGTGCCTCTGGGAACTAACAATTGGTATTAAATTAGGTTCTCTCAATTTGCCTACAAAGCTTGAGTAGATCCAATGACACATCTAATAAGTGAATCAAAGACTAGACGAGGCAGCAAGCCACCAATGTGCAACAAAGATAAATTTTCCAACTGGAAAGTTTGTATGCAAGCATACATGGATTCAATAGATGAAGAACTATTTGAAATTGTCATGAATGGGCCTTACATTCTAACAAAGATTTCACCAACTCCAGAAGATCCAAATAGAGTTCAAGTCAAGGTTAAAACTGAGTGGACCGACAACGAAAGGAAAGTTGTCCAACTCGACAAAAAGGCCAAGAACATTTTATTCCAATCATTAGAATATGATCTGTTCGAAAATGTGGTTAACAACAAAACTGCCAAGGAAGTCTGGGAAGCGTTGATCATTATGCATGAAGGAACAGAAGAAGTCAGAGAAAACAAGCAATCTCTTCTGACTCAATAATATGAAATGTTTGCCCATGTTCCAGGAGAAAACGTCACTTTCACCTATGAAAGATTCAATGTTACGTCAACTCTCTTGAGCCTTTGGAAAGATTTATCCAAATCAAGATCTAATCATAAAATTCATGAGAGCTCTACCTAGCAAGTGGGATGCCAAAACCATCGCCATCACGAAATCAAAGAATCTTCATGAAATGACTGCTCAACAACTCTATGGAAACCTTCTCACATGTTAATCGGAGTGACTCGTGACGAGAGACTCTATCTGAAGGAAGAAAGAAGGACAAAGGAGTTGCTCTCAAAGCAACATATACCATCTCCAAAGCTAACACTGAAAATGACACTGACTATGAGGAAGATGATGACGAGGATCTTGTAATGCTTGTAAAAAGACTCAAGAGGTTCATAAATGCGAAAAGCGACGAAGAAACCTAAGAGATTTAACAACACCAACAACCAGATAGGTTGTTAGGTTGATCTATGTTTATCATTCTGTAAATGAATGTATAAAAGAAAAGATCAAAGCTGTTAGGTTGATCTTTGTCTTGAGATGTAATAGATAGGCTTCAACAGAATTGTAGTTTGTCAAGCCATTCAAGAGTTTACAGAAGCCAAGGAAGAATCGTAGAGCATCGAGAAATCATAGTATGTCTGCTTTGGAGGGCCTCCCAGACTCGTAGAGTGGTCCAAACGCCTGCCGAGTCAACTCAAGAATCGTAGTGTGCTCTCGGAAGCATAGAATCTGCAAATCAATCAAGCAAAGATCATAGTCTACCAGTACTTAAGAGAAATAATAGTGTTCTTATCTACCAGTACCGGTTCAAGCACTAATGTTACAAGACACCACGATCATGATCGTAGTGTAGCATCTGTATGCATCAGAAGCATCGAGCCTTGTCCATTTGTTTAAGAATAAAAGTCAACAAATGTGGAATGGATTATAGATGTTAAGACTATCGGGAATCCCAATGACACAACACTCATCCTTAGTATATAACAAAGAGACGTATTTAAGAAGCTAAGGAAAGTACTACATGTTAGCCGAAAACACCTTTTTAGGTGTTAGGTGAGATAACAGTCTGCTGTATCAGTGGGCCAGATGGCTAAACAAATGATTTGCAGAAAGTCTCCATCAGCGCTTAGAAATGTCAAATACAATTTATGCTTCAACGGTTGCCTTCAAACGAATACATTTCAAAGGCATCTTATATTCAAATCAGATGTAGAAGTAAAACATAAGCAAGCATACAACGAATAGCAAAAGAACACACAACGCTTAACTCTACAATCTGAAAAGAAAGCTTGCTCAGCTACTCAGTTCTTTCGAACACAAGCTTAACGATAACTGAGTAGCACCATTCAAGAACTCAACAATAATTAAGAGAAGTAAGAAGTTCCAAGTCTGTTGGACTTGAAGAGTTCTAAGTGAACTAAGAAGTTCCAAGTCTGCTGGACTTGAAGAGTTCTAAGTGAACTAAGAATTTCCAAGTCTGCTGGACTTGAAGAGTTCTAAGTGAACTAAGAAGTTCCAAGACTGTTGGTCTTGAAGGAATCTAAGTGATTCGAAGATTGTAAAAACATCCTTAGTTGATTTCTACTCGAGGTAGTAGAAGAGTGGACTAGGAGCTTTGAATGCTCTGAACCACTTAAATTCTCCGTATCATTTATATTCTTGCTTTAATCTGTTATACTTGTTATAACCGTCATTAACTATTAACTCTATTTATCTTAAAGGGAACAAACAAATCACATATTCAATAAAAATTGATTAAAAATATTTGACAAAGCATTTGAAAAGAATTTTTAAAATATCTATTCAACCCCCCCTTCTAGATAACTATTGTGCCTCTGGGAACTAATAATTGGTATTAAATTAGGTTCTCTCAATTTGCCTACAAAGCTTGAGTAGATCCAATGACACATCTAATAAGTGAATCAAAGACTAGATTTAGACAAAGAAGCCACCAATGTGCAACAAAGATAAATTTTCCAACTGGAAAGTTTGTATGCAAGCATACATGGATTCAATAGATGAAGAACTATTTGAAATTGTCATGAATGGGCCCTACATTCCAACAAAGCTTGCACCAACTCTAGAAGATCCAAATAGAGTTCAAGTCAAGGTTAAAACTGAGTGGACCGACAACGAAAGGAAAGTTGTCCAACTCGACAAAAAGGCCAAGAACATTCTATTCCAATCCTTAGAATATGATCTATTCGAAAATGTGGTAAACAACAAAACTACCAAGGAAGTCTGGGAAGCGTTGATCATTATGCATTAAAAAATAGAAGAAGTCAGAGAAAACAAGAAATCTCTTCTGACTCAATAATATGAAATGTTTGCCCATGTTCCAGGAGAAAACGTCACTTTCACCTATGAAAGATTCAATGTTCTGCTCAACTCTCTTCGAGCCTTTGGAAAGATTTATCCAAATCAAGATCTAATCATAAAATTCATGAGAGCTCTACCTAGCAAGTGGGATGCCAAAACCACTGCCATCACAGAATCAAAGAATCTTCATGAAATGACTGTTCAACAACTCAATGGAAACCTTCTCACATGTTAACTGGAGCTGACCCAGCGAGCAGAGACTCTATCTGAAGGACGAAAGAAGGACAAAGGAGTTGCTCTCAAAGCAACATATACCATCTCCAAAGCTAACACTGAAAATGACTCTGACTATGAGGAAGATGATGACGAGGATCTTGTAATGCTTGTAAAAAGACTCAAGAGGTTCATGCGTAAAGGCAGAAGCAGAAAACCTAAGAGATTTAACAACACCAACAACCAGATAGGTTGTTAGGTTGATCTATATTTATCATTCTGTAAATGAATGTATAAAAGAAAAGATCAAAGCTGTTAGGTTGATCTTTGTCTTGAGATGTAATAGATAGGCTTCAACAGAATTGTAGTCTGTCAAGCCAGTCAAGAGTTTACAGAAGCCAAGGCAGAATCGTAGAGCATCGAGAAATCATAGTATGTCTGCTTTGGAGGGCCTCCCAGACTCGTAGAGTGGTCCAAACGCCTGCCGAGTCAACTCAAGAATCGTAGTGTACTCTCGGAAGCGTAGAATCTGCAAATCAATCAAGCAAAGATCGTAGTCTACCAATACTTAAGAGAAATAATAGTGTTCTTATCTACCAGTACCGGTTCAAGTACTAATGTTACAAGACACCACGATCATGATCGTAGTGTAGCATCTGTATGCATCAGAAGCATCGAGCCTTGTCCATTTGTTTAAGAATAAAAGTCAACAAATGTGGATTGGATTATAGATGTTGAGACTATCGGGAATCCCAATGACACAACACTCATCCTTAGTATATAACAAAGTGACGTATTGAAGAAGCTAAGGAAAGTACTACATGTTAGCCGAAAACACCTTTTTAGGTGTTAGGTGAGATAACAGTCTGCTGTGTCAGTGGGCCAGACGGCTAAACAAAAGATTTGCAGAAAGTCTCCATCAGCGCTCAGAAATGTCAAATACAATTAATGCTTCAACGGTTGCCTTCAAACGGATATATTTCAAAGGCATCTTATATTCAAATCAGATGTAGAAGTAAAACATAAGCAAGCATACAACGAATAGCAAAAGAACACACAACGCTTAACTCTACAATCTGAAAAGAAAGCTTGCTCAGCTACTCAGTTCTTTCGAACACAAGCTTAACGACAACTGAGTAGCACCATTCAAGAACTCAACAATAATTAAGAGAAGTAAGAAGTTCCAAGTCATTGGACTTGAAGAGTTCTAAGTGAACTAAGAAGTTCCAAGTCTGCTTTGGACTTGAAGAGTTCTAAGTGAACTAAGAATTTCAAGTCTCTTTGGACTTGAAGAGTTCTAAGTGAACTAAGAAGTTCCAAGACTGTTGGTCTTGAAGGAATCTAAGTGATTCAAGATTGTAAAAACATCCTTAGTTGATTTCCTACTCGAGGAGTAGAAGAGTGACTAGGAGCTTTGAATGCTCGAACCACTTAAATTCTCCGTGTCATTTATATTCTTGCTTTAATCGTTATACTTGTTATAACATCTTATTAACTATTAACTCTATTTATCTTAAAGGGAACAAACAAATCACATATTCCATTTGAAATTGATTAAAATATTTGACAAAGCATTTCGAAAAGAATTTTTAAAATATCTATTCAACCCCCCCTTCTAGATAACTATTGTGCCTCTGGGAACTAATAATTGGTATTAAATTAGGTTCTCTCAATTTGCCTACAAAGCTTGAGTAGATCCAATGACACATCTAATAAGTGAATCAAAGACTAGACGAGGCAGCAAGCCACCAATGTGCAACAAAGATAAATTCCAACTGGAAAGTTTGTATGCAAGCATACATGGATTCAATAGATGAAGAACTATTTGAAATTGTCATGAATGGGCCCTACATTCCAACAAAGCTTGCACCAACTCTAGAAGATCCAAATAGAGTTCAAGTCAAGGTTAAAACTGAGTGGACCGACAACGAAAGGAAAGTTGTCCAACTCGACAAAAAGGCCAAGAACATTCTATTCCAATCCTTAGAATATGATCTATTCGAAAATGTGGTAAACAACAAAACTACCAAGGAAGTGCAGGAAGCGTTGATCATTATGCATTAAAAATAGAAGAAGTCGGAGAAAACAAGAAATCTCTTCCGACTCGATAATATGAAATGTTTGCCCATGTTCCAGAGAAAGCGTCACTTTCACCTATGAAAGATTCAATGTTACTCGCTTTCAACTCTCTTGAGCCTTTGGAAAGATTTATCCAAATCAAGATCTAATCATAAAATTCATGAGAGCTCTACCTAGCAAGTGGGATGCCAAAACCACTTTGCCATCACAGAATCAAAGAATCTTCATGAAATGACCGCTCAACAACTCAATGGAAACCTTCTCACATGTTAATCGGAGTCGACCCAATGACGCAGTAGACTCTATCCAAAGGGACGAAAGAAGAAGACAAAGGAGTTGCTCTCAAAGCAACATATACCATCTCCAAAGCTAACAACGAAAATGACTCGACTATGAGGAAGATGATGACGAGGATCTTGTAATGCTTGTAAAAAGACTCAAGAGGTTCATGCGTAAAAGGCGAAGCGAAAACCTAAGAGATTTAACAACACCAACAACGGATAGGTTGTTAGGTTGATCTATGTTTATCATTACAGTAAATGAATGTATAAAAGAAAAGATCAAAGTCATTAGGTTGATCTTTGTCTTGAGATGTAATAGATAGGCTTCAACAGAATTGTAGTCATGTCAAGCCGATCCAAGAGTTTCTGAAGCAAAGGCGTAATCGTAGAGCATCGAGAAATCATAGTATATATCCGCTTTGAGGCCTCCTGAACTTCGTAGAGTGGTCCAAACGCTCACGAAGTCAACTCAAGAATCGTAGTGTACTCTCGGGCGTAGAATCTGCAAATCAATCAAGCAAAAGATCGTAGTCTACCAATACTTAAGAGAAATAATAGTGTTCTTATCTACCAATCTGGGTTCAAAGTACTAATGTTACAAGACACCACGATCATGATCGTAGTGTAACATCTGTATGCATCAGAAGCATCGAGCCTTGTCCATTTGTTTAAGAATAAAAGTCAACAAATGTGGAATGGATTATAGATGTTGAGACTATCGGGAATCCCAATGACACAACACTCATCCTTAGTATATAACAAAGTGACGTATTGAAGAAGCTAAGGAAAGTACTACATGTTAGCCGAAAACACCTTTTTAGGTGTTAGGTGAGATAACATCTATGCATTGTCGTCGATGGGCAATGACTTAAACAAAAGATTTGCGAGAAAGTCTCCATCGGTATTTCGAAATGTCAAATACAATTAATGCTTCAACGGTTGCCTTCAAACGGATATATTTCAAAGGCATCTTATATTCAAATCAGATGTAGAAGTAAAACATAAGCAAGCATACAACGAATAGCAAAAGAACACACAACGCTTAACTCTACAATCTGAAAAGAAAGCTTGCTCATCTACTCAGTTCTTTCGAACACAAGCTTAACGACAACTGAGTAGCACCATTCAAGAACTCAACAATAATTAAGAGAAGTAAGAAGTTCCAAGTCTGTTGGACTTGAAGAGTTCTAAGTGAACTAAGAAGTTCCAAGTCTGCTTTGGACTTGAAGAGTTCTAAGTGAACTAAGAATTTCAAGTCTCTTTGGACTTGAAGAGTTCTAAGTGAACTAAGAAGTTCCAAGATCATTTGCTCTTGAAGGAATCTAAGTGATTCAAGATTGTAAAAACATCCTTAGTTGATTTCCTACTCGAGGAGTAGAAGAGTGGACTAGGAGCTTTGAATGCTCAACCACTTAAATTCTCCGTGTCATTTATATTCTTGCTTTAATCATTTATACTTGTTATAACTGCTATTAACTATTAACTCTATTTATCTTAAAGGGAACAAACAAATCACATATTCATTTGAAATTGATTAAAAATATTTGACAAAGCATTTCAAAAGAATTTTTAAAATATCTATTCAACCCCCCTTCTAGATAACTATTGTGCCTCTCGGAACTAATAATTGGTATTAAATTAGGTTCTCTCAATTTGCCTACAAAGCTTGAGTAGATCCAATGACACATCTAATAAGTGAATCAAAGACTGTAGACGGCAAAGAAGCCACCAATGTGCAACAAAGATAAATTTTCCAAGCTGAAAGTTTGTATGCAAGCATACATGGATTCAATAGATGAAGAACTATTTGAAATTGTCGAATGGGCCCTACATTCCAACAAAACTTGCACCAACTCTAGAAGATCCAAATAGAGTTCAAGTCGAGGTTAAAAGCGAGTGGACCGACAACGAAAGGAAAGTTGTCCAACTCGACAAAAGGCCAAGAACATTCTATTCCAATCCTTAGAATATGATCTATTCAAAATGTGGTAAACAACAAAACCGCCAAGGAAGTCTGGGAAGCGTTGATCATTATGCATTAAAGAATGTAAGAAGAAGTCGGAGAAAACAAGAAATCTCTTCCGACTCAATAATATGAAATGTTTGCCCATGTTCCAGAGAAAAGCGTCACTTTCACCATGAAAGATTCAATGTTCGTCAACTCTCTTGAGCCTTTGGAAAGATTTATCCAAATCAAGATCTAATCATAAAATTCATGAGAGCTCTACCTAGCAAGTGGGATGCCAAAACCACGCCATCATCACGAAATCAAAGAATCTTCATGAAATGACTGCTCAACAACTCTATGGAAACCTTCTCACATGTTAATCGGAGTGACTCAAATGAAAGGAGACTCTATCTGAAGGAAGAAAGAAGGACAAAGGAGTTGCTCTCAAAGCAACATATACCATCTCTAAAGCTAACACTGAAAATGACTCTGACTATGAGGAAGATGATGACGAGGATCTTGTAATGCTTGTAAAAAGACTCAAGAGGTTCATGCGTAAAGGCAGAAGCAGCAAACCTAAGAGATTTAACAACACCAACAACCAGATAGGTTGTTAGGTTGATCTATGTTTATCATTCAGAATGAATGTATAAAAGAAAAGATCAAAGCCAGTTAGGTTGATCTTTGTCTTGAGATGTAATAGATAGGCTTCAATGTAAATTGTAGTCATCGAGCCGACCAAGAGTTTACTGAAGCCAAGCGCGAATCGTAGAGCATCGAGAAATCATAGTATGTCTGCTTTGGAGGGCATCCTAGACTCGTAGAGTGGTCCAAACGCCTGCCGAGTCAACTCAAGAATCGTAGTATACTCTCTGAAACGTAGAATCTGCAAATCAATCAAGCAAAGATGGTAGTCTACCAATACTTAAGAGAAATAATAGTGTTCTTATCTACCAAGATCTGGCTTCAAGCACTAATGTTACAAGACACCACGATCATGATCGTAGTGTAGATCCAGTATGCATCGTAAGCATCGAGCCTTGTCCATTTGTTTAAGAATAAAAGTCAACAAATGTGGATTGGATTATAGATGTTGAGACTATCGGGAATCCCAATGACACAACACTCATCCTTAGTATATAACAAAGTGACGTATTGAAGAAGCTAAGGAAAGTACTACATATTAATTTAAAACACCTTTTTAGGTGTTAGGTGAGATAACAATCTATTGCGTCAATGGATGGGCAGACGCTAAAACAAAAGATTTGCGAGAAAGTCTCCATCGGTAGCTGAAATGTCAAATACAATTAATGCTTCAACGGTTGCCTTCAAACGGATACATTTCAAAGGCATCTTATATTCAAATCAGATGTAGAAGTAAAACATAAGCAAGCATACAACGAATAGCAAAAGAACACACAACGCTTAACTCTACAATCTGAAAAGAAAGCTTGCTCAGCTACTCAGTTCTTTCGAACACAAGCTTAACGATAACTGAGTAGCACCATTCAAGAACTCAACAATAATTAAGAGAAGTAAGAAGTTCCAAGTCTGTTGGACTTGAAGAGTTCTAAGTGAACTAAGAAGTTCCAAGTCTGCTGGACTTGAAGAGTTCTAAGTGAACTAAGAATTTCCAAGTCTGCTGGACTTGAAGAGTTCTAAGTGAACTAAGAAGTTCCAAGACTGTTGGTCTTGAAGGAATCTAAGTGATTCGAAGATTGTAAAAACATCCTTAGTTGATTTCCTACTCGAGGAGTAGAAGAGTGGACTAGGAGCTTTGAATGCTCTGAACCACTTAAATTCTCCGTGTCATTTATATTCTTGCTTTAACTGTTATACTTGTTATAACTGTCTATTAACTATTAACTCTATTTATCTTAAAGGGGAACAAACAAATCACATATTCCGCTGAAATTGATTAAAAATATTTGACAAAGCATTTCGAAAAGAATTTTTAAAATATCTATTCAACCCCCCCTTCTAGATAACTATTGTGCCTCTGGGAACTAATAATTGGTATTAAATTAGGTTCTCTCAATTTGCCTACAAAGCTTGAGTAGATCCAATGACACATCTAATAAGTGAATCAAAGACTAGACGAGGCAGCAAGCCACCAATGTGCAACAAAGATAAATTTTCCAACTGGAAAGTTTGTATGCAAGCATACATGGATTCAATAGATGAAGAACTATTTGAAATTGTCATGAATGGGCCCTACATTCCAACAAAGCTTGCACCAACTCCAGAAGATCCAAATAGAGTTCAAGTCAAGGTTAAAACTGAGTGGACCGACAACGAAAGGAAAGTTGTCCAACTCGACAAAAAGGCCAAGAACATTCTATTCCAATCCTTAGAATATGATCTATTCGAAAATGTGGTAAACAACAAAACTGCCAAGGAAGTCTGGGAAGCGTTGATCATTATGCATTAAAGAATAGAAGAAGTCAGAGAAAACAAGAAATCTCTTCTGACTCAATAATATGAAATGTTTGCCCATGTTCCAGGAGAAAACGTCACTTTCACCTATGAAAGATTCAATGTTCTGGTCAACTCTCTTCGAGCCTTTGGAAAGATTTATCCAAATCAAGATCTAATCATAAAATTCATGAGAGCTCTACCTAGCAAGTGGGATGCCAAAACCACGCCATCCATCACGAATCAAAGAATCTTCATGAAATGACTGTTCAACAACTCTATGGAAACCTTCTCACATGTTAACTGGAGCTGACTCAGCGAGCAGAGACTCTATCCGAAGGAAGAAAGAAGGACAAAGGAGTTGCTCTCAAAGCAACATATACCATCTCCAAAGCTAACACTGAAAATGACTCTGACTATGAGGAAGATGATGACGAGGATCTTGTAATGCTTGTAAAAAGACTCAAGAGGTTCATGCGTAAAGGCAGAAGCAGCAAACCTAAGAGATTTAACAACACCAACAACCAGATAGGTTGTTAGGTTGATCTATGTTTATCATTCTGTAAATGAATGTATAAAAGAAAAGATCAAAGCCGTTAGGTTGATCTTTGTCTTGAGATGTAATAGATAGGCTTCAACAGAATTGTAGTCTGTCAAGCCAGTCAAGAGTTTACAGAAGCCAAGGCAGAATCGTAGAGCATCGAGAAATCATAGTATGTACCGCTTTGGAGGGCATCCCGCACTCAGTGAGAGTGGTCCAAACGCCTGCCGAGTCAACTCAAGAATCGTAGTATACTCTCGGAAGCGTAGAATCTGCAAATCAATCAAGCAAAGATGGTAGTCTACCAATACTTAAGAGAAATAATAGTGTTCTTATCTACCAGTACCGGTTCAAGCACTAATGTTACAAGACACCACGATCATGATCGTAGTGTAAAGCATCTGTATGCATCAGAAGCATCGAGCCTTGTCCATTTGTTTAAGAATAAAAGTCAACAAATGTGGATTGGATTATAGATGTTGAGACTATCGGGAATCCCAATGACACAACACTCATCCTTAGTATATAACAAAGTGACGTATTGAAGAAGCTAAGGAAAGTACTACATATTGGCAAATTAAAACACCTTTTTAGGTGTTAGGTGAGATAACAGTCTGCTGTGTCAGTGGGCAGACGGCTAAACAAAAGATTTGCAGAAAGTCTCCATCAGCGCTCAGAAATGTCAAATACAATTAATGCTTCAACGGTTGCCTTCAAACGGATATATTTCAAAGGCATCTTATATTCAAATCAGATGTAGAAGTAAAACATAAGCAAGCATACAACGAATAGCAAAAAGAACACACAACGCTTAACTCTACAATCAAAAAGAAAGCTTGCTCACCTTACTCGATTCTTTCAACACAAGCTTAACGACAACCGAGTAGCACCATTCAAGAACTCAACAATAATTAAGAGAAGTAAGAAGTTCCAAGTCATTGGACTTGAAGAGTTCTAAGTGAACTAAGAAGTTCCAAGTCTGCTTGGACTTGAAGAGTTCTAAGTGAACTAAGAATTTCAAAGTCTCTGGACTTGAAGAGTTCTAAGTGAACTAAGAAGTTCCAAGACTGTTGGTCTTGAAGGAATCTAAGTGATTCGAAGATTGTAAAAACATCCTTAGTTGATTTCCTACTCGAGGAGTAGAAGAGTGGACTAGGAGCTTTGAATGCTCTGAACCACTTAAATTCTCCGTGTCATTTATATTCTTGCTTTAACTGTTATACTTGTTATAACTGTCTATTAACTATTAACTCTATTTATCTTAAAGGGGAACAAACAAATCACATATTCCGCTGAAATTGATTAAAAATATTTGACAAAGCATTTCGAAAAGAATTTTTAAAATATCTATTCAACCCCCCCTTCTAGATAACTATTGTGCCTCTGGGAACTAATAATTGGTATTAAATTAGGTTCTCTCAATTTGCCTACAAAGCTTGAGTAGATCCAATGACACATCTAATAAGTGAATCAAAGACTAGACGAGGCAGCAAGCCACCAATGTGCAACAAAGATAAATTCCAACTGGAAAGTTTGTATGCAAGCATACATGGATTCAATAGATGAAGAACTATTTGAAATTGTCATGAATGGGCCCTACATTCCAACAAAGCTTGCACCAACTCTAGAAGATCCAAATAGAGTTCAAGTCAAGGTTAAAACTGAGTGGACCGACAACGAAAGGAAAGTTGTCCAACTCGACAAAAAGGCCAAGAACATTCTATTCCAATCCTTAGAATATGATCTATTCGAAAATGTGGTAAACAACAAAACTACCAAGGAAGTCTGGGAAGCGTTGATAATTATGCATTAAAAAATAGAAGAAGTCAGAGAAAACAAGAAATCTCTTCTGACTCAATAATATGAAATGTTTGCCCATGTTCCAGGAGAAAACGTCACTTTCACCTATGAAAGATTCAATGTTCTGCTCAACTCTCTTCGAGCCTTTGGAAAGATTTATCCAAATCAAGATCTAATCATAAAATTCATGAGAGCTCTACCTAGCAAGTGGGATGCCAAAACCACTGCCATCACAGAATCAAAGAATCTTCATGAAATGACTGTTCAACAACTCAATGGAAACCTTCTCACATGTTAACTGGAGCTGACCCAGCGAGCAGAGACTCTATCCGAAGGACGAAAGAAGGACAAAGGAGTTGCTCTCAAAGCAACATATACCATCTCCAAAGCTAACACTGAAAATGACTCTGACTATGAGGAAGATGATGACGAGGATCTTGTAATGCTTGTAAAAAGACTCAAGAGGTTCATGCGTAAAGGCAGAAGCAGAAAACCTAAGAGATTTAACAACACCAACAACCAGATAGGTTGTTAGGTTGATCTATGTTTATCATTACAGAAATGAATGTATAAAAGAAAAGATCAAAGCCGTTAGGTTGATCTTTGTCTTGAGATGTAATAGATAGGCTTCAACAGAATTGTAGTCTGTCAAGCCAGTCAAGAGTTTTACAGAAGCCAAGGCAGAATCGTAGAGCATCGAGAAATCATAGTATGTCTGCTTTGGAGGGCCTCCCAGACTCGTAGAGTGGTCCAAACGCCTTAAGTCAACTCGAGAATCGTAGTGTACTCTCGGGCGTAGAGATCACGCAAATCAATCAAGCAAAGATCGTAGTCTACCAATACTTAAGAGAAATAATAGTGTTCTTATCTACCAGTACCGGTTCAAGTACTAATGTTACAAGACACCACGATCATGATCGTAGTGTAGCATCTGTATGCATCAGAAGCATCGAGCCTTGTCCATTTGTTTAAGAATAAAAGTCAACAAATGTGGATTGGATTATAGATGTTGAGACTATCGGGAATCCCAATGACACAACACTCATCCTTAGTATATAACAAAGTGACGTATTGAAGAAGCTAAGGAAAGTACTACATATTGGCCATTAAAACACCTTTTTAGGTGTTAGGTGAGATAACAGTCTGCTGTGTCGGTGGGCAGACGGCTAAACAAAAGATTTGCAGAAAGTCTCCATCAGCGCTCAGAAATGTCAAATACAATTAATGCTTCAACGGTTGCCTTCAAACGGATATATTTCAAAGGCATCTTATATTCAAATCAGATGTAGAAGTAAAACATAAGCAAGCATACAACGAATAGCAAAAGAACACACAACGCTTAACTCTACAATCTGAAAAGAAAGCTTGCTCAGCTACTCAGTTCTTTCGAACACAAGCTTAACGACAACTGAGTAGCACCATTCAAGAACTCAACAATAATTAAGAGAAGTAAGAAGTTCCAAGTCTGTTGGACTTGAAGAGTTCTAAGTGAACTAAGAAGTTCCAAGTCTGCTGGACTTGAAGAGTTCTAAGTGAACTAAGAATTTCCAAGTCTGCTGGACTTGAAGAGTTCTAAGTGAACTAAGAAGTTCCAAGACTGTTGCTCTTGAAGGAATCTAAGTGATTCGAAGATTGTAAAAACATCCTTAGTTGATTTCCTACTCGAGGAGTAGAAGAGTGGACTAGGAGCTTTGAATGCTCTGAACCACTTAAATTCTCCGTGTCATTTATATTCTTGCTTTAACTGTTATACTTGTTATAACTGTCTATTAACTATTAACTCTATTTATCTTAAAGGGGAACAAACAAATCACATATTCAGCTGAAATTGATTAAAAATATTTGACAAAGCATTTCGAAAAGAATTTTTAAAATATCTATTCAACCCCCCCTTCTAGATAACTATTGTGCCTCTGGGAACTAATAATTGGTATTAAATTAGGTTCTCTCAATTTGCCTACAAAGCTTGAGTAGATCCAATGACACATCTAATAAGTGAATCAAAGACTAGATGAGGCAGCAAGCCACCAATGTGCAACAAAGATAAATTCCAACTGGAAAGTTTGTATGCAAGCATACATGGATTCAATAGATGAAGAACTATTTGAAATTGTCATGAATGGGCCCTACATTCCAACAAAGCTTGCACCAACTCCAGAAGATCCAAATAGAGTTCAAGTCAAGGTTAAAACTGAGTGGACCGACAACGAAAGGAAAGTTGTCCAACTCGACAAAAAGGCCAAGAACATTCTATTCCAATCCTTAGAATATGATCTATTCGAAAATGTGGTAAACAACAAAACTGCCAAGGAAGTCTGGGAAGCGTTGATCATTATGCATTAAAGAACAGAAGAAGTCAGAGAAAACAAGAAATCTCTTCTGACTCAATAATATGAAATGTTTGCCCATGTTCCAGGAGAAAACGTCACTTTCACCTATGAAAGATTCAATGTTCTGGTCAACTCTCTTCGAGCCTTTGGAAAGATTTATCCAAATCAAGATCTAATCATAAAATTCATGAGAGCTCTACCTAGCAAGTGGGATGCCAAAACCACTGCCATCACAGAATCAAAGAATCTTCATGAAATGACTGTTCAACAACTCTATGGAAACCTTCTCACATGTTAACTGGAGCTGACTCAGCGAGCAGAGACTCTATCTGAAGGAAGAAAGAAGGACAAAGGAGTTGCTCTCAAAGAAACATATACAATCTCCAAAGCTAACACTGAAAATGACTCTGACTATGAGGAAGATGATGACGAGGATCTTGTAATGCTTGTAAAAAGACTCAAGAGGTTCATGCGTAAAGGCAGAAGCAGCAAACCTAAGAGATTTAACAACACCAACAACCAGATAGGTTGTTAGGTTGATCTATGTTTATCATTCTGTAAATGAATGTATAAAAGAAAAGATCAAAGCCGTTAGGTTGATCTTTGTCTTGAGATGTAATAGATAGGCTTCAACAGAATTGTAGTCTGTCAAGCCAGTCAAGAGTTTTACAGAAGCCAAGGCAGAATCGTAGAGCATCGAGAAATCATAGTATGTCTGCTTTGGAGGGCCTCCCAGACTCGTAGAGTGGTCCAAACGCCTGCCGAGTCAACTCAAGAATCGTAGTGTACTCTCGGAAGCGTAGAATCTGCAAATCAATCAAGCAAAGATCGTAGTCTACCAATACTTAAGAGAAATAATAGTGTTCTTATCTACCAGTACCGGTTCAAGTACTAATGTTACAAGACACCACGATCATGATCGTAGTGTAGCATCTGTATGCATCAGAAGCATCGAGCCTTGTCCATTTGTTTAAGAATAAAAGTCAACAAATGTGGAATGGATTATAGATGTTGAGACTATCGGGAATCCCAATGACACAACACTCATCCTTAGTATATAACAAAGTGACGTATTGAAGAAGCTAAGGAAAGTACTATATGTTAGCCGAAAACACCTTTTTAGGTGTTAGGTGAGATAACAGTCTGCTGTGTCAGTGGGCCAGACGGCTAAACAAAAGATTTGCAGAAAGTCTCCATCAGCGCTCAGAAATGTCAAATACAATTTATGCTTCAACGGTTGCCTTCAAACGAATACATTTCAAAGGCATCTTATATTCAAATCAGATGTAGAAGTAAAACATAAGCAAGCATACAACGAATAGCAAAAAGAACACACAAACGCTTAACTCTACAATCGAAAAGAAAGCTTGCTCAACTACTCAGTTCTTTCAACACAAGCTTAACGATAACCGAGTAGCACCATTCAAGAACTCAACAATAATTAAGAGAAGTAAGAAGTTCCAAGTCCATTTGGACTTGAAGAGTTCTAAGTGAACTAAGAAGTTCCAAGTCTGCTGGACTTGAAGAGTTCTAAGTGAACTAAGAATTTCCAAGTCTGCTGGACTTGAAGAGTTCTAAGTGAACTAAGAAGTTCCAAGACTGTTGGTCTTGAAGGAATCTAAGTGATTCGAAGATTGTAAAAACATCCTTAGTTGATTTCTACTCGAGGAGTAGAAGAGTGGACTAGGAGCTTTGAATGCTCCGAACCACTTAAATTCTCCGTGTCATTTATATTCTTGCTTTAACTGTTATACTTGTTATAACTGTCTATTAACTATTAACTCTATTTATCTTAAAGGGGAACAAACAAATCACATATTCCGCTGAAATTGATTAAAAATATTTGACAAAGCATTTTGAAAAGAATTTTTAAAATATCTATTCAACCCCCCCTTCTAGATAACTATTGTGCCTCTGGGAACTAATAATTGGTATTAAATTAGGTTCTCTCAATTTGCCTACAAAGCTTGAGTAGATCCAATGACACATCTAATAAGTGAATCAAAGACTAGACGAGGCAGCAAGCCACCAATGTGCAACAAAGATAAATTTTCCAACTGGAAAGTTTGTATGCAAGCATACATGGATTCAATAGATGAAGAACTATTTGAAATTGTCATGAATGGGCCCTACATTCCAACAAAACTTGCACCAACTTTAGAAGATCCAAATAGAGTTCAAGTCAAGGTTAAAACTGAGTGGACCGACAACGAAAGGAAAGTTGTCCAACTCGACAAAAAGGCCAAGAACATTCTATTCCAATCCTTAGAATATGATCTATTCGAAAATGTGGTAAACAACAAAACTGCCAAGGAAGTCTGGGAAGCGTTGATCATTATGCATGAAGGAACAGAAGAAGTTAGAGAAAACAAGCAATCTCTTCTGACTCAATAATATGAAATGTTTGCCCATGTTCCAGGAGAAAACGTCACTTTCACCTATGAAAGATTCAATGTTCTGCTCAACTCTCTTCGAGCCTTTGGAAAGATTTATTCAAATAAAGATCTAATCATAAAATTCATGAGAGCTCTACCTAGAAAGTGGGATGCCAAAACCACTGCCATCACAGAATCAAAGAATCTTCATGAAATGACTGTTCAACAACTCTATGGAAACCTTCTCACATGTTAACTGGAGCTGACTCAACGAGCAGAGACTCTATCTGAAGGAAGAAAGAAGGACAAAGGAGTTGCTCTCAAAGCAACATATACCATCTCCAAAGTTAACACTGAAAATGACTCTGACTCTGAGGAAGATGATGACGAGGATCTTGTAATGCTTGTAAAAAGACTCAAGAGGTTCATGCGTAAAGGCAGAAGCAGCAAACCTAAGATATTTAACAACACCAAAAACCAGGAGAAGATAAATAACTTATGCTACAACTACATGAGGTCTGGCCATTTCATTGCAAACTGCAACAAACCTCATATAGAAGAACTAAAGAGGAAATCAAATTCAAAGTAAGAATTCAAAGGCAACAAGAGGCTCTAGAAGAAAGACAAAGGTCTTGTAGCCGGAGGATCATGGAGTAACTTAGACAACGACTCAACTCCCGAGTCTGGAGATGATGAAGATCCTCAAGTAGAAAATCTATGTCTAATGGCCAAACATGCAAAGGATAAGAAAAGCCTTGACAATCATGAAGTAAGTATAGAGGAGGTATTTGACTTTAACTCTCCTGATGTAGATATTGATTATTTAAGAACTGCACTACATGACATAACATCTGATCTTCATCAATACATGAAATGGTTCAGAGTTCTATCTAAAGATTATTCTCTTCTTCAAAAAGAGAAAGAGAAAGTTCAGGAAGAACTGGAAACAACTCTTCTAAGTACTAACACTCTCTCCAAATTTGAAGCTGAGAATAAACTCTTAAAGTAGAACCAGTATAAATGAAAGATTGCCAAGAACCCACATAAGTTCAAATGGAGAAAGAATCCATATACACACACAAGCATGCATCATGCTAGATGTTTTGTATGTAATAAAATTGGTCATAAGGCTGCAGTATGCTATAATAATTCTCTGCATATTAGACCCAAAGTCAAGGAAATTTGGGTTCCCAAGGGTACTAACAAGGTAGGACCCATGCAAGTATGGGTACCAAAATGAGAGTTTAATCTTACTACAGGAACAGAGCTCTACGATCATAACTTGGTATCTAGACAGTGGATGCTCAAGACACATGACCGGGAATAAAGCCCTCATGTCTAACTTCATAGAGAAGGAGGGTCCAACAGTCATCTTTGGAGACAATGGCTCTGAAAAGACAAGAGGATATGGCTCACTTGGGAATGGTGCAGTGTCCTTCACTAAAGTAGCCTATGTGGATGGACTTAAACACAATCTTCTGAGCATAAGCCAACTCTGCGACAAAGGCCATCAAGTTACCTTCCTCAACAATCAATGTCAAGTCAGAGATCTGAAGACATCCTCTATAAAGTTGACCGGAACAAGAGAAGGGAACGTCTACACTGTTAATCTTTGTCAAATAAGTTTTGACGAGATAATATGCTTTATGGCTAAAGCTTCTGAAGAAATAAGCTAGCTATGGCATAGAAGGCTGTCTTATCTCAACTTTTAAAAGCATGTCAAAACTGGCCTCCAAAGATCTAGTAGTAGGCTTACCCAAGCTCAACTTTGTCAAAGAAAGGCCATGCAATGCCTGTCAGCTTGGAAAACAGGATAGAAGCTCATTCAAAAACAAAATTGTCAATTCAATTGATATGCCTCTGTAGTTACTTCACATGGATCTATTTGGGCCAATTCCAACAACAAGCCTTGGAAGAAAGAGATACTCATTGGTTGTCGTGGATGACTATACTAGATTAACATTGGTGTTCTTTCTAAACTCAAAAGATGAAATAAGCTCCCAACTCATCAAGATGTTCAGGCTGGTGATGAACGAGAAAGGGGAGAAAATCAAGGCCATAAGGAGTGATCGTGGTAGAGAATTTGACTTCTCTGAGATGGATCAATTCTGCACAGACAATGGCATCAGTCACAACTTCTCAGCTCCACGAACTCCACATCAAAATGGAGTAGCTGAGAGAAAGAACAAAACGTTGATTGAGGTTTGAAGAACTCTACTAGCAGAAGCCTGCCTGCCTGAATACTTATGGGTAGAAGCTGTCAACACTGCATGCTACACTCAGAACAGATCTCTTGTGCACTCTACATTAAAGAAGACTCCCTACGAGCTGTTGTGCATTCTATATTCTCAACAATGGAAAACAATATCTGACTAAGTTTCAACCCAAGTCAGATGAAGGAATCTTTCTCGGATATGCCACAGATAGTAAGGCTTATAGAGTGTTCAACAAGAAGACACTAAGTGTTGAAGTCTCGATTCACATCATCTTCGATGAAACAGACTTAAACAAAATTGTGCCTCAAGACACTATGAACGACAACTCAGACACTAAGAACGGGGTGGTCGAGCTCAACACCACAATCATAGTCTCAGAAAATGAAATCGTCGAGCCTGAAGAAGAGATCTTAGAGAGAACTACGCCAGACAACGAACCTCCACATCAAGAAGCAGAGGTTAATGTTGAAGAATTCAGACAAGAAAACACCAAGTCAAATGTTCTAACAGGAAATAGATGAGCAAGACATCACACTCAAGACCTAATCATTGGAGATCCAAATGCAAGAGTCAAGACAAGATCTTCCACCCAGAATGAGTGTTTCTATCTAATCTTTCTGTCACAAATGGAACCCAAAAAGATAGAAGATGTTATGGAAGACTCAAGTTGGATAGAAGCCATGCAAGAGGAACTAAATCAGTTTGAAAGAAGCAGAGTATAAAGATTAGTTCCAAGACCAAGAAGCCACCCAGTCATTGGCACCAAGTGGGTCTTTAGAAACAAGTTGGATGAAGATAGGGTAATAACAAGGAATAAGGCAAGACTAGTAGCCAAAGGTTACTCCCAAGAAGAAGGCATCGACTACGACGAGACTGTGACGCCCCCAAAATAGGCATACAACACCCATTCTGAGTCGCCAAATACATGGTACAGAAACAACTACAACTTTATTAATACAACTGTCGTGCAAAATACGACAACACTTAAACTGTGAGTTTAAATACAAATATTGTCATCTAGACAATATCCACACTCAAATAAGTCCTCATTGCAATTATTGATACACTATTTTACAAAATAGTGAGGACTACTAAAACAACTTCTAGAACCATCATTCCACACCCCGACTAGTATTCGCTACATTCTCGCTTCCTGAGAAGAAAAATGGAACAAAAAGGAAATGGGTGAGCTCAACTGGCCCAGTAAAGAACATTATGACTAAGATAACATAGAACAAATTATCGTTAGCCCTCAACAGGGAAAAATCTAATAGAATACAATAGACAACCAGTTTTAAATCAATATTCACAGCGGAAATAATAATTCATTAGAAGAGTTAAGTAGAGAATGAAATATACTATCTTCTATATATGAATTTAAAAGTTCATCGTCGATATTTTATTCCTGTAACATCAATTAATATATATCTGGAATCAAATATTCATCTTTGCACTATAGGCCAAAGATATTCATCAGCTGGTCATGTTCATCTAAACACTGCTCATCTTTTGCACTACGGGCAAAAATATTCATCGAAATCATTCATCTTTGCACTACAGGCCAAAGATATTCAGTAATATCATCATTTAGGACTGAGGATGATGAAAAATATTTTAAAGGAAACAAATCCAGTGAAACAAAATAACAAATATTAAGGATTCGTATTTCGGTTTATCCATGTCCAAAAATATCTCATAAATAATCATAGTGGAGTAAAATTCAAGAATGATCAAAACATGGATACAATCAAAGCTAGATATTTTGGAGGAAAAACAAAAATTTAATTTTTCTGTGAATAAAGGTCTTTGATATCGTGAATAAGATCAGATACGTGAATAGTAATCCCGACACTAAAAGACAAGAATTTCACAAGAAAAATCTTACCAATATTCCGGCATAATGATATTGAAAGAAATAATATCATTTTTTAAAAAAAAAATATCCCTTACCTCGAAAGAATAGTACTTACAATTTGAATAATCAATATAGTCTTTGAAGGAATTTGCACCGTATAGCAACACTCAAAGTATCAAAATACTCACAAGAATACGCTCGATAATATATAGAGAGAAAGAGAGAAGATTTCAGTTTCTGGTGTGATTTTCAATTCTAACCTAAGCACCCTATTTATAGGAAAATGCTTAGAACACCAAAAGCAGAAAATTTAATATATTATTATTATTATTTGTTAAAATTCCCTACGTCCACTTTTGAAGATTTGAATTTAGCAATTAATAACACATGCTAGACCCACTTAACTCACCAAACACGTTTTTCTTGAAAAAAATAATTAAAACTTCCAAAAATCAATTATTTCGGAACTTTGAAACTTAAATCATCCATAATAAATAGCCCTTTTGTCAGAAAAATTCGAACCTCATGCCTTTTCCATAGGAAATTCCATTATCTACAACTTTGCAGAAGAAAGTTTTTCCGAATTCCAAACAGAAATTGACCGAAATCCATAAACGGGCGATTTTACATGCTATAATTAAATTTCAGTCAAGAAATGGTCCACCGACACACAAAACATGTGTTAATCATTTAATGCAACAAAAATATATTTTCTCCTCATATACTCATATATCCCACATTCATTGTAAAAAATATCCCCATTATTATATTATTAAAATATAATAATATATTTAAATAAATTATTTTATCAGAAAAAGATAAAATATTAATTTTCAACAATTGTTACATTAAAAATTTTCTCCATCTATATCCACATAAAATCAATATTTTCCTCATCATATAAATCAATAATTAATTATTCATAAATAATATTACGTAATCACAATAATGACAACCAAAGTAGTTCCCAAGAAGAAGGGGCTTTCCAATAAGGATTTCTCCTCATCGCACGCAATTAGGTGACCAAACCTCTCCTTAGATGAACTTTCTAGATATTGCCAATAATGTTATCTAATAATATTATTCAGATAATATGAATTATTGTCTCGATAATGAAAAATAATTGTGTAGTGACAATTATTGAAACAACAAAGAATATAAAATATCAACGTAGCAATTATTGAATCAATAAAATAAAATATTGAACATTAATTACTTCGTAACAATTATTGAGTAGTGCCTTCTTACGTAAGAATCAATAATTGATGCAATACTGCGTGTCTTATTAATGCAACAACAACGTATTCTTGTGTTTTAACCACCGGGTATTCCAACAGTATTAATGGTAACAACTACGCCGTTATTTATAAACAACTTATACTTGTCATTTTCTTCATCCAACTGCTTTTCGTTATGGGGCCCACAAAAGATCTGCACAGTAAATTTAATATTCTCAAACAAGAAGAATATTCCACGACCAAACGAATATTTCCCGACAACAATGAATATTTTATAACTACTTGCTTATTTGAAATATTTGCGCATTTTACCCATAACTAACCACATTAATCAATTCAACCCTTACTATTTCAAAATAATAAATAGAGAAATTCAATTTCATTTATAATAAGTTGGGGTCTTACAACCTCCCTCCTTATGAAATTTAATCCTCGAAATTGACGTACATACACATTAAGCTTCAAAAGGTGAGGATACCTCACTTTCATTTCGCGTTCCAACTCCCGTGTCATTTCCTCTATAGCATGGTTTCTCCACAAAACTTTGACTTGTGGTATGACCTTTGTGCGTAGGACATGCTCTTTCCTATCCAAGATTTTGACAAGTACCTCTTCGTACGTTAAGCCTTCGGCTATCTCATTTGGTTCTAACTCAATAATGTGGTTTGGGTCTTTCACATATTTACATAAAGATGAGATATATAAAAACATTATGAACACGAGACATACTTGGAGGTAATAATGCAGTCTATAGGCCATTTCCTACTACTCGGTCAAGAATCAAATGGACCAATAAATCGTGGATTCAGCTTTCCTCTCTTCCCGAATCTTGTAACTCCCTTCCATGGAGCAATACGTAACAATACATGATCCCCAATGTCAAATTTCACGTCCTTTCGATGAAGATCCGCATAACTCTTTTGTCGATCCTGTCCCGTTTGTATACGTTGTCAAATCGTTTGGATCTTCTCTGTAGTCATTCGTACCAACTCTGGTCCCAACAACGTTGCTTCTCCCACCTCATCCCAACATACTGGAGAGCGACACTTTCGTCCATACAATGCTTTAAATGGAGCCACACCTATACTTGTCTGATAACTGTTGTTGTAGGAGAATTCCACCAATGGTAGGTACTTATCCCAACTCCCTTTGAAATCTAGAACACAAAGTCTTAATAGATCTTCAAGAGTTTGAATAGTCCTCTCTGATTTCCCATCCATTTGAGGATGGTATGCCGAACTGAATCGTAAATCCGTGCCCATAGCTTTTTGCAAGCTAATCCAAAATATTGAAGTGAATCTTGGGTCACGATCCGAAACTATGGATACTGGCATGCCATGCAATCTCACAATCTCATTTACGTACATACGAGAAAGACGTTCAAGGGAATAAGTCTCCCGTATCGGCAAGAAATGAGCAGACTTGGTTAATCTATCAACAATAACCCAAATCTCATTTATGCCTTGAGAAACCGTGGGAAGACCCGTAACGAAATCCATGGTAATATGTTCCCACTTCCATTTTGGAATCTCAAGTGGTTGCAATGGACCCTTTGGCACTTGATTCTCTGCCTTTACACGTTGATAAGTTAAACACCTCGAGATAAACTTCGCGATCTCTCTCTTCATATTGTTCCACCAAAATGTATGTCGAAGATCATGATACATTTTGGTACTCCCAGGATAGATTGCAAACGGTGTGTTGTGTGCCTCCATCATGATTCTATGCTTTAAGTCAGAATCGTTAGGAACACAAAGTCTGGAGTTGACTCAAAGTATTCCTTCTTCATCGATTCTTGCTTCTGGAATAACACTTTCTTGCACTTTCTTCTTCATACGCATCAGCTCCATGTCCGTAGCTTGAGCAGCTTTAACTTTATCAATTAAAGTCGGTTCTACTCGTATGCTTGATATCATCACGTGGGTACTTGGAGCCTTTATCTCTATCTCCATCCTTTGCAAGTCATACAAAATGGGCCTTTGTGTTAACAACATTGCACTTGTACCCGCATATGATCTTCTACTCAATGCGTCAGCTACCACGTTTTCTTTTCCAGGATGGTATTGGATGGTATGGTCGTAATCTTTCAATAACTCGAGCCAATGTCGTTGCCACATGTTGAGTTCCTTTTGGGTGAAGAAATATTTCAGACTTTTATGGTCTGAATATATTTCCACTTTCTCCCCATATAAATAGTGCCTCCAGATCTTTAGCGCGAAAACGACTGCTGCCAACTCTAGATCATGACTAGGATAATTCCTCTCATATTCTTTAAGTTATCGTGAGGCATAGGCTATGACTTTCCCACGTTGAATGAGAACACATCCTAACCCTTTGCCTGAAGCATCGCTGTAGATAACAAATCCATCCGTACCAGATGGTATTGTCAGAAAAGGTGCCGAAATGAGTCTCCTCTTGAGATCTTGGAAACTCTTCTCGCATTCCTCGCTCCATACGAATTTTGTATCTTTATGAGTCAGATGAGTTAACGGAGTAGTGATTCGAGAAAATCCTTCCACAAATCTCCGATGATTTCGGTTGCTCCTAACTTTGTATTGCTTCAATCTTCACCGGGTCAACAGATACTCCATGTTTTGACACCACGTGCCCAAGGAATGCTACTTCCTCAAGCCAGAACTCGCATTTCTTGACTTTTGGCATATAGCTTGTTATCACGAAGCCTTTGCGATTACCGAAATTCAAGTGGTGCTCATGATCTTCACGACTTTTGGAATATATGAGGATGTCATCAATAAAGACGACAACAAACTGATCCAAATAATCCTTGAATACTCGGTTCATCATATCCATGAAAGCCGCAGGAGCATTAGTCAATCCAAAAGACATGACTAAGAATTCATAATGCCCGTCTCGAAGTTCTAAGGCGATCTTTGGAATATCCTCGCCTCTAATCTTTAATGATGATATCCGTAATCGAAGATCGATCTTTGAGAAGAATTGTGCTCCTTGCAACTGGTCAAATAGGTCATCAATACGAGGTAACGGATACCTATTCTTGATGGTGACATGGTTCAATTCTCTATAGTCAATACAAAGTCGCATACTCCCGTCTTTCTTCCTTACAAATAAAACGGGAGCACCCCAAGGAGATGTACTAGGACGAATGAATCTGATGTCCAACAACTCCTGTAGTTGGACCTTTAACTCCTGAAGTTCAATAGGAGCCATTCGATATGGGTTTTATAAATGGGCTTTGTACCAGGTTCAAGGTCAATAAAAAATTCAACTTCACGTTCTGGGGTTAGACCGGGAAGTTCTTCAGGAAATACGTCAGGAAAGTCAATAACAACAGGAATACTATTCAAATTTGACGTGTCTTTATTCAAATCCATAACATGGGCTAAGAAAGCTTGACATCCATTTTTTAATAAACGAATAGCTTTATGACTTGATATGACAGTGATTGATTTTAGTGGTTTAGTTGTTTGAATTCGTACAACAGGTTGGTTTGGAATATGAAAACTAACAACCTTACGAAAACAATCAATTTTGGCATGATGAGTAGTTAACCAATCAATCCCTAAAATCACATCAAAAGCAAGTATCTTTAAAGAGATAAGGTTAACAGGTAATGTGATGGTGCCAACTTGGATCAAACAAGATTTATAAATAGTGGATGCAATGAAAGTTTCTCCTAATGGAGTCTCCACATATAAGTCAAGGTCTAATTTCTCCGGAGTCAAGTCTAAACGTTGAGCACAAGTAGGAGAGCTAAAAGAATGGGTAGAACCGGTATCTAATAAGGTATAAACTTCGCAAGAGTTTATGATTAGCTTACCCGTGATCACCTCATTTGGGTTCCTTGCACTTTGACAAGTCACAACAAATGCTCTTCCAGGAACCGTTGACTTTGACTTTTCTGGGACAGCCTTTTGAGTCACCATCCCCACTGGACTTGGTTTCACTACCGTATAATCTCGAGCGATATGTCCTTCCTTTCTATAATTATAGCATACCTTGAACTGTTGTGGACAGTTTGGGCTGATGTGTCCCTCTTTTCCACATTTATAGCATACGACCGATGGTCGTTCTCCTCCTTTAAAACTAGTTGCTGCTGGTGCTGACGTCTTCACAGTGTCATTGTTGAATCTCCTCTTTTTAAAATCTCCCCCCGACTCGCTTCTTCTATTTTTATGGCCACGATTACCACCAGAGTGGTTACCGCTTTTGTCCGAATGTTTTCCTCCTCGCTGGTTTTCATTGCTCCGATGACTGCTGCCACCAGTATGACCCTGGTTGTGGTCCCTCGGTTGAACATACTCATTATCTCGCTCTAATAATTGAGCCTTGTTTATAACATTTGAATATAAAAAAAATTTATGAGAGATAAGATATTGCCGAATCTCGAGTTTTAAACCTCTCAAAAACATCCTCGTCATTCTTTCCTCATTCTCTACCAAATGAGGTGCAAACCTGGATAACTCTGCGAACTTCGCCTCGTATTGAGACACCGTCATGTTGTTTTGTTCTAATCTAATAAACTCTACCTCTTTCATATGGCGAATACTTTCAGGAAAGTACTTGTCGTTGAAAAGTTTCTGAATTGTTTCCCAAGATATGTTGAGTGTGGCAGGCTGAGTACGCTTCACAGATTCCCACTAGTAGTCTGCCTCGCCACGGAACATAAAGGTGGCGAATGAAACCTTTTGTTCCTCCGTGCATCCCAAGACATAGAATATCTTGGTAATTTGTTTAAACCACGTCTCTGCCTTGATCGGATCCGGCTTTCCAATAAATTCTGGTGGTCCCAACTCTTTGAACTGCTTGGTCGTGACAAGCCGCGCGTTACTATCCTTTCCACCCGTATTTTGTACATGAGTCTCCCTCGTCTGGTTTTGCATGAACTGCAAAAAGCTCCTAAACATCACGTCGTTCATCATCTGCTCAGTGATGTTGTTTACAAGAGGAACATTGCCGGCATGTTGCACGTTCTCCTTGTTGGTGAGTAAAGGTGTCTCCACAGTCTCATTCATTCCACTGTTAATATTCTCAGCTTCCATTCTTAAATACTGCCATAAAACAAAGGTTAATTAAACATATTAACCATATGCTCCGACTGACCAACAAATAAGCTTAGGTATGACACACTAGCGAAGGATTTACTCGTCTCTCCCCTCCTAGTACTATTCCCCGATCTCCGCCAGAGACCATATCCCTAAGCTTTGATACCAACTGTGACGCCCCCAAAATAGGTATACAACACCCATTCTGAGTCGCCAAATACATGGTACAGAAACAACTACAACTTTATTAATACAACTGTCGTGCAAAATACGACAACACTTAAACTGTGAGTTTAAATACAAAAATTGTCATCTAGACAATATCCACACTCAAATAAGTCCTCATTACAATTATTGATACACTATTTTACAAAATAGTGAGGACTACTAAAATAACTTCTAGAACCATCATTCCACACCCCGACTAGTATTCGCTACATTCTCGCTTCCTGAGAAGAAAAATGGAACAAAAAGGAAAAGGGTGAGCTCAACTAGCCAGCAATGAACATTATGACTAAGATAACATTGAACAAATTATCGTTAGTCCTCAACAGGAAAAAATCTAATAGAATACAATAGACAACCAGTTTTAAATCAATATTCGCAGCATAAATAATAATTCATTAGAAGAGTTAAGTAGAGAATGAAATCTACTATCTTCTATATATGAATTTAAAAGTTCATCGTCGATATTTTATTCCTGTAACATCAATCAATATATATCTGGAATCAAATATTCATCTTTTTACTACAGGCCAAAGATATTCATCAGTTGGTCATGTTCATCTAAACACCTGTTCATCTTTGCACTACGGGCCAAAGATATTCATCAGAAATCATTCATCTTTGCTCTATAGGCCAAAGATATTTAGTAATATCATCATTTAGGACTGAAGATGATGAAATATATTTTAAAGAAAACGAATCCAATGAAACAAAATAACAAATATTAAGGATTCGTATTTCGGTTTATCCATGTCCAAAAATACCTCATAAATAATCATAGTGGAGTAAAATTCAAGAATGATCAAAACATGGATACAATCAAAGCTAGTATCCATAATAGATATTTTGGAGGAAAAATAAAAATTTAATTTTTCTTTGAATAGTGCTGTATACGTGAATAGTACCGTATACGTGAATAGTAATCCCAACACTAAAAGACAAGAATTTCACAAGAAAAATCTTACCAATATTCCGGCATAATGATATTGAAAGAAATAATATTATTTTTTTAAAAAAAAATAATATCCCTTACCTCGAAAAGATAGACTTCCGACATTTGGAATCTTGAATATAGTCTTTGAAGGAATTTGTGCCAGTATAGCAACACTCAAAGTATCAAAATACTCACAAGAATACTCTCGATAATATAGAGAAAGAAAGAGAGAAAATTTCAGTTTCTGGTGTATTTTCAATTCTAACCTAAGCACCCTATTTATAGGAAAATGCTTAGAACACCAAAACAGAAAATTTAATATAATATTATTATTATTTGTTAAAATTCGCTACATCCACTTTTGAATATCTGAATTCAGCAATTAATAACACATGCTAGACCCACTTAACTCACCAAACACGTTTTTCTTGAAAAAAATAATTAAAACTTCCAAAAATTAATTATTTCGGAAATTCAACAATTCATAATAAATAGCCCTTTTGTTAGAAAAATTCGAACCTCATGTCTTTTCCATAGGAATTTCCATTATCTACAACTTTGCAGAAGAAAGTTTTTCCAAATTCCAAACAGAAATTGACCGAAATCCACAAACGGGCGATTTTACATGCTATAATCAAATTTCAGTCAAGAAATGGGGTCCACCGACACACAAAACATGTGTTAATCATTTAATGCAACAAAAATACTCTTTCTCCTCATATACTCATATATCCCACATTCATTTTAAAAAATATCACCATTATTATATTATTAAAATATAATAATATATTTAAATGAATTATTTTATCAGAAAAAGATAAAATATTAATTTTCAACAATTGTCACATTAAAAATTTTCTCCATCTATATCCACATAAAATTAATATTTTCCTCATCATATAAATTAATAATTAATTATTCATAAATAATATTACAGAATCACAATAATGACAACCAGGACGTTCCCAGGAAAGAGGGGGCTTTCCAATAAGGATTTCTCCTTACTAGCGCGCAATTAGGTGACCAAACCTCTCCTTGATGTAACTTTTAGACATTGCCAATAATGTTATCTAATAATATTATTCAGATAATATGAATTATTGCTCCGATAATAGAAAATACTGTGTAGTGACAATTATTGAAACAACAGTAATATAAAATATCAACGTAGCAATTATTGAATCAATAAAATAAAATATTGAACAATAATTACTATAACAATTATTGAGTAGTGCCTTCTTACGTAAGAATTAATAATTGGTGCAATACCGTGTGCTACTGTGCAACAACGCGTATTATTGTGTTTTAACCACCGGGTATTCCAACAGTATTAACGATAACAACTACGCCGTTATTTATAAACAACTTATATACTTGTCGCTTTCTTCATCCAATCGCTTTTCCATGGGGCCTACAAAAGATCGCTCCGTCGCATTTAATATTCCCTAAGCGGAAGAATATTCCATGACCAAACGAATATTCTCCGACAACAATGAATATTTTATACCCACTTACTTATTTGAAATATTTGCGCATTTTACCCATAACTAACCACATTAATCAATTCAACCCTTACTATTT
Organism: Panax ginseng; assembly: GCA_020205605.1. Classification (NCBI taxonomy): domain Eukaryota; kingdom Viridiplantae; phylum Streptophyta; class Magnoliopsida; order Apiales; family Araliaceae; genus Panax; species Panax ginseng. The sequence continues at coordinate 129,556,181 of CM035136.1, read as the reverse complement.
CAAAATAATAAATAGAGAAATTCAATTTCATTTATAATAAGTTGGGGTCTTACAGAGACCTTCGCACCTGTTGCCAGATTAGAAACCATCAGGATATTCCTTGCCTTTACTGCCCACATGAAGTTCAAAGTCTTTCAAATGGATGTCAAAAGTGCATTTCTGAATGGTGAACTTCAAGAAGAAGTATATATGGAGCAAAATCTAGATTTCATCAATCCAACTCTCTCTAATTATGTCTATAGATTAGATAAAGCCTTATATGGACTTAAAGAAGCACCTATAGCATTGTATGAAACACTAACTAATTTTCTTATTGAAAATGGTTTCACTAGAGGTAGAGTAGATACCACATTATTCCTTAGAAAGCACAAAAATAAAATTCTATTAGTTCAAATATATGTTGATGATATCATCTTTGGCTCTACTGATGAAAAACTGTACAAGAGATTTGCCAAGCTTATGCAGAGCAAGTTCGAAATTAGTATGATGGGTGAGCTGAATTTCTTTCTTGGATTACAAGTAAAGCAGACCGATGAAGGTATGTTTATAAACCAATCCAAGTACATTAAAGACTTACTCAAAATGTATGGCATGGAATCAGCCTCTCCCATGAAAACACCAATTGTTCCAGCAACCAAGCTTAATAAAGATGAGAAAGGTAAAAGTATTGACATAACTCAATACAGAGGTATGATAGGCTCTCTTCTGTATATAACTGATAGTAGACCAGACATAATGTTTGCAACATGTATATGTGCTAAATTTCAAGCAAATCCTAAGGAATCACACTTAACTACTGTAAAAAGAATTTTCAGGTATCTCAAAGGCACACCTCACTTGGTACTCTGGTATCCCAAGGAGTCCTCCTTTGAATTGACAGTGTATATAGATGCTAATTTTGCAGGGTGTAAGATTGATAGAAAAAGTACTAGTGGCACCTGTCAGTTGCTAGGAAACAGACTTGTGTCCTGGTTCAGCAAGAAGCAAAACTCTATATCTACCTCAACAGCAGAAGCTGAATACATTGCTGGTGGCAGCTGCTGTGCTCAAATCTTATGTATGAAAAATTAGCTACCAGACTATGGGTTTGATTTCAAATCTATACATGTTCACTGTGATAACACAAGTGCCATAGCAATAACACATAATCCTATCATGCATTCTAGGACTAAGCATATAGAAATAAGATATCATTTTATTAGGGACCATGTTCATAATGGAACGATATCTTTACAATACATACCTACTGAAAATCAACTTGCTGTTGTCTTTACAAAACCTCTAGATGAATCCAGATTTAATAAATTGATAAGTGAGTTGAGCATGTTAAATCTACAACCATAAACTCTATGCTCTAGTTTATGCTAACCATGCAGATAAAAAGGCTATGTTTAAAATTATAGAGGTGACTAAAGAGGAATCACGATCGTAGAGATGCCTCGACATGACAAAGAAGCATCCTATAATGACAACATTCCTAACAAATCCAAACAATCCCTCTGATAAGCGCCTCAGGGACAAACCTGATCCTTAGTTCAATCTAAGAGGTTGACCCTTCCTGAGCTACCTTAACCCAGAAGGAATGCTAAGTCAGAGTTCATCACAAGGACTAAGATAGACAATGATCGTAGAGTAGATTCAGCAGTGAACTCAACATCGTAGTTCAACCTCGACGATCGTAGTCCTCCCAAAGGATACACTAACTTAGGGAGAGCTAAGGGCAGATCAGTATTATCCACATTATTTAAAATCCTGGAGCCCAGCAGAACTCGACACGTGCCCTACTATGCAGATCGTGAGGAGGGAAGTTACAAATATAACTTAAAAAGGTTTTTTAAAAACCCACCCCAAAATTTCAAAAAGCTCATCTCTCTCTCTTACTACCAGCAAAAACCCTAGCTTTCAGAAATGCTCAATCAACCTAAGTTCAATCAATGGCTGCTTCAAATGTTATCTCTGGTTATCAACTCTGCTTCGATGAATTCAAGACAACCGACCCTAAGTTTCACCAGATTTTGTCTCTTCTGAAGAAAATTGGTCTTGAAGACGCCCTGAGCACCAGCACATGGATATACCCGAAGCTGGTGAAAGAGTTCTACAGCAATGGAGTCTTTAAGAACGACATCATCTCTACAAGGGTCAAGTGGGAACAAATTACACTCAAAGCTGAAGATATAAAATTAGCCCTAGGTTTCAAATCAAAGGGACTTGTATATATAGAGGTCATCGACTTTCATGAAGGTCTGAAGAAGATGTGTCACACAAAAGTTTTAGAACGTCAAGGGATACGAGAAGAAAGAGTTTCCCCAAAAGTATAAGTTTCTGGCTGACATTGTTGGGAAGTGCATATGCTGTAAAAGCTCTGGCCATGACTCTGTGAATGAAATTCAACTGAAGCTCATGACAGCAATCTACTTCAAGATTCAACTCAACTATGGGGCCCTACTTATCGGTTGGATTGGGAAATGGATACTCAGTTCAAAGAAATCAAAGAGCTCTGGAAAAATTCTCTATGGGCGGTTCATAAGCATAATCCTGCAATCAGCTCTGAGTGACAAAATTGGGGACAATGAAGGAGAATCTATCAATCCTAACAGAAAAATAACCCATCAACTGTTTCAAAAATGGAAAAGAAATCCTACAGAAAATGTCAGAATGATGTCTAAATCCAGTGGAAGGACTGGTGAAGCAAATGAATCTGGGCTACCAGGAAACATGTCAGTTGTGAAGGAAACTGATGAAGAAGAAGAAATTAATAAAGAGGAACACATCACTTTGATCAGAATAAGCAAGGGAAATAGGAAAATGAAGGCTCAAACTACATAAGAACCTCAAGGATCAACTACTGATGCACCCCAAGAGAGTTCAGGCACTAAGGAAATAAAGAGGAAATAACAACTTTCTGAGGAAGAAGAAGACAAAGCTACCATCTCTCAGCTGCTTAAGAAGGGAAAACTCAGCCATAAATCAAAGAAGTCTTCACTCACCTCGATCGTAGAGTCACTACCGATCATAGAGTCCAGACTTACCAACCTATCACATGTGGAGATTGCAACAATTTCTCAAATGAACAAACTTTGGTGAGTCAAGTCAAGTTGAAGAGAAGTGCTAAAATTTGTGGCTCGACCTATGAGGATAAAGAAAAAGCTTGTCAAGAAATACATTCTAGTCAATGAAGGAATCTTAAAGGAAGAAGACAGAAGAATAGCTATCGAAAAGGGGCTACCCGAAGCTAGTGAGGAGAATAAATCTCGAGTTGAGGGGGAGCTTCCTGAAGAACTGAAATAGATAGAGGATCAGATTGAGGGGGAGCCTCGCGAAATCCCTATGTCAAAGAAGGCTATAGCTGAGGAGGAGCTGCAAAGAGATTACCAGGAATCTCCCTCAGTTCCTCAAGAAATCTTAGCTTCTAAAACTGTAGAAATGGAGAGTGTTGAAGCTATGGAGGTGGAGAGAACAGAAGAACAGAGAAGAGAAGCGGAGATGATTGATGTGGTGGAAATTTCAAATGAAGAAAAGGAAGACTGGGAAGAAGAAGAGGATGACGAAGTAGAAATTATTGCAGTAGGCTGTGATGGATATAGAAGAGCTAACTACAATCAGTTATTCTCCTACTTGCCTATGATGCCCTATTACAGAGCCCAAATTCTTAACTCCTGGGATCATATGTTCTGGACTTTCAAAGTTTATCCAGCAATCCCAGTGCTTGCTCACGGATTCCCAGGCAACCTCACGTTTTCCCAGAAGCTAATCACTAACCCTCATTCTTCAGAATCTGGGCATGAGGTACAATCAATTCCCATCTCTTTCAGGGTTAATCACTGTTCTCCATCCACCTTTAACCAATTCTACGAATTGCCAAGATGGTTAGAAGTGATAATTCATCCACTAAATAAATTTCCAGCTACAGAATCCCAACATTCTGTAACTGATGAACCAAATATGCCTAATTTTATATTGATCCAACTCCTACCATCTCTCACTCTATGAATATTGATTCTACTCCAATCGTAGAGTCACTTCCTTCTGAAACTCAACCTCACACACCTGCTCATCCTTCAGATATTCCTTCCTCATCAACTAATAAGTATTTTGATCTTGATCTTGTTTTCTACAATCTACAAAATCAAAATAAGAGAACCTCTCCTCCAAATACTCAGTAACTCCTTGAGCTTCTCTCCGATCTCCCTACCAAAACGAAGCTGTCTAATGCATCTCAGAAAGTGACCAAGGATATTCAAAAAGATCTTGAAGTTCACTCTGAGCTTGTTCATAATAGGCTGATGTGATGCCCCCAAATTTTGACCGCCACTTGGTCACTCGAATTCGGTTCGTCACGTTCTCATGGTAACACCATAATAACTAAAACCACACATTTACAACCAAAGATCTAATTTAGAATAATATACAATGTTTTTTTATAATTATTTCCCCAAGTCTCGCAACTTACAGTGCTTAATAGAATACATAATAATATCGAATAAAGACTTATTACATAATTCTACTTAAGCTTAAACATAGTCTGAAAATAGTCTTAATACAACATAATAAATTTAAACATAAAAGGGACAAGCTAGTCAGTAGCCTTGCCCTTGCCCTTGTCTTTTCTAGAGACACATCTCTGTCCCGCCTTAACTCAAAGGTTTTAAATAAGCAAGAATGAGCACAAATTGCCCAGCAAGTAATATACAACAAGGGTAAGGAGTTTTATAACACAAGTTTGAGATATCGAAGTATCATCTCTAAGATAGTTCAGAGTTTCAGAATAATATCATGAATAATGAATATCAACAATTCTTGGAATAAGAACAATAATTTAATATAAATTAACAGATATATATGAATTCAAAAACTATCAAGGTATCCGACTGGATAACAATTTATACTGAGCATTCACTAAGGACTATTGAACATCTACTACAATTACCAATATTAAACTGATAACCCAAAAGAATTAAGTACTATAGATGATCAGTCTAGAATACTTTAAGTTATGCATAATACCACAGTAATAATATACACATGTGTCTGGGTTCCCAACAACATACATTCCCCTTACCTTAAGGGTTGTTCAACTCAGTTTTCAAGATTTCCGCACCAATCAATTGGTTTGGACAGTTTTATAAACATGCATATAATCTAGCTGAATTAAATGGCATAGTGTTGGTCGATTTCGCAATCAATGAATACGTGGAAGTATACACGGTCAATAAGTAATAAAGTGAAAGTAGAGTATCGTTCCCACGAGGAATTATTTAATAAAAATCACCAAGTACTAATTCTTAACCAAACTAATTTTATTTAAACAATCTCAAATCGTGAATTTTCTAATTAAGAAAACTAAATTAACTAATTAAACTGAATTACTTTATAAATGAATTCAAATAAATAAAGATTAAGACTTCAATATCCCCAATTATGAACTATAAATCAATTATCCAATTATCCCAATTATTATGCCTACTGAATTGTTAACAGGAATTCTTAATTGCCAAAAGTCATTTTCCCAGTGATCAATTGCCTTCTATTTAATCCAGATTAATCTTGCTATATTCCTATGCAAAACAATTGAATTAAACTCTTTTCAATCCCAATTCCTTATGTGTTACATGCGGCAAACAGATATTTCCATTCTATTCACAAACCTAATTATTCACTGTGCAAATAACTAAGTCACATGTTATCATGCCCAGTTCTAACCCTAGAATTCCTCTTTCAATTCCTTTTAGAGTAACAAGGTAATTACTGATCAGATAATTAATCAATAAGCTCAAGACAAGATAAACAATTCAATTTGACATAAAATAATTGGAATAAATCAAATAACTAATTTATAGACATAAAATGTTCAATTGAAATCTTAATAAAAGAAATTTAGTTCATAATTAATGAATTAAAACCAAGAATCTACAACTGAATAGACATTAAACGATAAAAGTATGATAAGAGAAGAGAATAGAATCTGTTGTCAGCAAATCTCATGCTCCCTCTTTATCCCTGCTCTTGATCTTCAATGATCTCCAAGTTGCTTCAATCTCCAAAACTAATAAGAACTAGGGTTTATATTCTAATCTAATGGAGTATATCTATAATCTAATCTATGCAATCTCCCTTTATTTTATGCCTTACATCATGTATTTATAGGTTACAAGTCCAATTTTTAGCTTAGAACAAACCCAATCCAATTTGGAGTCAAAAGTGTCAAAATTACCAAAAAGCGCGTTCAGTCAAGCACTCAACCTCTTTCCCAGGCCTTCAAATACCAAAAGCACAAAGCTCAAACATTCCTCCCAGGTACCTCGGCTGACAAGCATAGGCAAAAATGGGCGCCTCGGCGCTGCCACATGTTCTGACATTTTTGGCTCCGACATTCTTTGGGAAAATGGCCATAACTTCTTCGTCCGAACTCCAATTTCGATGATTCAAGATGATCCGGAAAGAGGAGAAGTAGATATACAACTTTTATTATTTAAGTGTTTCGAAATAAGGTCTGTAGCAATACTCAAATTGGATCTGAAGTGACTGCTGTGTAAATGGCAAGCCAAAAACGCGAATCTAGCCACTCCGAACGTCGATCCAAGTAACTTTTGTCCCAAATCCTACAAAACAATGTAAAACATGCATGAATGGACACAAACACTTAAAAACTATTCTAAAAGACTTGAGAACAACAATAAATTAAGTCTGAATGTATCCAATTCATGTGTATAAAACTCAATCATCAAATACCCCCAAACTTAAACCTTTGCTTGTCCTCAAGAAAAAACACAAAAGAACTAAAAATAAACAAATTAACTCAACTACATGAATGCATATGCATGATCTACTTCCTAATATACCTACGAACCCAGTAATAAATTAGTATGATATACAGCAACTGGCGTCAAAGATACCATTGGTACTTAAACAATATATCCAATCAAGTCAAAATCCATAACTCTAACCAATTAGTCAATCCAAACCTGTCATCACCCATGTTGTGCGCATGTGCTTGTTAACCTTTCTAACCAACCACAATTCAAGATAATCACATAACAAACTTCTTAAAAGGAAAATTTCAGTTCCAATTCAATTACTTTTGTGAACATGACAACTCCGGTTAAAACTAAGCAATTACCAAGTCTTAAGGTAAATACGGGATTTATTTATACTCTTATTCAATCACGAGGGCATTTTTGCTCTTTCTCGTGTTTTATTCATTTTTTTTTCTCATGGATGTGCAATGTCCTATTCCCTTAGTCTTTTCAGTGCTACCTTAATGAGCTTTCGACCAACGACTCCCAAGCCATTAAAACCTTAGGGCGCTAGGTGTAAAGACAATCCCCTCGGGCTTACTTACTCAAGTAACAAAGACCACAAAACTAGACAAGCATGCCACGATGTTTATTATCTTTTTTTTTCTTTTCATCATTTTTTTTCTCTTTTTTTCTTTTTCATTATGTATATATATATATATCCCATAGATTCCCCCAAACTCAATCTTTTACGTCATTCTAACCTTTACCGCCAATTCACTAATTTCCTTAAATTTTAACCAAGATTTTCCCTCAGAAACAAATTGTGAAACCCTTGAACCAAGTGGATTGAAATAGTTAAACTTTAGGTGTTTGGCCAGGTTACATAAGTTTAAAGACAATCAGATTATCATCATGATCAAAATTAGCACTCATCATCAATTATCAACACTTATTCAGTTAACATGCAAAACCAAACTTATCATAAAGTAGAGCTAAAACCACACCAACCTATCACATGATTCATGCAAAAAAAATTCAATTATACTACATGAACACATACTAATGCAAAACATATATGAATATTCAAATAACTACCATGTATTATATACAACCTAAAAAAACACAATGCTAACACAAAAAAAAACGAACTACCATGCAGATAACTAACTATATGCACTACGACACTAAAATGCCCCCAAACTTAAACTAGACATTGTCCTCAATGGTCAAATAGAAAAAATTAAAGCAAGAGGACTTCCCGAAAATATAGCAATCTTCCTCCTTGTCCGCTAAGTTTGGAGAATAGGCTAGGCACATGGAACAAATTGGGCACCACTCTTGAATTTGACTTGGATAACCTGTAAACCATGATAGACACAATTTTATTAAATACTAAATAAATGCAAATTCAAAACTACTAATATAAAACCTAATAAAAACTAAAAATAAAAATTAAACTTGGGTTGCCTCTCAATAAGCGCTTGTTTTATAGTTTCAGCCTGACTTCTTCAATTCTCTATCCAATTCTCCTACGAAAATTAAGGAACCCTCCATCCATCAGTAGCAATGTCTCTTTTGGGAGTTCCCATTAGTAAAGACCCTTGAATTAAAGTCACCTAACATGCTCTTTGTAGATAGGTTCCCTATTAAGAACGTCTAACAACTAGGTGTTTTCTCCATTATGTCTATGATCAGATTGGGGCATTGAAGCTTAATAAACATAATGGGATCTTCCTCTATCTTCTCCTTTTCATCCCACCATGACTCCACAACTGCACTAGCTCTTATGCACAAAGAGCTTTGCCGACGACATGACTGCCAATTGGGCATGGTTTTGCAAAACTGCCCGGATTATTGAACTTTGGTGGAGGAGGCACATGGGATACTAATGAAATTGGTTCATCTTCGTTGGTACTCAAAGTTAGATCTTCGTCGATCTCCTTTTCTTGGTCTCCAAGTCTTTCCTCTCTTTCAACATTTATATCATTTGGCACATCCGGTTGCAGATTTGGTTTGGGTTCACCATCAGTCTCGAAATTCATGTCATAGAGCCAAGGGTATTGAGGACAAATGTTTGAGGCATTGGTTAGTTGTTCTGTTTGGTTCGTAAAATTTTGACTCAATATCTCTTGATTAATCCTCCTTTCCTCACATGAAGCTATGTACTTGGACAAAGTTTCCTCCAAATTTGAATGTTCTTCCTGTTGTAGTGGAGGTGGACACGAGAAATCCGGTGGGTATGTTGGACTTGGAGCATAAAATTGATCTTGATGAGTATGGCTCCATGAAAAATCTGGGTGATACCCCCAATCTTGATAATAGTTATTAGGATAGACATAATTATTGGGGTAATCACCACCATACTGTACCGGCTCGAAACTGATGGAGCATTGATGACTCATATGATTTCCAGCACAATAATCACAAGTAACCGCCACACTTTGACGACGTTGAGCTTTAAAAGCTTCAAACATCCTCGAAAGTGTCTCCATCTCAGTCTTGACAATGCAGAAAGTTTCTCGAGTCCGTCGATCTCCTCTCCCTCATTTCGAGTCATTCTTGCCATCCTTTGACTCAGATGGTCAGGTAAACCTCCAACGTCTTCGAAGTTGCCTCTATAGAAGATGTATTAAGTCCATCAATCCCTGTTTCCCTTGGTTGAGTGAAGAATGTGTATGGCCATTGATACTCAAACTCATCCATGGTACCTGAAAAGAAAGAAATATAGGAAGAGAATTAAAAATAAAAATGTTTAAATTAAGACTAATTTGATTGAAATTAATGAACTATAAATCCCAATTATTATGCCTACTGAATTGTTAATAGGAATTCTCAATTACCAAAAGTCCTTTTCCAAGTGATCAACTGCCTTCTATTTAATCCAGATTAATCTTGCTATATTCCTATGCAAAACAATTGAATTAAACTCTTTTCAATCCCAATTCTTTATGTATTACATGCGGCAAACAGATATTTCCATTCTATTCACAAACCTAATTATTCACTGTGCAAATAACTAATTCACATGTTATCATGCCCAGTTCTAACCCTAGAATTTCTCTTTCAATTCCTTTTAGAGTAACAAGGTAATTACTGATCAGATAATTAATCAATAAGCTCAAGACAAGATAAACAATTCAATTTGACATAAAATAATTGGAATAAATCAAATAACTAATTTATAGACATAAAAGGTTCAATTGAAATCTTAATAAAAGAAATTTAGTTCATAATTAATGAATTAAAACCAAGAATCCATAACTGAATAGACATTAAACGATAAAAGTATGATAAGAGAAGAGAATAGAATCTGTTGTCAGCAAATCTGATGCTCTCCTCTTGCTCCTGCTTTTGATCTTCAATGATCTCCAAGTTACTTCAATCTCCAAAACTAATAAGAACTATGGTTTATGTTCTAATGTAATGGAGTGTATCTCTAATCTAATCTATGTAATCTCCATTTATTTTATGCCTTACATCATGTATTTATAGGTTATAAGTCCAATTTTTAGCTTAGGAACAAACCCAATCCAATTTGGAGTTAAAAAGGTGTCAAAATTCGCCCAAAAACGCGTCGCGCCCGCACTCACACTCTTCTTCCCCAAAGGTTCTCAGAGTCTTTGGCAATAACGCTCAAACACTCGCTCCCCCAAATACCGAAAGCATAGGCCAAAAATGGGCGCCCCGGCGCTGCCACATGTTCTGACATTTTGCAAACTAGTTTACCTTTTCCCTCTAATTCCAATTGTACTCATGAATTATTTGAGCTAATTCATTTTAATCTATGGGGTCCTTATAAGATTGCTATTAGAAATGGTTTTAAATATTTTGTGACCATTGTGGATGATTTTTCTCGTGTTGTATGGACTTTTCTTTTGTCTACTAAGCAACATGTTTTTAAAATCTTGAAAGATTTTTTTACTTCAGTTCATACCCAGTTTGGCAAACCTATTAAACCTTTCCGAAGTGATAATGTGACTGAATTTTGCAATCATTTTATATCTACCATTCTCACCAAATTAGGAGTGTTACATCATACTTTTTGTCCAAAAACACCACAACAAAATGGTGTTATGGAACGCAAACACAGAACTCTTTTAAATATGTCTAGGGCCCTAAGGTTCCAAAGTGTTTTACCCAAAGTTTTCTGGGGTGATTGTCTTCTTGCTTTTAATTATCTTTTAAACAGGGTACCTAGTTCTATTCTTCAGTTTAAGACTCCTTATGAGATCTTATTTCATAAATCTTCATCCGATTCTCATTTTAAGACTATTGGTTGACTTTGTTTTGCTTCTCAGCATAATCTTGATAAGTTTAACTTTAGATCTGTTAAAGCTATATTGCTAGGATATCCTCTTACACAAAAGGGTTACAAGCTTTACAATTTAGAAACTAAACAAGTCTTTATTTCTCGTCATGTTATCTTTCATGAAACCAGTTTTCCTTTTTTATCTACAAATTATAATCCTCCAACCCAGCCATTTATCCAACAATATGACATCACTCATTTTAATAATGTTGATATTTGTCAAACCCCTTGTACACAGTTTTTTCCTGATTCTTTACAATTCATATCCTCATCTGATCATTCTTCCTTGGATTCTCCAGTTCCCTCTCTTCATGCTGCACACGATTGCTCAAACCAATCTTCTCCCCATCCTCCTATTTTAATTTCGTCCACATCTTTTCCACCTAGTGTTTTCCCTATTGCTTTCCCTAGAGTTTCTACCAGACCTAAAAGCAAACTCGTTTGGCATTCCCAGTATCATTTTCCTTCTTTGGTTCTATATTCAAATATGTCTTCTGTTGATTCTAAATATCCAGTCACCAATTACTTATCATATGGTGTTTTGATCCATCTCGCTTGCAATTTATTAGTAATTTGGCTGTTATCCAAGAACCTACCAGTTATACACAAGCTATCCACGATCTTAACTGGGTAGATGCAATGAATAAGGAGTTAGTTGCTTTAGAAGCTAATAACACTTGGACTGTTACACCTCTTTCATCTTGTCACACTCCTATTGGCTGTAAATGGGGTTTTAAGGTGAAATATAATGTTGATGGCAGTGTGGAACGATATAAAGCTCATTTGGTGGCTAAGGGTATACTCAAACTGAAGGCATTGATTACACTGAAACTTTTGCTCCCGTGGCTAAAATGGTAACTGTTTGAGCTTTGTTAGATATTGTTTCTATTAGAGGATGGCCCATTCATCAACTTGATGCCAACAATGCTTTCCTCCATGGTGATTTACTCGAGGAGTTATACATGACACCTCCACCTGGTTATTCTATCCTGAAACAGTCTACAAAAGTTTGTAAACTCAACAAATCCCTCTATGGCTTAAAACAAGTATCACGACAATGGTTTGCCAAACTAACAAGTGCATTATTATCTGCCGGTTACACTTAGTCTAAAGCTGATTATTCTTTGTTCATCTCTCAAACTTCTTCAGCCTATACCTTGGTCATTATTTATGTTGATGATATCTTAATCACAGGTTCTAATGAGCAAGAAATACTTCAGTTGAAACACATGTTACATTCAGCCTTCACTATCAAAAATTTGAGCCATATAAAGTATTATCTGGGTTTAGAAGTCAATAGATCTTCTTAAGGCATTTTTGTTCATCAAAGTAAATACATTCTTGATTTACTTCATGATTTTGGCATTCTTGATTCCAAGCCTTTTTCCATTCCTATGGAACAACATATTAAACTACATGAATCTACTAGTGAGTGTCTTATGGATGTCACTTCTTACAGGTGTTTGATTGGAAAATTACAATATCTCATTATGTCTCGACCATGTATTTGCTACACAGTTAATCACATCAGTCAATTTTTACAAGCTCATGAATAGACCAGGAGTGTTATATTACTGAAGTAGAATTTCAATAGAGTTGATACACATCATGGTGCCCATATTGCTGCTACATTACAAGATCATTCCAAGTCACAAGTAACTGAACTGAAGCATCAAATACAAAGGTGTTTAGCACACGTGGCACAAACAAATGTAGCACAGTTAGTTTAGTTTGTCAATTTTCCTTAATTATAATTTCATTAATACAAATTATATAGTTTAGTTAGACATTCAGCTGTAACAGAGTAGCTATTCCCAGTTAAGTCAATACATATTTTTTGTATCTATAGATTAGAAAGTTGTACTATAAATACTCTACTATAACTTCATTATACAGATAAGAAAGAATAAAGAGTTCTTCATTTCATAGTTTATGTTTCTTATCAAATTGGGTGCCCACCAGGGATGAGCTCACGAAGCTTTTTGAATTACAGAACGACTCAACCCAGCCTCGTCCATGTCTAGCCACAAGGGAGTTAGAATAATCTTCAGGTGTCAAGTACCATTTTAACTAAATCTCAATAAATTCAACCATTCCATCATTTGTTAACATCATTATTTTCATTCATTCTAAAATTGGGACGATATTTGCATGATAAATATTGACAACTAAAAATCGAGGATGAGTCCCAGGCCCAGCCCAATCCACTACTCCATAGTCCACTCCCTTCCTAGCAGGCTGCAGCTACGGACCAAGGGTCCAAGTGTCCAACTATAAGACCCCAACTTTTATGAATACTAATTAATTTTTCTCGAAATATATTTTTGAATATTATGGTGTGGATTTGATATAATGTTTTAGTTGTGGGTAATATTTACAAATTTTGCAAAGTAAGCAAGTGGTTATATAATATTCGATTGGTCAGGGAATATTTGTTTTAACAAAGAATATTCGTACGAAGGCACAATCATTGGTGGACCCCACAACGAAAGTATTGTCGGAGTTAGAAAATGCCAGAAATATCTTTTATAAAAATAACGACGAAAGTTTTATCGTTAAGCTGTTGAACTACCCTTAGAGTAAAAGTAATAAGAATGTCTGGCGCATAAGCAAGTACACGGTATTGTACAATATCTTTGATTATTGATGATTACGTGAGAAGTCACTCGCTTATACTCAATTATTGCTACATAATTCTTTGCGATAATATCTCTCATATTATTGATTCAATTATTGTCACAGTATCATCTGCATAATATTTATTATTATTAAATTAATAATTGAGATGACAAAGTTATTCATATTATTATTTGAAATATTGACGATGTCTAGAAAGTTTTGTCGAGGAGAGGTTTGGTCACCTAATTGCGCGTCAATAGGGAGAAATCCTTACCGGAAAGCCCCCTCTTTCTTGGGAATGATTTGGTTGTTAAATATTGTGAGTTATAATATTAATGATGAATAAGTTCGTGTTAATTAATGATGAAATTGATATTTCTATTGTGTTAGGATTATTAGTGTTAATGGAAATCAATATTTATTTCGATAATAATTGATTTCTGGAGGTTATATTGACCAATCGGGTAATTAATCAGATAAATGAGTAATTAATTGCTATTAATTCACATGCTTATAACTATTTGTTTACATGTATGTACTATTGATTCACATGCATGTACTATTACGGGAGGTGGTGCAAGATTGATAATACTTGCATGACTAAATTAAAAATAGAGGTATAGATGAAGGTACTATATTGTAACTATTTTTTTCACATGTATAGAACTATTGATTCACATGAATGTACTATTGATTCACATGCATGTACTATTAGGAGAGGTGGTGCAAGTTTGATAATACTTGCAGGACTAAATTAAAAATGAAAGAAAAGATAAAGGTATTATAGTGTAATATTTCGAACCCTAAAACGTGCAATTATTGAAACTATATTTTCCTAAAAATAGAATCTCATTCTTCTTTCATTCTCACCAATTCACTAAGACTCACAAGAGCAATTATAGAGAGAGAAGCTATAGAGAGAGAAGCTATAGTGAGAAAGAAGAAGAGTATTCTGCTACTTCACTATTCCAGTATCCAATCTTCTTCTAAGGTAAGGGATATTATTTTTGTTCAGTATTCATAAGGAATAATATTTTCTTCCATACTTTGTAGTATGTGAGTAATATTATTTCATCTTGTATTCCTGATTATACCCTCATTTTGTTAAAGTATTGCTTCTATACTCCGTGAAATTAGTAGAATATCCTAGAAATTTGCGCTTCATCTAGTATCATTTCACAAGGATATTTTTTGCACATTCTTGTTAAATTTTAAGCTTTTCATGTCGGAGTACTGTCCATGGGTACTATTCATTTATATAGTACTATTCACGGGTACTATTCACAAAGTACTATTTATGAAGTACTATTCATGAGTTCTATTCACTGAGTATTATTCTCGAAGTACTATTCACCCGGGTACTATTCACCTGGAGTACTATTCATGACAAAAAATTGATTTCTTTTCGGTCCAAATCATTTTGATACAATATCATTCTTGAATTTTACTCCACAAAGCAGTATCATGTTGGCAATTTGATCATTATTGAATTCTGGATAAATTAAATTATAAATCTTTAAAAATTTATCCTTTGCTTTCTTTTAATTGAGTTATTATATCATTGTCATCATCCTCATGCTTATATTGTGATGAAAGTCATCTTTGGCTTATGTGCGTAGATGGACTGTTGATTGGTATGATTATGACTACGGATCATTTGGTATAATCATGACCCTTAATGTTACAAATGATGTGGTAAAAGTCCTTATTGGCCTGTAGTGCATTGATGGACAGTTGCTGGTATGTTCATAACCATTGGTGAAAACACGAATATCCTTGGCCCGTAGTGCATGGATAATTTGTGGTCGTGATACTAATGAATATCCTTGGCCTGTAGTGCAGGGATGATTCGATGATGTGGTTTATTTATTAGGCTGAGTCTCAGCGATAAAATTGATGATAAACTTTTTAAATTATAGAAGATAGTAGATATCATGCTCTACTTGACTCTTCTAATGGATTGCTTGTTCCGCTGCAGTTAAACTTGTTGTTTATTAGTTTAACATTATTGAAGGCTAACGATAATTTATTCTGCATTATCTTAGTCATAATATTTCTTACTGTGCTAGTTGAGCTCACCCTTTTGCTTTCGCTGTTCTCTTCAGAAAATGAGAACGTAGTCGGGACTAGTCGGGGAACAGAGTGACGGTCCGAGATGGTGGTTATAGTAGTCCTCACTATTTTATGAAATAGTGTGATAATTTTAACGCCCCCAAATCCGGGTCCTAAATCACCACAGATTTGGTACACTAGTTCTAACTATTGCGGAAGATATAAACATAAATTGTTTATACATTAAACATTATACACTATCCCCAAGGTCGAGTAACCATAACTTATACACAATTCAATATCATATCTAACATACAATGTTATTATAATAAATTATCATTATAAATCTAGAAGACACATAGTCCCAAGTCAACTTGGCTTTAACTTTTCCTCAGATCCCACGATTCGCCTTAATCTGCAATGTTTATCATGATATAGCAAGGGTGAGCAATAAGTTTTCCTAGTAAGTTTAAGTTCAATAAATTAAGGATATATCATAATGGAAAGATTTTGAATAATAGTTGGCTAACATTCAACAATATAATTGTGAACTAGCATGGACAAATTTTCATAGCTGAACCAACATTGAACATAAACATATCAGTTATATTTGGATCGAATGGTAATGAAGGTGATAAGCCTTTCATACCTGATGAACTCATACAATATGCACATAGTGCGATTCAACAATTCATAGACATGGTATAATCAACAATGATTAACCATAAGTATATTTGAATAATTATAACTCAGGGTTGAGTTAGAGAGAACTTGCCTGTACCGTTGATTACCGTTATGAAAAATAACTTAGCTTTATCCGAAAACCTAATATAGATAATATCGATCTCCAAATATTAGAATAATATCATCACAGTATAAAATAACCTAAACACATTACCACATAATCCTATCCGTCTATACAACACATAAGACCTAGTATCAAGTCAAAATATTGTAGTCTGAGTTGAGTTCGGTACTATTATGATATTCGACGGCTTAGTCGGACAATTATCGAGTTTAAGATCAATTAAACTCTGCCTAAACACTTAACAATTATCTTAGATAATTATATTATCAATCAAAATAGGCTTATAAAAATTTTCAAGTAATTATTACTATTTATCATGATTTTTCAATCATTAATATCATATTTATATGATTTAAATACCACATAATTTCTTTATCATTAATACTTATTTAATATTAAATATTAATAAAATCCTTAACATAATATTATAATATATTTATAATATCTCAAAGTATTTTTAATACTTTATTATTACCATTAAATGATTTTAAATTAATTAAAACCATTATTAATTATCTCATCATTAATATTAAAATATTAATATTTTCATAAAAAATATCAAAAGTTATATTTTATAACTTAAAATATCTTTATACAACATAAATAATTTTTATATGATTTTTAAATCATTAGTTCTATTTTTCCATAATTTATTTAATATATTTATTAAATAAATTAATTACCATTAATATTGATTTATTAATAAAATTCATCACAAAAAATATTAAAAGTCATTAAAAATAACTTCAAATATTTTCTTATACCATAATATAATTTTAAATGATTTTTTTCAAGTTTAAAATCATCTTTAAATAATTTATTTAATATTATAATTAAATAAATTAAATATCGTATGTAAGACCCCAACTTTTATGAATAAAGAATAATTTTCTCGAAATATATTTTTGAATATTATGGTGTGGATTTGATATAATGTTATAGTTGTGGGTAATATTTATAAATTTTACAAAGTAAGCAAGTGGTTATATAATATTCGATTGGTCGGAAAATATTCGTTTTAACAGGGAATGTTCGTGCGACGGACAATCATTGGTGAACCCTTATTAACTAAGTATTGTCATTAGTAGTTAGAAAACGACAAAAATATCTTTCTATAAAAATAACTATTGAGGTGTTACCGTTAAAACTGTTGAACTACCCTTAGTAAAAGTACAATAATATGCGTGATTGCATAAGTAGACACTTGATATTGATTATTGATGCTTACGTGAGAAGTCACTCAGCTTATACTCAATTATTGCTACAATAATTGCTTTGATCATATCTCTCATATTATTGATTCAATTATTGTTACAGTATCATCTACATAATATGATATATTATTAAATCAATAATTGAGACGACAAAGTTATTCATATTATTATTTGCAATATTGACAATGTCTAGAAGTTCTGTCAAGGAGAGGTTTGGTCACCTAATTGCGCTCCAATAAGGAGAAATTCTTATCGAAAAGCCCCCTGTTTCCTGGGAACGACCTGGTTGTTAAATATAGTGAATTATAATATTAATGATGAATAAGTTCGTGTTGATTAAAGATGAATTTTATAGTTCCATTGTGTTGGAATTATTTGTGTTAGTATAATTGATGTCTGGAGGTTATATTGTTCAATCGGGTATTCGGGACACTTTTTGTGTCGGAGTACTATTCACGGGTTACTATTCATGAGTTACTATTCACGGGGTACTATTCACCCGTCAGATATATTTCTTTTTGGTCCAAATCATTTTTGGGTACAATATTATTCCATGAGGAGATATGCTAATTTTTCAGACCAATGGTTGAAGATATAATAGTAAATTAATATGGACCGCTAGTGGAAAGTATAATACTAAATCAATATGAATCGCTGGTTTAAAGTTTTAATAGTAAATCAATCTGGACCGTTCATGAATTAGTTACTATTCATTCCATTCTCCTATAAATAGAAGTTCATTCCTTCATTATTTCTTACGAATTCACTGAAACTCTAGAGAGAGAAACTATAGAAAGAAAGAAGAAAAATATTCTACTACTTCACTAGTTCAGTATTCAATTTTTCTAAGGTAGGGAATATTATTTGTTGTACTCATAAGGGGTATTCTTTCTTTCTTATTCATGAAGAGAACTTCTGTTATTCCATTCTTTATTATTCTGTTGGAATAACCTGTATACGCGGGATACCCTATACTTGGTGAAATTCTTCTGTTATTCCATTCTTATTATTCTGTTGGAATAACCTGTTTATGTGAAGTACCGCATACATGGTGAAATTCTTCTAATATTTCGTTCTTTATTATTCTGTCGGAATATCCTGTCTGTGCATTTACGTGGGACTGGGTTCCATTATTTATTATTCTCATTTAATATCCTGTTTTGTACGCTTACGCCTAACCTCGGTTCCATTATTTATTATTCTCGTCTCAAATATCCTGCGTGTATAGCGCTACGGGACTTTAATTTCCATTATTTATTATTCTATTGGGAATAACCTGTCGGTGCAGTCTATCGCACGCATGGTGAATCCTTCTGTTATTCCATTCTTTATTATTCTGTTGGAATAACCTATCTATGTGGATTACCACATGCATGGTGAATGATCCTGTGTATTCATTCCTTATTAAATTGTGGAAATGATCTGTATACGTGGATTACCGCATGGCGGGTGAAAATTCATTTACAATTTCATATATTATATTATATTCAGTTGGTTAAAGCTTTGGCTTCTATACTCTATGAAATTAGTGGAATATCCTTGATATTTGCGCTTCATCCAAAGATCTTTTATGGAAATATTCTTCCGAGCATTCTTGAATTTTATTGCACAAAAGCAAAGATCATGTTGACAATTTGGACGTTATTGAGTTCGTGATAAATTAACTTATAAATCTTTAAAATTTATTCTTGAACTCGCTTTTATTGAATTGTCATCATCCTCATGCTTATATTATGTTGAAAGTCATCTTTGGCTTACGTTCATAGATGGACTTGGTATGATTATGACCAGGGATTATTCGGTATAATCATGACCGTAATGTGACAAATGATGTGGTAAAAGTCCTCATTGGCCTGTAGTTCATTGATGGACAATTGTTGGTATGATTATGACCGTGGATTATTCTTATAGTCATGACCATTGATGATTATATGAATATCCTTGGCCGTGTGGCGAGGATGATTCGATTTTATTTATTGTCGAGTCTCGGCCGATAAAGTTGATGAAAAACTTTTAAATCATAGAAGATGATGAGATTTTATACTTTACTTGACTCTTCTAATGGATTGCTTATTCTGCTGCAATTTTTGATCTAAAACTTGTTGTCTATTATATTCTATCAGTTGTTATACTGTTGAAGGCTATTGATAATTATTCTGCATTATCTTAGTCATAATATTTCTTACTAGGCTAGTTGAGCTCACCCTTTCTTTCACTGTTCTCTTCAGGGAATGAGAACGTAGCTGGGACTAGTCGGGGAATAGAGTGATGGTCCTAGATGGTGTATTAGTAGTCCTCACTATTCTGTGAAATAGTGTGATAATAAATGAAATGAGGACTCCATTGAGTGTGGATATTGTCTAGATGACAATATTCTTGTTTAAACTCTCAACTATGTTTTGTCGTATTTTACACGACTGTTGTATTATTAAGTTGTATTTGAATTTTGTACCATGTATCTGGTGACTCAAGATGGGTGATGTATACCTGTTTTGGGGCGTTAAAGTGTGACTACTAAAGCCATTTATCCTGGACCATCACTTCATTCCCCGACTCGTCCCAACTATATTCTCATTTCCTGAAGAGAACAATGAAAGAAAGGGTGAGCTCAACTAGCCCATTAAGAAATATTATGACTAAGATAATGCAGAATAAATTATCCTTAGCCTTCAACAGTATATCAACTGATAGAATACAATAGACAACAAGTTTTAGATCAACAATTGCAGCGGAAATAAGCAATCCATTAGAAGAGTCAAGTAGAGCATAAAACCTACTATCTTCTATGATTTAAAAAGTTTTTCGTCAACTTTATCGCTGAGACTCAGCTTAATAAATAAACCACATCATCGAATCATCCCTGCACTACGGGCCAAGGATATTCATGTAATCATCAATGGTCATGATTATACCGAATAATCCCTGGTCATAATCATACCAACAACTGTCCATTAATGAACAACAGGCCAATGAAGACTTTTACCACATCATTCATTACATTACGGTCATGATTATACCAAATAATCCCTGGTCATAATCATACCAAGCCCATCTATGCACGTAAGCCAAAGATGACTTTAATCACAATATAAGCATGAGGATGATGACAATGACATAATAATTCAATAAAACAAGTTCAAGGATAAATTTTAAAGATTGATAAATTAATTTATCCAGAAATCAATAACGTCCAAATTGTCAACATGATACTTCTTTGTAGAGTAAAATTCAAGAATGGTTAGAAGAATATTTCCATGAAAAGATGCTGGATGAAACGCAAATATCAAGGATATTCCACTAATTTCATGGAGTATAGAAGCCAAAACTTTAACCAAATGAGTATCATAGAATATATGAAACTGCAAATAGATTTTCACCCGTCATGCAGTAATCCAAGTAGATAGATCATTTCCATAATTTAATAAGAAATGAATACGAAGGGTCATTCACCATGCATGTAGTAATCCACATAGACATGTTATTCTAACAGAATAATAAAGAATGGAATAACAGGAGAATTTCACCATGTATGCGGTACTTCGCATAGACAAGTTATTTCAACATAATAATAAAGAATGGAATAATAGAAGAATTTCACCATGTATGCGGTACTTGATAGACAAAGTTATTCCAACATAATAATAAAGAATGGAATAATGTAAGAATTTCACCATGTATGTGGTATTTCGCATGTACATGTTATTCTAACATAATAATAAAGAATGGAACTGTGTCATGCGTAATCCGCATGCATGTAATCTTCCAAATGTAATAATAAAGAATGAAATCGAGTCATGCGTAATCCGCATGCATGCAAATATTCCAATGTAATAATAAAGAATGGAATAACAATAGAATTTCACGAGTGCATGCGATAGAACGCAAGATGAGATAGGTTATTCCAATGTAATAATAAATAATGGAACCAGTCATGCGTAATACGTGTCTGAGCAGACAGGATATTCCAAAGATAATAAAGAATGAAATAATGTAAGAATTTCACCATGATGCCAGAGATTTATGCCATGTATGAGTTATTCCAACATAATAATAAAGAATGGAATAACAGTAAGAATTTCACCATGTATGCGGTACTTAGATAGACAAAGTTATTCTAACATAATAATAAAGAATGGAATAATGTAAGCTCTCTTCATGAATACGAAAAGAAATAATACCCTTACCTCAAAAAGAAGATCGGATATTTGGAATAGTGGAGGTAGCGGACTTCTTTCTTCTTTCTCTCTATAATTTTTCTCTTATATAATTGCTCTATAGCTTTAGTGAATTGGTGAGAAATGAAGGAAGAATGAGCTTCTATTTATAGGAAAATATAGTTTCAATAATTGCACGTTTTGGGGCTCGAAATATTACAGTATAATACCTTCCTCTTTTTCTTCATTTTTAATTTAGTCATGCAAGTATTATCAAACTTGCACCACCTCCCTTAATAGTAAATAATGTGATTCAATAGTAAATCATGTGAATCAATAGTACTAGACATGTGAAAATACAAATTACAGTATAGTACCTCCATCTATACCTCTATTTTTAACTTAGTCATGCAAGTATTATTAATCTTGCACTAACTCCCCTAATAGTAAATGAATGTGAATCAATAGTACACACATGTGAACAAATAGTTATAATCATATGAATCAATAACAATTAATTGTTTATTTATCTGGTTAATTACCCGATTGGTCAATATAACCTCCAAACATCAATTATTATCAAAATAGATGTCGATTTTCATTAATACTAATAATTCCAACACAATGGAACTATCAATTTTATCTTTAATCAACACGAACTTATTCATTATTAATATTATAACTCACAATATTTAACAACCAGGTCATTCTCAGGAAAGATGGGCTTTTCGATAAGGATTTCTCCTTATTGGCGCGCAATTAGGTGACCAAACCTCTCCTCGATGTAAACTTCTAGACATCATCAATATTGCAAATAATAATATGAATAACTTTGTCGCCTCAATTATTGATTTAATAATATAACATATTATACGAGATAATACTATGACAATAATTGAATCAATAATATGAGAGATATGATGTAGCAATTATCTCGAGTAAATAATTGAGTATAACCGGTGACTTCTTACGTAAGCATCAATAATCAATACCGCAGTGCTACTATGCAACCACGCCATTCATCGTATTTTTTACTACCGAGTAGTTCAACAGCTTTTAACGGTAACACTTTCTCCGTTATTTTTATAAAATGATAATTTTGTCATCTTCTAACTACGACAATACTTCCGTTGTGGGGTCCACCAATGATTGTGCCGTCGTACGAATATTCCCTGTTAAAACGAATATTCCCCGACCAATCGAATATTATATAACAACTTGCATACTTTGCAAAATTTATAAATATTACCCACAACTATAACATTATATCAATTCCACACCATAATATTCAAAAAAATATTTCAAGAAATTTAAATCTTTATTCATAAAATTTGGGGTCTCACAATCTCCCCTCCTTATGGAATTTCGCCCTCAAAATTTACGTACGTACTTGGTATGCCGAAGAGGTGAGGATACATTAACTTTATTTCAGATTCTAACTCTTGAGGTATAACCTATGAGTGTCGAATATGATCCTTCTTATCCAAGATTTTAACACGTATATCCTCATACGTTAAATCTTCTGCTATCTCGTCTAGTTCTAATTCAATAATGTGGTTCGGGTCATCCACATATTTACGTAACATCGATACGTAAAAAAAACGTTATGAACACGCGACATACTTAGTGGTAAGGCAAGTTTATAAGCCACAGTTTCTACTCGATCGATGATTTCAAATGAGCCAATTAAATCGAGGGTTGAGATAACGCCTTCTTGAACCTTCTTCTTCACATTCATCAGCTCTGAGTATGTAGCTTGAGTGGCTTTAATTTTATCGATTAAAGTCGATTCTACTCGCATATTCATTATCTTCACGTGGGTCCCTAGAGTCTTTAACTCTATCTTCATCATTTGTAAGTTATACGAAATGGGTCTTTGTGTTAACAATGTCGCACTAGTAAATGTATACGATCTTCTAGTCAATGCGTCAGCTACTACGTTCGCTTTTCCACGATGGTATTGAATGGTATGATTATAATCTTTAACAACTCAAGCCAACGTTCATACTTTGAAGAAATGAAATGAAGAACAATTGCAGGGTCATACTTTGAGCCCTTAAATCTTTAAGTTCTCGTCTCAGGTTATAGGATATAAAGGTTTAATCATGTAATCTAGATGTCAAGGAACCATTATATAGCATAATATCAACTTAACATAACCTATTTAAGATCTGGGTCGTTCAAAGTAGTCAAGAAAATTGTTCTTGAACATTTCTGGGTTTTCGAGAAATGTTCTTGAGCAGTTTGGTCAACCCAAGTTTGACCATCATTAAATTCAATTCGGTTTAATATTTGGGTAATCTAGAGGCATGGATATGTAGTAATCATGTCAATCTAAAAGTATATGACAACAACATGGTCAAATAACTTAACAAAAACAAGATCAGAGGCCTGCAAAACGTTGTCAGAAATTCTGGGTTTCTAGGTTTGCCCAGATTTCCAGAATTCTTGCTCGGTCAACGTATTTTAACTGTTAATAACTTTTAATCTATACATGATCTGGGCTTGATTCAAGTTCCAGATCAAAGACCTTACAGCATACTACAAATACAAACATTTAAACAACCCAAACTATAAATAGGTAAAGATCTATGGGGTCTGACATTCGGTTGTCAGACCACACTTTTTCAGTTTTTCCAAATTTTTAAAATCTTTAATTTCGAGCATCTAGCTTTTATGGATCTGGGATCTAGCAACCCAGATCACTAAATGACACCCTCTAGTACCAATCTAAACAACAACTAACATAAAATCACATGATTTACAAAATTTAGGGTTTATACCTCATTCATGCTTTGATCTTGAATCTGATCTTTTTGATTTGTTCCTGGCTTGCTAATGATCACACTAGTGACTGATTCACTTAATATTTTTGTGGCTAAGGAGAGAGAAAAGTTTGGTTGAGTGTAAGAATGCAAATGAGCTTAGTTTGGTGACTTTTTCTCTCTTTGATCTATATATAAAATGATGAAATGCCTATGGCTGATCATGTGATCAGTTGTTGGCTGATTAAAGTTGATTACTAGACCACATGGCTAGCTTAGGGTTAGTCACCAACCACAAGTAGGGTTAGATCTACACTCCACCTCATTAAAATATTCAAAAGGGTAGTTTGGTCATTTGACTTGTAAAGCTAATGACAACTTGGTAACTTTTCACAACCCTTAGGGTTTGACCCTAAGGTTACACAAATTTATATTCTAGGCGTTTCTAATTAAGTTTTAAAAATAGAAAATTAAGATTTTTAAATTATAATTAGGATTTTCTAATTACATTAAAATTTCCTAATTACATTAAAATTTCCTAATCACATTCAAGCTTGCTAATTAAGGTTAGTATTTCCTTAATTAAAATTGCTAATTTAGCATTTAGGTTCCATAATTGTACATAAGGGTTTCCAGTTGAATAATTAGGGTTTTCTAATAATTAATTAGGGCTATCCCTAATTAAATATAAAATCAATAACATAAAAACCTTATACTTATTTTCAAGCTCCCAAATTAGGGTTTTAATATTTCAAATTAAGGTTTCAGATTTTCGAAACTAAAACTAGGGTTTCCAGAACCGGTGCTAGGGTTTCTTATCAGTCGATAGGGTTTTCTAACTAAACGTTGAGGTTCTTAATATATTATTAGGGTTTGTGAATGATATAATTTATCTGGTCAACCCTTGACCTTTAACCACATACTCTACACATATATAACCATATACACCAATACTCTTAACACTGTAAACCTCCACAAAAAGTTTTTAAATTCACAAAATTCATTTCCAAAAATGTCAAATACATTCACTTATTTTTTGTCTAGGTCTATTATTTAACCTTTTTTCAATCTTTTAAAAATTTATTAAATTGTCTAAATTCTCGGGTTATCACATTCACCCCTTCTTCTAAGAATTTCGTCCACGAAATTCAACTTACACCTCATACCTTGCATACACAGCATCACATGCTACCCAATACATCACTCACAAGAGTTAAAAGTTTTCAAATTGTGCTGAGAAGTCATATATACTATGAATTTTTATTTTCGCAAAGGTTTTATGGAAATTCATCCACAAACCATCATAACTTACAGACATATAGGGTAATCAGCCCGATATGCCCTGTACTGGCCAAGTACTGCTGGTTGGAACAATTTTTCCCCGTTCCTTCTATCCCATCCGCCTTAGGCGCACAAAATTTCGTACCTCAGTCTTTATCTGATTCCGCACCAAAACAATTTGGTTCAGGAAAATTTTCAAAGAACGCTTAGAGTTTTATAAACATTGGTCTAGCTGAATCGAATAACATAGACTCATATCAATAATTCAATTCAATCAAAATATTTAGGTATAGCCAAACCCCGTTGGCAAATTAAAATTTTGAAAATATTTTTGAGAATGACGTCATGTTGACGTACTGTATTAACATTACGTTTGAGGATGTCGTCATTGTATGACTTTGTCATAACACATCATACAATAGTGGGACAATGATTTTGGATCGAATTCACACTAAGTATTCCTGTATTTATAACTCTATCAACTTTTTATCATCTCTGCACCAGGTTACATGGTACATAAGTGATAAATAAAAATATATTTTGATATTTCAAATCATTATCGTCTAGCCGAAACAAGTAGCATAGACTATACTTTTTAAACCGCTCAAAAATCTTTATATATATATATATATATATATATATATATATATATATATATATATTCGAAAGCACATAATGCGTGATTTAGCTTGATGTCAAAATTTCAAAGTCTAACATAACTAGCAGATTTGGGAAAACTATGTCTCCACTAATAATTCATCGCCTAATATTACTATCTATTCCTATTATCCTCAATACTCAATTCACACTTAGTTCTACCCAGTTCGTCAAACTTACCACACTTATGAGTTCAGGAACTTGCCACAATCATATGAGTTTAAGAACTTGTCCTAGATAGACCTTTGGCGTGTATTCGCTGAGGGGTTCATAAACATTCCATATAATTATGAGTCACGAACGTACCATAAGTATGCATTTTAAGAACTCGTACTTAACCTTATATTCTCTAACTATACACTCCCTATCTGTTATATACATGAGAAAAGAATCACCTTCTCAACAGGTATATAGCAATCAGTGCGACACAGACATTTCAATGATTATCAGTGTAAGAAACTAAGTGGTTGTTACACCAAACTCAGTTGCTGACATGAGTCCTCAATTGAAATCCCCACTTAATCTTAACTCCCTTCTCAATACGAATTTTATTCAACTCGTATTCATAGTCCTTTCTTGAATCTGTACTAATTCATAGTACAACTCACGCACATCAATCTTGCTGTAACTTTTCAATCATTCGATTGGTCTATATCAGATCACGGGGTGATCTCATCGTATATATTACGATTCATTTCTATATTATGATTGTTTGGTTTTACGATCTCCTATCCCTGTACTTTTAGTCTTTTAGACTCTATCTATTGACCACTACTGTTCACCTTTATTATCAGAGTTAAGGAACTCTGTATCTTTATAACTTACCGAGATTCGTCTTTGAATCTCACTGACACACTAAGTCTATGTGAGTTAGATCTTATCCTAATCACTGCAGTTATTAGTCTAAGGTAACTCTACCCTAGGTTTATAACCAATAGCTTTGATACCAAATGTAGCGCCCCCAAATCCAGGTCCTAAATCACCACGGATCTGGTACACTAGTTCTAACTATTGCGAAAGATATAAACATAAATTGTTTATACATTAAACATTATACACTATCCCCAAGTTCGAGTAACCATAACTTATACATAATTCAATATCCTATCTAACATACAATGTTATTATAATAAATTACTGTTACAAATCTAGCTGCACACATAGTCCCAAGCTGAACTTGGCTTTAACTTTTCCTTGTATTCGACGTATTCGTCTTAATCTGCAATGTTTATCATGATATAACAAGTGTGAGCAATAAGTTTGCCCAACAAGTTTAAGTTCAATAAATTAAGGATATATCATGATGGAAAGATTTTGAATAATAGCTTGCTAACATTCAACAATATAATTGTGAACTAGCATGGACAAATTTTCATAGCTGAACCAACATTGAACATAAACATATCAGTTATATCTGGACCGAATGGTAATGAAGGTGATCAGCCTTTCATACCTGATGAACTCATACAATATGCACATAGTGCGATTCAACAATTCATAGACATGGTATAATCAACAATGATTAACCATAAGTATATTTGAATAATTATAACTCAGGGTTGAGTTAGAGAGAACTTGTCTATACCGTTGATTACCGTTACGAAATATAACTTAGCTTTATCCGAAGACTTAATATAGATAATATTGATCTCCAAATATTAGAATAATATCATCACAGTATAAAATAACCTAAACACATTACCACATAACCCTATCCGTCTATACAACACATAATACCTAGTATCAAGTCAAACTATTGCAGTCTGAGTTGAGTTCAGTATTATTATGACTTTTCGATGGCCTATTCGGACAATTACCGAGTTTAAGTTCAATTAAACTCTGCCTAAACACTTAATAATTATCTTAGATAATTATATTATCAATCAAAATAGGCTTATAAAAATTTTCAAGTAATTATTACTATTTATCATAATTTTTCAATCATTAATATCATATTTATATTGTAAGACCCAACTTTTATGAATAAAATGAAATTTCCTCTATTTATTATTTTGAAATATTAAGTGTTGATTTGATTAATGTGGTTAGTTATGGGTAAAATGTGCAAATATTTTAAATAAGCAAATGGTTATAAAATATTCATTTTTGTCGGGGAATATTCGTTTGGTCGTGGAATATTCTTGATATCGGGGAATATTCGTACGACGGCGCAGCCTTTTATGGGCCCCATAACGAAAAGCGATTGGATGAAGAAAACGACAAGTATGAGTTTTTATAAATAACGGCGTAGTTGTTATCGTTAACATTGTTGAAATACCCGATGGTTAAAACACAGTAATACGCGGTGTTGCACAATAGCACATGATATTCCACCAATTATTGATTCTTACGTAAGAAGGCACTACTCAATAATTGTTACAGTAATTACTGTTCAATATTTTATTTTATTGATTCAATAATTGCTACGTTGATATTTTATATTATTGTTGTTTCAATAATTGTCACTACACAGTATTTCCCATTATCAGATCAATAATTAATATTATTTTAATAATATTATTAGATAACACTATTGGCAATGTCTAGAAAGTTCTGTCTAGGAGAGGTAGGGGTGTTCAATCAGTTTTTACCGGACCGAACCGGATGTTAGGTTTGTAATATTCATGAACGCAATCAAATTGCACAAAATAAGCGGAAACGTGATAAACAAGAGTTTTAAAATTTTACAAACCATTACCCGGATCACCCTTTATGCACAATTATTAATTAAACGAAAATATGAAGAACAAGAATCATACCCTTGAAGATTCGAGCTTACTCAGGTACAAGTTCACCTCCAATCTTTTTCGTGTTCAACTTGAATCCATCGAGATTGGTTCTTTCCTTTGATCAACGTTAGCCACCCAAGTGTTTGGCCTCTAGAGGTGATCCACCAAGAAAGAATAAATATTCAAGAAGATGGGTGTTTGGCAAAATCCTAATTTTTCTATCTCTCATAGAAAAAGAGCGTACTCTCCAACAATTGGAATCACGTCTGTTGTGAAAAAGTCAACAACAACTCTACACCCATAACAAGACTCCTCTTATTTATAGATGTGGACAACCCTCCTTAACAATTAAGGAATTGAGTTTTATTTTAATTAATTAAATTTCTTTAACTAATCATGCTCCAAATCTTATTAGGAATAATTAATTAAAATCTTTTAATTAATTAGCCTCCTAATCTTATTAGGAATATATGAGAGTACTTTTATTAATTAATTCCCAAATTCCTTTAGGAATTAAATAATAATAATAATAATAATAATAATAATAATAATAATAATAATAAGACTCCTCTTATTAATTTATATTTAATATTTCTAAAATACTAAATAATAAATATTAAGCTATTTAATTTATTCTATCACCATAGATTAAATTAAATACACTTAACTTATTATTACGATTATGCCATTAACTTCTTAAATAATTATTCTTCCTTTTATGGTGTGACCCTTTAGGTTCCCATATTAAACCGGTTGTGAATAAATCAATTAGAACAATTATAATCTTATTTAAATAAATAAATTAAAATATTAATTTATTTAAATAAATAATATTTATTCTACAATATGGATAAGCCTCCCTAGCGATCAACGACTTTCCAGATAATATAGATTTCAACATTAATCATAAAAGAATTTTTGAGTAAATAGTTACCGTACAATTCAATCCTTCCACCATACAATGTCCCAATTAAATATAAGACATGGAATTACTGTCAAGTCTTATTTTATTTAATTATATGTTTTTCGATTCTTAAATGCACAACTTCAAATAATACAAATTAGAAACTCCTTTCTAATTTCATTCTGCCTTGGCCAAGGACTATTGAGTTGTCATTTATCGAATCACATAGGACATTTCTCTTCTTTTACTAGAAGTGGTAGATTCTTTATTGATTATACATTATCTCCATGTATAACTTATTATACCCAAGCATACCCTTTGATATACCCTAAGGGTCTTAAGGAATAAGTCAAAGTATAACTCATTATACACAAAATACTATGACGATCTCAAGTCCAAGGATCACTTGTACTACTATCACTACAGGAATTTCTATTGACAGACAAGTAAAACTCCATTAGGTATTCCTTAGCGAGTCACGTTCAGTGAACTTATTCTCTAATAAGCACCTACATACTTGCTTTAGTGTCTCCACACAAATGATCATGAGATCAATCATCCTCATCCAATGAGCAAACAACGTATGTACCAATCTATCCAGATTCACTAATCCCGAATTTAGTAATCCAACGATTGGGAACTATTTTAGTTTTAATCTTTCTAAGAATTTAGATCTCATTAGAATGATCATCATCATTATTCTAAAAACATTACTTAAAACTATGGGTTTATCACATAATATAAAACAACATCATGTAGATAATTAAAAGCCTTTAATAAATTAATATTTTTTATTAATAAATGAATAAGATTGTTACAAAGTATATGCTTTATCATATAAATCCAATCTCCCACTTTCACTAAAGCCAATCGTCATGGTATCTCATACCTTTCTTCTCTAAGTGACGATTATCCTGCTGTTGGATAAGCTTTAGTAAATGTATATGTAATATTGTTCTTGAGAGTCCACTATCTTTATAGTGATTTTCCATCTTTCAATTATTTCTCTAATCAAATGAAAGTGCCACAACACATGTTCAGATCCAAGATGAGACTTAAAAACTATTCCTAGTTCTGTAATGAACTTTTCATCCAAACAATCAACTTGTAGCTTCATTTATAGCTATATACTTTGTCTTTATCACTAAACTAGCAACTGTTTGCTATTTGGAACCTTTCCAATTTCACCGCACCACCGTTCAAGGTAACGCTTTACCTTAACGTGGATTTTCTGTCGTCTTGTGCATCTGGAAAAACTTGAGTCCATCTGCCTTCTAGTTTTAATTCGGACCCACCATAAATCGATCACATCCTTAGTGATTTGTTAGGTACTTTAAGATGTTTTCACCGTCTCGATGATGATCTTCTCGAATATGACCGATCAACATCGGTCTCGTATATTTCATTGTATACATGATAGTTACTCATGTGATCTCTCTTTTATGAGTCTATGGGAACTATTAAGAGAGATACACTCCAGAGCTCATCAACAAGAGACATCCCATGGAGTTTAACATGCTAAACAACTTTAGCATCAAATGAATATACCTTTCTTGGGTTAAGTCGAGCATCCTTTTAAATCTATCTATATAGATTTGTATCCCCAATTAAGATACTCTTCCCAAATCATTCATGGAGGAATGTTTAGACAACTGTATCTTTACTAATTGTAGCATTAGTATGTCCTTCCTTATCCGTAGTATATCAACATATAATACTAGGAATGTCAAGGCGTTCCCATTGACCCTTTTGTACACACTAGGTCGTTATGGTATCTTATACCTTTCTTCTCTAAGTGACGATTATCCTGCTGTTGGATAAGCTTCAGTAAATGGATATGTAATGTTGTTCTTGAGAGTCAACTATCTTTATAGTGATTTCCCATCTTTCAATTATTCCTCTAATCAAATGAAAGTGCCACAACACATGTTTAGATCCAAGATGAGACTTAGGAACTATTCCTAGTTCTGTAATGAACTTTTCATCCAAACAATCAACTTGTAGCTTCATTTATAGCTATATACTTTGTCTTTATCACTAAACTAGCAACTCTTTGCTGTTTGGAACCTTTCCAATTTCACCGTACCACCGTTCAAGGTAACACTTTACCTTAACGTGGATTTTCTGTCATCTTGGTCTGTCTGAAAAACTTAAGTCTGTTAAGCCTTCTAGTTTTAATTCAGACCCACCATAAATTTGATCACATCCTTAGTGACGGTTAGGTACTTTAAGATGTTTTTCACTGTCTGATAGTGATCTTCTCCAGAATATGACCAATCAACATCAGGTCTCATATATTTGATTGAATACATGATAGTTACTCATGTGATCTCTCTTTTATGAGTCTATGGGAACTATTAAGAGAGATACACTCCAGAGCTCATCAATAAGAGACATCCCATGGAGTTTACCATGCTAAACGACTTTAGCATCAAATGAATTTACCTTTCTTGGGTTAAGTCGAGCATCCTTTTAAATCTATCTATATAGATTTGTATCCCCAATTATGATACTCTTCCCAAATCATTCATGAAAGAATGTTTAGACAACTTTATCTTTATTAATTGTAGCATTGGTATGTCATTCCTTATCCGTAGTATATAAACATATAATACTAGGAATATCACAATGCTCCCACTGACCCTTTTGTACACACTAGGTTCATTCTTGTTTTTGATAAAATCAAACTCTTTTGATTGTCTCATCAAAAGGAATGTTCCATTTTTGAGAAACTTGCTTCAATCTATTTCTCCGAGTGTCTGCAACTCTTACCTCATCGTATGTAACTAGATCATCATCTTCTATGATGCGTACCTCATCATCATCATCTATGATGAATCCATACCTCCCAGGTATCTTCGATACTATTCCAGATTTACGATTCGGTTATGGTACAATAGGTCCATCTACAGGTTCCTCTTATTTGACTTATAGTGTTTTGTGAATCTTAAACTCTTCAAGATCTATAATCCTCCCACTAGCCCCTTTAATGATAAACATCTTTATCTTAGAAGGTAGCGTGTTTCGCAACAAACACCTTTTGCTAAGTAGGATTATAGAACATATACCCTAAACTTACTTTAGGATGTCCCACAAATTGACACTTGTCAAATCTTGTCCCAAGCTTATCCTTTGAAACCTTTTCACATAAGTTGGATAACCCCTTATCTTAACAAACTTAAGATTAGGAATCCTCCATGTCCATAACTTTTAAGGAGTCTTGGGGCTAGATTTTGAGGTTACCTTTTCGTAGATATGCAGCCATTTCTAGGGCATAACTGTAAGACCCCAACTTTTATGAATAAAGATTAAATTCTCTCGAAATATATTTTTGAATATTATGGTGTGGATATGATATAATGTTATAGTTGTGGGTATTATTTACAAATTTTACAAAGTAAACAAGTGGTTATATAATATTCGATTGGTCGGGAAATATTCGTTTTAACAGGGAATATTCGTATTTACTGCAAGACAATCATTAATTGGAACCCATAACGGAAGTATTATCGTAGTTAAAAAACGCACGTAATTATCTTTTATAAAAATAACGGCAAAAATGTTACCGTTAAAAAAAGCATTGAACTACCCGGTAGTAAAGGTACGATGTCTGGCGTGGTTGCATAGTAGCACACCTGTATTGATTATTGATGTTTACGTGAGAAGTCACTCATTTATACTCAATTATTACTACGATAGAATGGTGCATCATATCTCTCATATTATTGATTCGATTATTGTCACAAAGATCATCCGCATTATATGATATATTATTAAATCAATAATTGAGACGACAAAGTTATTCATATTATTAAATTGCAATATTTACAATGTCTAGAAGTTCTGTCAAGGAGAGGTTTGGTCACCTAATTGCGTGCCAATAAGGAGAAATCCTTATCGGAAAGTCCCCTCTTTCCTAAGAACGACCTGGTTGTTAAATATTGTGAGTTATAATATTAATGATGAATAAGTTTGTGTTGATTAAAGATGAATTTGATAGTTCCATTGTGTTGGGATTATTAGTGTTAATGGAAATCGACATCTATTCCGATGATAATTGATGCTGGGGGTTATATTGATAAATCGGATAATTTATCGGATAAATGAGCAATTAATTGCTACTAATTCACATGCTTATATAACTATTTGTTCACATGTGTGTACTATTGAATCACATTCTTGTACTATTAGGGGAGTTGGTGCAAGACTGATAATACTTGCATGACTAAGTTAAAAATGGAGGTATAGATGGAGATACTATACTGTAATTCATATTTTTCACATGATTATACTATTGATTCACATGATTGAACTATTGATTCACATTATTTACTATTAGGGGAGGTGGTGCAAGTTTGATAATACTTGCAGGACTAAATTAAAAATGAAAGAAAAGTTGGAGGTATTGTACTGTAATAGTTTGAGCCCCAAAACGTTCAATTATCGAAACTATATTTTCCTATAAATAGAAGCTCATTCTTCCTTCATTTCTCACCAATTCACAAAAGCTTTAGAGCAATTATTATAGAGAGAAATTAAAGAGAGAAAGAAGAAGAGAAGTCTGCTACCTCACTATTCCAGTATCCAGTTTTTTTCTACGGTAAGGGGTATTATTTCTTTTGTATTCATGAAGAGAACTTCTGTTATTCCATTCTTTATTATTCTGTTGGAATAACCTGTATACGCGGACTACCCTATACTTGGTGAAATTCTTCTATTATTCCATTCTTTATCATTTTGTTAGAACATCCTGTCTGTACTTTACGCATGACCTGGTTCCATTATTTATCATTATGTTGGAACATCCTATCTGTGCTTTATGCATGACCTGGTTCCGTTAATTATTATTCTGTTGGAATATCTTGTCTGTGCGTTTACGCATGACCTGGTTCCGTTATTTATTATTCTGTTAGAATAACCTGTCTGTACGGTCTATCGCATACCTGGTGATTTCTTTTGTTATTCCATTCTTTATTATACTCAGTTGGTTAAATTTTTGGCTTTTATACTCCATGAAATTAGTGGAATATCCTTGATATTTGCGCTTCATCCCGTATCTTTTTATGGAAATATTCTTCTGAGCATTCTTGAGTTTTATCCCACAAAGCAGTATCATGTTGACAATTTGAACGTTATTCATTCCTGGACAAATTAATTCTTGAACTTGTTTTATTGAATTCTTATATCATTGTCATCATCCTCATGTTTATAATATGTTGAAAGTCATCTGTGACCTGTAGTGCATAGATGGACTTGGTATGATTATGACCAGGGATTATTCGATATAATCATGACCGTAATGTTACAAATGATGTGATAAAAGTCCTCTTTGACCGTAGTACATTGATGGACAGTTTTTGGCATGATCATGACCATTGATGAATACACGAATATCCTTGGCCCGTAGTGCATGGAAAATTTGTGGTCGTGATACTAATGAATATCCTTGGCCGTAGTGCAGGGATGATGTGGTTTATTTATTAAAAATTGAGTCTCAAATGATAAAAGTGATGAAAACCTTTTAAATCATAGAAGATAGTAATCTTTATTCTCTACTTGACTCTTCTAATGGATTGCTTGTTCCGCTGCAATTAAACTTGATGTTTGTTATATTTTATCAGTTTAACATTGTTGAAGGCTAATGATAAATTATTCTGCATTATCTTAGTCATAATATTTCTTACTGGGCTAGTTGAGCTCACCCTTTTACTTTCATTATTCTCTTCAGAAAATGAGAACGTAGCTGGGACTAGTCGGGGAACGGAGTGACGGTCCAGATGATAGCATTAGTAGTCCTCACTATTCTATGAAATAGTGTGATAATAAATGTAATGAGGACTCCATTGAGTGTGGATATTATCTAGATGACAATATTTGTATTAAAACTCATAACTTATGTTTTGTTGTATTTTACATGACAGTTGTATTATTAAGTTGTATTTGAATTTTATACCATATACTTGGCGATCCAGGATGGGTGATGTATATCTATTTAGGGGCGTCACAGTTGGTATCAAAGCTTAGGGATATGATCCCTGGCTAAGATGTGAAACTAGAACTAGGAGGGGAGAGACAGGGAATTCCTTCGCTAGTATGACCTACCTAAGTTTATTTGGTATTTAATTGGTCGGTCAGATTTTTAGGATAATATGTTGCATGTCAATTAACCCTTGTTTTATGGTAGTATCTGAAAAAGACATCCGAGAATGTTGAGAATAGCAATGGAGCACAGGAGACCGTTGAGTCTCCATAGATCGATAATCAGGATAATGTGCATCAGGAAGGCGACAATCCTCATGCAAACAACAACACTGACCAAATGATGAACGATGGAATGTTCAGATGGGAGAGACACAGAATTCCTTCGCTAGTATGACCTACCTAAGTTTATTTGGTATTTAATTGGTCGGTCAGATTTTTAGGATAATATGTTGCATGTTAATTAACCCTTGTTTTATGGCAGTATCTGAAAATGACATCCGAGAATGTTGAGAATAGCAATGGAGCACAGGAGACTGTTGAGTCTCCATAGATCAATAATAAGGATAATGTGCATCAGGAAGGCGACAATCCTCATGCAAACAACAACACTGATCAAATGATGAACGATGGAATGTTCAGAGGCTTTATGCAATTCATCCAACATCAGGCGAGAGCGGCTCCTGTCCAAAATATAGGTGGAAACACTTGAAACTCTCGGACGGTCACCGCTAAACAGTTCAAGGAGCTGGGACCACCAGAGTTTATTGGAGAGCCAAAACCACTTAAGGCGGAAGCGTGGATAAAGCAAATCACCAAGATATTTGATGTCTTGGGATGCTCCGAGGAGCAAAAGGTTCCTTTTGCCACCTTTATGTTTCGAGGAGAGGAAATTACTGGTGGGAATCGGTATAGCGTACTCAACCTACCGCACTAAAGATGTCTTGGGAGAAGTTCCAAGAACTATTCAACGACAAGTAATTTCCCAAAAGTATTCGTCACATAAAAGAGGTAGAGTTCATCAAGTTGGAGCAGAACAATATGACCGTGTCGGAGTACGAAGCTAAGTTTGCCGAGTTGTCCCGATTTGCGTCTCACTTGGTGGACAATGAGGAGAGAATGACGTGGATGTTTCTAAGAGGTTTGAAACCCGAGATACGTCAATATCTAATTTCTCATAAACTGTGTTTGTATTCAGATGTTGTAAATAGGGCTCAGTTATTGGAGCATGATAACGAGTCAACGCAACCAAGAGAAAGCAGCTGGCAAAATGATAATACCAGTGGTAGCAGTCATCGAAGCGGTGACAACAAACGTGGAGGGAATCAATATGCCAGAAATGGTAACCACTTCGGTGGTAATCATGGCCAAGACAATAAGAATGGACATTTCAAGAAGAGGAGATTCAACAATGATGGAAAGACGTCAGCACTAACACTCGTTGTTAAGGAAGGAGAACGACCACCTATCATATGCTTCAAATGCGGAGGGGAGGGACGCATCAGTCCAAACTGCGCGATGCAATCCAAAGCGTATTATAATTGTGGAAGAGAAGGTCACCTAGCCCGATTTTGTCGTGCACCGAAGACAAGTCCAGCTGGATGGAGGCACCAAAGGCCGTCCCAGAAAATTCAAAGTCGGTAGTTCAAGGGAGAGCATTTGTTGTGACCTCCCAGAAAGCAAGGAACCCGAACGAGGTCATCACGGGTAAACTTATTGTGACAACCCCAAAATAGGTCCATTCCATCCAACCCATTCTGAGTCGCCAAATACATGGTACAGAAAACAACTACAACTTTATTACAACAATTGTCGTGCAAATACAACAACACATATGTTGTGCGTTTTGATACAAATATATACCAACTGTGACTCTAATCCCAACCTTGGATAACACGTCACAATGGCACCTTACATAAAGGTATAGTCAAAAACTGTTTTAGAAATTAAAATCTTTGGGAAGTGCTCAAGGAAACCTTCGTACATGGGAGGCCATGCGTCTAGGTTATGATAGATATCATATGGCCACAGAATTATCCTTTGTTGACCCAATAGACCCCAAAGAAAAACGAGAAGATTACTATCATATTCTTTCTAATGATGAGTCTTCTCTTGACATATCATTATCTCCACTGTCTCTAATTGAGAATTATACTTCAAATAAACACCAAGATCATATAGGTAGTGCGCGTAGATATACTCAGTAAGTGGATGTGCACAACCTTGTCTTATGATGACACGAGGTTGTATGTCTTTAGACATCTTGTATGATAGTGGAAAAACACCTTTCCAACGTTGGGTTCGCCTCACCCTAGTTGATTCACCAAATGTAACTACTAAATGATGACCACCGCTCTATTCCCTCATTACCCCTCTCCGACCCAAATACACTCTTATTACGAAAAAGAAATTGTGAAGCAAAATGGTGGCCATAACTAGCTCGAAGAAAGAATATCATGACTAAAGATAAATAAATTATCAATAGCCTTCAACAGTAATAAATCAGAGATTTAGAACATATGGTAGATGATAAAATTTTTCAACCATAGTTGCAGCGGAACGAGCAATCCATTAGGAGAGTCAAATAGACCATAAAGTCTATTATCTTCTCCACATTAAAAGTCCACCAACAATGTTTCACATGATTATACTATTGATTCACATGATTGAACTATTGATTCACATTATTTACTATTAGGGGAGTTGGAGCAAGATTGATAATACTTGCAGGACTAAATTATAAATGAAAGAAAAGTTGGAGGTATTGTACTGTAATTTTCGAGCCCCAAAACGTGCAATTATCGAAACTATATTTTCCTATAAATAGAAGCTCATTCTTCCTTCATTTCTCACCAATTCATAAAAGATTTAGAGCGATTATTATAGAGAGAAATTATAGAGAGAAAGAAGAAGATAAATCTGCTACCACTATTCCAGTATCCTGTTTTTTCCAAGGTAGGGAGTATTATTTCTTTCTTATCTATGAAGAGAACTTCTGTTATTCCATTCTTATTATTCATTGGAATAACTCAGTATCACGCTGCTACCCTATACTTGGTGAAATTCTTTTCGTTGTTCCATTCTTTATCATTCTGTTGGAACATCCTCGCTACGCGCTTTCTGTTGGACTGATTCCGCTTTATTATTCTATTGGAATATCCATGCATGCATTTTACGCTTCTAACTGATTCCGTCTTTATTATTCTCATTGGAATATATCTTCATCATGCGTTTACTGTAATCCCGGTCCGTCTTTATTATTCTCATTGGAATAACTCCGCTGTGCTTGATCTATCGCATGCCGGTGATTTCTTTTGTTATTCCATTCCTTATTATACTCAAATACAAAGTTTTGACTTCTATACTCCATGAAATTAGTGGAATATCCTTAATATTTGCGCTTCATCCAAAGATCTTTTCATGAAAATATTCTTACGAGCATTCTTGAATTTTACTCTACAAAGCAGTATCATGTTGACAATTTGGACGTTATTAGTTCCTGGATAAAATAATTCTTGAACTTGTTTTATTAAATTCTTATATCATTGTCATCATCCTCATGTTTATATTTTGTTGAAAGTCATCTGTGGCCTATAGTGCATAGATGGACTTGGTATGATTATGACCAGGGATTATTCGGTGTAATCATGACCGTAATGTTACAAATGATGTGGTAAAAGTCCTCATTGGCCCGTAGAGCATTGATGGACAGTTGTTGGCATGATCATGACTATTATTGAATTCACAAATATTCTTGGCTCGTAGTGCATGGATAATTGTGGTCGTGATACTAAAGAATATCCTTGGCCCAGTAGTAGTGCGAGGGGTGATTCGATGATGTGGATTATTTATTAAAGTTTGTTCCAAATGATAAAAGTGATGAAAAACCTTTTAAATCATAAAAGATAGTAGATTTTATTCTCTACTTGACTCTTTTAATGGATTGCTTGTTCCATCGCAGCTTAAACTTAATGGTTGTTATATTGTATCGCTTTAACAATTGTTGAAGGCTAACAATAATATATTCTGCATTATCTTAGTCATAATATTTCCTACTGGGCTAGTTGAGCTCACCCTTTTACTTTTATTGTTCTCTTCAGGAAATGAGAACGTAGCAGGGACTAGTCGGGGAACGGAGTGACGGACCAGATGATAACATTAGTAGTCCTCACTATTCTGTGAAATAGTGTAATAATAATTGTAATAAGGACTCCTTTTGAGTTTGTATAATCTCTAGTAGACAATATTTGTATTCAAACTCACAGTTTATGTTTTATCGTATTGAACACGACAGTTGTATTATTAAGTTGTATTTGAATTTATGTACCATGTAAGTGGCGACCCAAGATGGGTGACGTATACCTAATTTTGGGGGCGTCACACGTAGTTCAAGGGAGAGCGTTTTTTCGTAACCTCCCAAAAAGTGAGGAATCCGAACGAGGTGATCACGGGTAAGCTAATCATAAACTCTAGCGAAGTTTATACTTTATTTGATACCGGTTCTACCCATTATTCCATTTCTCCTACTTGCGCTCAACGTTTAAATTTGACTCCAGAGAAATTAGACTTTGACTTATCTGTTGAAACTCCGTTGGGAGAAACCTTCATTACATTCACTGTTTATAAGTCTTGTTTGATTCAAATCGGTAACCGCACGTTACTTGTCAATCTTATTTCCTTGAAAATACTTGCATTTGATGTGATTTTAAGGATTGATTGGTTAACTACTCATCATGCTAAAATTGATTGTTTTCGTAAGGTTGTTAGCTTTCATATTCCTAACCAACCTATTATACGAATTCAAGTAACCAAACCACTAAAGTCAATCACTGTCGTATCAAGTCATAAAGCTATTCGTTTATTGAAAAACGGATGTCAAGCTTTCTTAGCCCATGTCACGGATTTAAATAAAAATACGCCGATTTGAATGATATTTCTATTGTTAATAAATTTCGACATATTCCCGAAGAACTTCCCCTGCCTACCCCAGGCGTGAAATTGAATTTTGTATCGACCTTGAATCCGTAAATGACAAAACCCATTTCCAAAGCCACATATCGAATGGCTCTATTGAACTTGTGGAGTTAAAACCCAACTACGTGAATTGTTAGACATCGGTTTCATTCATCCTAAATACGTCTCCTTGGGGTGCTCTGTTCTATTCATGAAGAAGAAAAGATGGAAGTATGCAACTTTGTATTAATTATCGGGAGTTAAATTATGTCACCATCAAAAATAGGTACCCGTTGCCTCGCATTGATGACCTGTTTGACCAGGTGCAAGGAGCCAAATTCTTTTCAAAGATTGATATTCATTCCGGATATCATCGATTGAAGATTAAAACTCGATGACATTCCAAAGACTCGCTTTAACTCGAAGACGGGCATTATGAATTCCTAGTCATGTCTTTTGGATTGACTAATGCTCCTACTGCCTTCATGGACATGATGAACCGAGTATTCAAGGAATATTTGGATCACTTTGTGGTCATCTTTATTGATGACATCCTCATATACTCCAAAACCCGTGAAGACCATGAACAACACTTGAGGCTGAAACTCCAAAAGCTTTGTGAAAACAAGCAATATGCCAATTTGAAGAAATGCGAGTTCTGGCTTGAGGAAGTTGCATTCCTTGGGCACATAATATCAAATCATGGAATATCTGTTGACCCAACAAAGATTGAAGCAATTCAAAGCTGGGAGCAACTAAGTCGTTGATCAAGTATCGTAGCTTTCTCGACTTAATAAGTTATTATCGAAGATTCGTAGAAGGGTTTTCTCGAATCGCTACTCCATTAATTCAGCTGACTCAAAAAGATACAAAATTCGGTTGGAGCGAGGAATGTGAAAAGAGTTTTCAAGAACTCAAGAGGAGACTCATTTCAGCACCTGTTCTAATAATACCATCTGGCTCGGAGGGATTTGTCATCTACAGTGATGCTTTAGGCAAAAAGTTAGGATGTGTTCTCATGCAACATGGGAAAGTCATAGCCTATGCCTCACGACAACTCAAAAAATATGAGAGGAATTATCCTACTCATGATCTAGAGTTGGCAGCAGTCGTTTTTGCGCTTAAGATTTAGAGGCATTACCTGTGACGCCCCCAAAATAGGTATACATCACCCATTCTGAGTTGTCAAATACATGGTACAGAAATAACTATAACTTTATTAATACAA
This sequence comes from Panax ginseng, assembly GCA_020205605.1. Lineage (NCBI taxonomy): Eukaryota > Viridiplantae > Streptophyta > Magnoliopsida > Apiales > Araliaceae > Panax > Panax ginseng. The sequence continues at coordinate 129,513,792 of CM035136.1, read as the reverse complement.
TTGTCGTACAAAATACGACAACACTTAAACTGTGAGTTTAAATATAAATATTGTCTTCTAGACAATATCCTCACCCAAATAAGTCCTCATTACAATTATTGATACATTATTTTACAAAAATGGTGAGGACTACTAAAATGATCAGTGGTGTTGTTTACAGGAGGAACATTTCCAGCCTGTTGCACGTTCTCCTCGTTGGTGAGTAAAGGTGTCTCCACGGTCTCATTTGCTCCACTGTTAACATTCTCAGTTGTCATTCTCAAATACTGCCATAAAACAAGGGTTAATTAAAGAAATTAACATATCACATAATATCCCTATATTCTGACCAACCAATAATTAAGCTTAGGTAGGACACACTAGCGAAGGATTTACTCATCTCTCCCCTCCTAGTTCTATTCCCCGATCTCCGTCAGAGATCATATCCCTAAGCTCTGATACCAACTGTGACGCCCCCAAAATAGGTATACATCACCCATTCTGAGTTGTCAAATACATGGTACATAAACAACTACAACTTTATTAATTCAATTGCCGTGCAAAATACGACAACACTTAAACTGTGAGTTTAAATACAAATATTGTCTTCTAGACAATAACCTCACCTAAATAAGTCCTCATTACAATTATTGATATATTATTATTTTTTTAAAAATAGTAAGGACTACTATAACAACTACCTTGGAACATCACTCCACACCCCAACTACTCCCCGCTATATTCTCACTTCCTGAGAAGAAAAATGGAACAAAAAGGAAAAGGATGAGCTCAACTAGCCCTGTAAAGAATATTATGACTAAGATAATATAGAACAAATTATTGTTAGTCTTCAACAGGGAAAAATCTAAGAGAATATAATAGACAACAAATTTAAGATCAATATTCGCAGCGGAAATAATAATTCATAGAAGAGTTACGTAGAGAATGAAATCTACTATTATCTATGAATTTAAAAGTCTATCATCAATATTATATCCCTGTAACATCAATCAATATACATCTTGAATCAAATATTCATCTTTTCACTACAGGCCAAAGATATTCATCAGTTGGTCATGTTCATCTCAACACATGTACATCTTTGCACTACGGGCCAAAGATATTCATAACAAAATCAACCATCTTTGCACTACTGGCCAAAGATATTAAGTAATATCATCATTTAGGACTGAGGATGATGAAAAATATTTTACAGAAAACGAATCTAGTGAAATAAAAGAACAAATATTAAGGATTCGTACTTTAAACAGTCCAAGTTCAAAAATACTTCATAAATAACCATAGTGAAGTAAAATTCAAGAATGATCAAAATATGGATACAATCAAAGCTAGTATCCATAATAGATATTTTAGACAAAAACAAAAATTTAATTTTTCTGTGAATAGTATCGTATACATGAATAGTAACCCCGACACTAAAAGACAAGAATTTCACAAGAAAAATCTTACCAATATTCCGACATAATGATATTGAAAGAAATAATATCATTTAAAAAATAATAATATCTCTTACCTCAAAAAGACAGTACTTCTTACTGGAATACTGCTTATAGTGCTGAAAAGAACTTGTACCGTATAGCAACACTCAAAGTATCAAAATACTCACAAGAATACGCTCGATAATATAGAGAGAGAAAGAGAGAGAAAACTTTAGTTTCTGGTGTGATTTTCAATTCTAACCTAAGTACCCTATTTATAGAAAAATGCTTAGAACACCAAAGTAGAAAATTTAATAAATAATATTATTATTTTTCTAAAACTTCCTACGCATACTAATTGAATCCAAACATCAGATATCCACTCAATAAAAGTAACAAAAATGTTTTTCTTAATTAAAATACTTTAAACTTCAAAAATTAATTGTTTCGGAACTTCGAAATTCAATAATTCATAGTAAATAGTCCTTTTATCAGAAAAATTCAAATCTTATGTCCATTGAAATTTAATTCTCTACAACTTTGCAAAAGAAAGTTTTTCCAAATTTCACACAGAAATTGACCGAAATACACAAACGGACGATTTTACAGGCTATAATCAAATTTTAGTCTAGAAATGGGGTCCACAAACATGAAAAACATGTTTTAACATTTATTATAACAAAAATACTCTTCCTCCTAATTTACTCATATATCACACATTCATTGTAAAAATATCACCATTATTATATTATAATAATATAATAAAATATTATTTATCAGAAAAGATAAAATATCAATTTTCAACAATTGTCACTTTAAAAATTTTCTCCATCTATATCCACATAAAATAAATATTTTTCTCATCATATAAATCAATAATTAATTATTCATAAATAATATTACAGAATCACAATATTGACAACCAGGTCGTTCTCAGGAAAGAGGGGGCTTTCCAATAAGGATTTCTCCTTACTGGTGCGTAATTAGATGACCAAATCTCTCCTTAGACAGAACTTTCTAGACATTGCCAATAATGTTATCTAATAATATTATTCAAATAATATGAATTATTGCTCCAATAATGAAAAATACTGTGTAGTGACAATTATTGAAACAACAATAATATAAAATATCAACGTAGCAATTATTGAATAAATAAAATAAAATATTGAACAGTAATTACTGTAAAAATTATTGAGTAGTGCCTTCTTATGTAAGAATCAATAATTGGTGCAATACCGTGTGCTACTGTGTTTTAACCACAGAGTATTTCAACTGTATTAACGGTACAACTACGTCCTTATTTATAAACAACTTATACTTGTCGTTTTCTTCATCCAATCGCTTTCCGTTATGGGGCCCACACATGGTTCAAGGCAGGTGCATTTAATATTCTCCGGCAAAGTAAGAATATTCCACGACCAAACGAATATTCCCCGACAATAATAAATATTTTATAACCACTTGATTATTTAAAATATTTGCGCATTTTACCCATAACTAACCACATTAATCAAATCAATCCTTACTATTTTAAAATAATAAATAGAGGAAATTCAATTTCATTTATAATAAGTTGGGGTCTTACAACCTCCCCTCCTTATGAAATTTCATCCTCGAAATTGACGTGCATACCTGGTGTTTCAAAAAGGTGAGGATACCTCGCTTTCATTTCTGTTTCCAACTCCCAGGTCATTTCCTCAATAGCATGGTTTCTCCACAAAACTTTGACTTGTGGTATGACGTTTGTGCGTAGGACATGCTCCTTCCTATCCAAGATCTTAACAGGTACCTCCTCGTACGTTAAATCTTCGGCTATCTCGTCCGGTTCTAACTCAATAACGTGGTTCGGGTCTTTCACATATTTACGAAGCACAGATATGTGAAAAACATTATGAACACGAGACATACTTGGAGGTAACGCGAGTCTATAGGCCACAATTCCTACTCGATCAAGAATCTTAAATGGACCAATAAATCGTAGATTGATCTTTCCTCTTTCCCCAAATCTTGTAATTCCCTTCCATGGAGCAACTCGCAACAATACATGATCCCCAATACTAAATTTCACGTCCTTTCGATGAAGATCCGCATAACTCTTTTGTCGATCCTGTGCCATTTGTATACGTTATCGAATCATTTGGATCTTTTCTGTAGTAATACGTACCAACTCTGGTCCCAACAATGTTGCTTCACCTACCTCATTCCAACATACTGGAGAGCGACACTTTCATCCATATAATGCTTCAAACGGAGCCACACCTATACTTGCCTGATAACTGTTGTTTTGGAGAATTCCACCAATGGTAAATACTTATCCCAACTCCCTTTAAAGTCTAGGACACAGAGTCTTAATAGATCTTCAAGAGTTTGAATAGTCCTCTCTGATTGTCCGTCCGTTTGAGGATGGTATGCCGAACTAAATCGTAAATCCTTACCCATAGCTTTTTGCAAGCTAACCCAAAATCGTGAAGTGAATCTTGGGTCACGATCCAAAACTATGCATACTGGCATGCCATGCAATCTCATAATCTCATTTGCATATATACGAGCACGACGTTCAAGGGAATAAGTCTCCCGTATCGGCAAGAAATGAGCAGACTTGGTTAATCTATCAACAATAACCCAAATAGCATTTATGCCTTGAGAAACCGTGGGAAGACCCGTAATGAAATCCATGGTAATGTGTTCCCACTTCCATTTTGAAATCTCTAGTGGTTGCAATGGACCCTTAGGCACTTGATGCTCCGCCTTTACACGTTGATAAGTTAAACACCTCGAGATAAACTTCACTATCTTTCTCTTCATATTATTCCACCAAAATGTATGTCAAAGATCACGATACATTTTGGTACTTCTAGGATGGATTGCAAACGGTGTATTGTGTGCCTCCATCATGATCTTGTACTTTAAATAAAAGTCGTTAGGAACACAAAGTCTGGAGTGGACTCGATGTATTCCTTCTTCATCGATTCTTGCTTCTGGGATAAAACTTTCTTGTACTTTCTTCTTCATATACATCAGCTCTGGGTCTGTGGCTTGAGCAACTTTAACTTTTTTGATTAAAGTCGGCTCTATGCGTATACTTGACATCATCGCATGGGTCCCCAGAGTCTTGAATTCTATCTTCATCTTTTGTAAATCACACAAAATGGGCCTTTGTGTTGACAACATCGCACTCATTCCTGCATATGATCTTCTACTCAACGCGTCAGCTACCACATTTGCTTTTCTAGGATGGTATTGAATGGTATGGTCGTAGTCTTTCAACAGCTCGAGCCAACGTCATTGCCGCATGTTGAGTTCCTTTTGGGTGAAGAAATATTTGAGGCTTTTATGGTCTGAATATATCTCCACTTTCTCCCCATATAGATAGTGTCTCCAGATCTTTAACGCGAAAACGACTGCTGCCAACTCTAGATCATGAGTAGGATAATTCCTCTCATATTCTTTAAGTTGTCGCGAGGCATAGGCTATGACTTTCCCATGCTTTGCATGAGAACACATCCTAACCCTTTGCACTCAAGCATCATTTGAGATAACAAATCCATCCGAACCGGATGGTATTGTCGAAACAGTGCGAAATGAGTCTCCTCTTAAGCTCTTGGAAACTCTTCTCGCATTCCTCGCTCCATACGAATTATATATCTTTTCGAGTCAGTTGAGTTAATGGAGTAGCAATTCGAGAAAATCATTCCACGAATCTCCGATAATAACCAGCTAAGCCTAGAAAGCTACGTACTTCGATCACCGACTTTGGTTGCTCCCAACTTTGTATTGCTTCAATCTTCGCCGGATCAACAGATACTCCATGTTTTGATACCACGTGCCCAATGAATGCTACTTCCTCAAGCCAGAACTCGCATTTCTTTAACTTGGCATAAAGCTTGTTTTCATGAAGCCTTTGGAGTACCAGCTTTAAATGGTGTTCATGATCTTCACGACTTTTGGAATATATGAGGATGTCATCAATAAAGACAACAACGAACTGATCCAAATATTCCTTGAAAACTCGGTTCATCATATCCATGAAAGCTGCAGGAGCATTGGTCAATCCAAAAGACATGACTAACAATTCATAATGCCCATACCGAGTTCTGAAGGCAGTTTTTGGAATATCATCAGTTCTAATTTTTAGCTGATGATATCCAGAACGAAGATCAAAAGAATTGTGCTCCTTGTAACAGTTCATCAATGCGAGGTAGCTAATGAATGCATATTATTCATTTATTTTGATTCCATTATATTTAGTTTTATTGCATGTTTCATGTGTATATGAGCTTATTAAGGTGTTTAATGATTTCAGGAAGAATTTGAGCTGAAATGAGGAAAAAGAGAAAATTGCAGAATTTTTTGCATTAAGTTGGATGCATGTTCTTAGCTTGGGACTTGAATTTTATTGTAGAGCTCTTCTTTAACTTTTCGGAACATCTTGAATCGTCCCAATCGGAGTTCATATGAAAAAGTTATGATATTTTTACTAAACGGACGTTGAACCTCATAGTTTGGAAGTTGCAATTTACACAGTAGTCACTTGGAGCCCGATTTAGACCTTGATGCAGAGCGATTCTGTCGATTCTCAAAGAATAATAGTTGTATATCTCGTCGATATCTTCGTTTTGATAGGTAGCAGGCCCCGTAACTCCTCCTGGATCAAAAGTTATGCTCATTTTACCAAAGGACGTCGCAGCAGGAAATGAAAATTCGCCCCAGCGAATTTGAGCGGGAAAATCAGGAAATCTTGGGTTTTTGGAAAGTTTCTAAATGCAGATTTTGGTAGACTTCTACATGGAATTAGATTGATATTTCTATTAGCTTTAGGATTTACTTTATACTAAGATTTATTTCCAAATTAAATTCTATTTCTTTATGAAAACTAGTTATGATTTGTAATTTCTTTTAGGATTTGGATTTCTACTTCCCATAGGATTTAGGACTTTGTCTAACATTATAAATAGAGGATGATAGTCAGGGTTTTATTCATTCAATCATCTACTACATTCTCTCATCTACAACATTGGAGGATTGAAGATATGAGCTAAGTTCTTTTTATTCAGTTCTAAGGGATGTTGAACCTTATTTATAATTAATGATTAATTGAGTATTCATTATTTATTCCTTCTCACATGAAATTCATTCTTGATAATCTGATTTAATTTCTGAATGCTATTTGGCTTAACTCGATTTGATTTACTGCGAGGATTGAGTTGGTTAACGAATATCATATGCTAGATCAAGGAATAATATTACGTGTAATTGATATTGTTTCTAATCACAAGTAGTAATTAGTAATACCTGATTGTGGACAAGCTTTTGAGTATTGTTATGATTATCAGAAGACAAGTTAAACAATCCGAGCTTATGTGTTTGTTGTTTGGAATAGTCTAATTCCCTAGTTCTTAATGCTGATATTATATTAAATCTAGAGAGCTTATTCCAGGTTATATAATTGTTAGAATCTTGTGAAGAGCTTGTTTCATTGAGTGACAATCTAAGGGGAGTTTCGGGTAGCAGAGCTTGTTACCTAGGGCTATTAGTTTCATTGAAGAGTAAATAATGTTACACTTGATTAATCTATTATTATAAAAAGGTGATACTAAACTGAAGAACTGAAGCTTTTTATTCATTGTTTATTCTTATTAGTTTATTCTTGTTAATTTAGTTAATTAATTCACAATCCCCTTTTTATTAGAAATCATAGGATAAATATAAAACAAATCACTCTCTGTGGGATCGATCCTTGCTTACTACTGTGCTAATTGTTTAAATTTATAAAGTGAAAGTGATGTTAATTTAGGAGTGTAAACGACAGCTCCCAGTAGCGGATACCTATTCTTGATGGTGACATGGTTCAATTCCTGGTAGTCAATACAAAGTCGCATACTCCCGTCTTTCTTCTTTACAAATAAAACAGGAGCATCCCAAGGAGATGTACTAGGACGAATGAAACCAATGTCCAACAACTCTTGTAGTTGGACCTTTAACTCTTGAAGTTCAATAGGAGCCATTCGATATGGGGTTTTAGAAATGGGTTTTATACCAGGTTCAAGATCAATAAAGAATTTAACTTCACGTTCTGGGGGTAGACCAGGAAGTTCTTCAGGAAATACGTCAGGAAAGTCACTAACAACAGGAATATTATTCAAATCCGACGTGTCTTTGGTCAAATCCATAACATGGGCTAAGAAAGCTTGACATCCATTTTTTAATAAACGAATGGCTTTATGGCTTGATATAACAGTGATTGATTTTAGTGGTTTAGTTGCTTGAATTCGAACAACAGGTTGATTAGGAATATGAAAACTAACAACCTTACGAAAACAATCAATTTTGGCATGATGAGTAGTTAACCAATCAATCCCTAAAATCACATCAAAAGCAAGTATCTTTAAAGAGATAAGGTCAATAGGTAATGTGATGGTGCCAACTTAGATCAAATAAGATTTATAAACAGTGGATGTAATGAAAGTTTCTCCTAACGGAGTCTCCACAGATAAATCAAAGTCTAATTTCTCCGGAGTCAAGTTTAAACGTTGAGCACAAGCAAGAGAGATAAATGAATTGGTAGCACCGATATTTAGTAAGGTATAAACGTCACAAGAATTTATGATTAGCTTACCCGTGATCACCTCATTTGGGTTCCTCGTATTTTGACCAGTCACGACAAACGCTCTTCCAGGAACCGTTGACTTTGACTTTTCTAGGACAGCCTTTTGAGTCACCATCCCCGCTGGACTTGGTTTCGCTATAATACAATCTCGAGCGATATGTCCTTCCTTTCCACAATTATAACATACCTTGAACTGTTGTGGGCAGTTTGGGCTGGTATGACCCTCTTTTCCACATTTATAGCATACGACCAGTGGTCGTTCTCCTCCCTTAAAACCAGTTGCTGCTGGTGCTGACGTCTTCGTATTGTCATTGTTGTACCTTCTCTTTTTAAAATCTCCTCCTGACTCGCTTCTTCTATTATCATGGCCATAATTACCACCAGAGTGGTTACCACTTTTGTCCGTATTTTTCTTTCTCTCATTTGGTTATCGTTGTTACGATGGTGTTGTCATCGGTATGACCACGTTGTGGTCCTTTGGTTGAGCGTATCATTATCTCGCTCTAATAATTGAGCCTTGTTGAAAACATCTGAATAGAGAGAAAAATTATGAGAAATGAGATACTGACATATGTCGGGTTTCAAACCTCTCAGAAACATCCACGTCATATGTTCCTCATTCTCCACCAAATGAGGTGCGAACCTGGATAACTCCGCGAACTTCGCCTCGTACTGGGACACCGTCATGTTATTTTGCTCCAGTCTAATAAACTCTACTTCTTTCATATGATGAATACTTTCAGGAAAGTACTTGTCATTGAAACGACTTTCGAAATATTTCCCAAGACATCCGAAAATCTTTTTTGGATGGAGTGCGCTTCACGATTTCCACCAAAGATGTCTGTCTCTCATTACGGAATATAAAGGTGGTGAATGGAACCTTCTGCTCCTCCGTGCATCCCAAGACGTCGAATATCTTGGTAATTTGCTTGACCCGCGTCTCCGCCTTAATCGGATCCGGCTTTCCCCAGAATTCTGGTGGTCCCAACTCTTTGAACTGCTTAGCTGTGATAAACCGTGCGTTGCTATCATTTCCACCTGTATTTTGTACACGAGTCTCCTTCGTCTGATTTTGCATGAATTGCAAAAAGTTTCTAAACATCCCATCGTTCATCATCTGATCAGTGGTGTTGTTTACAGGAGAAACATTTCCAGCCTGTTGCACGTTCTCCTCGTTCGTGAGTAAAGGTGTCTCCACGGTCTCATTTTCTCCATTGATAACATTCTCAGTTGTCACTCTCGAATACTGCCATAAAACAAGGGTTAATTAAAGAAATTAACATATCACATAATATCCCTATATTCTGACCAACCAATAATTAAGCTTAGGTAGGACACACTAGCGAAGGATTTACTCATCTCTCCCCTCCTAGTTCTATTCCCCGATCTCCGCCAGAGATCATATCCCTAAGCTCTGATACCAACTGTGACGCCCCCAAAATAGGTATACATCACCCATTCTGAGTTGTCAAATACATGGTACAGAAACAACTACAACTTTATTAATTCAATTGTCATGCAAAATACGACAACACTTAAACTGTGAGTTTAAATACAAATATTGTCTTCTAAACAATATCCTCACCCAAATAAGTCCTCATTACAATTATTGATATATTATTTTATAAAAACAATAGTAAGGACTACTATAACAACTGCCTTAGAACATCACTCCACACCCCGACTACTCCCCGCTATATTCTCGCTTTTTGAGAAGAAAAATGGAATAAAAAAGAAAAGGGTGAGCTCAACTAGCCCAGTAAAAAATATTATGACTAAGATAATATAGAACAAATTATCGTTAGTCTTCAACAGGGAAAAATTTGAGAGAATATAATATACAACAAATTTCAGATCAATATTCGCAGTGGAAATAATAATTCATAGAAGAGTTGCGTAGAGAATGAAATCTACTATTATCTATGAATTTAAAAGTCTATCATCAATATTCTATCCCTATAACATCAATCAATATACATCTTGAATCAAATATTCATATTTACACTACAGGCCAAATATATTCATCAGTTGGTCATGTTCATCTCAAAACATGTACATCTTTGCACTACGGGCAAAAGATATTCATAAAAAAATCAACCATCTTTGCACTACTGGCCAAAGATATTAAGTAATATCATCATTTAGGACTGAGGATGATGAAAAATATTTTAAAGAAAATGAATCCAGTGAAACAAAAGAACAAATATTAAGGATTCGTACTTTAAACAGTCCAAGTTCAAAAATACTTCATAAATAACCATAGTGAAGTAAAATTCAAAAATGATCAAAATATGGATACAATCAAACTAGTATCCATAATATATATTTTGGACAAAAATAAAAATTTAATTTTTCTGTGAATAATGTTGTATTCGTGAATAGTGCCGTATACGTGAATAGTAACTCCGACACTAAAAGACAAGAATTTCACAAGAAAAATCTTACCAATATTCCGGCATAATGATATTGAAAGAAATAATATCATTTAAAAAATAATAATATCCCTTACCTCGAAAAGATAGTACTTCTTACTGGAATACTGCTTATAGTGCTGAAAAGAACTTGTACCGTATAGCAACACTCAAAGTATCAAAATACTCACAAGAATACGCTCGATAATATAGAGAGAGAAAGAGAGAGAGAACTTTAGTTTCTGGTGTGATTTTCAATTCTAACCTAAGCACCCTATTTATAGGAAAATGCTTAGAACACCAAGCAGAAAATTTAAAAAATAATATTATTATTTATCTAAAACTTCCTACGCACACTAATTGAATCTAAACATCAGCCATCCACTCAATAAAAGTAACAAAAACATTTTTCTTAATTAAAATACTTTAAACTTCAAAAATTAATTGTTACGGAACTTCAGAACTTCAATAATTCATAGTAAATAGCCTTTTTATCAGAAAAATTCAAATCTTATGTCCATTTCATAGGAAAGTTAATTCTCTACAACTTTGCAGAAGAAAGTTTTTCCAAATTCCAAACAAAAATTGACCGAAATCCACAAACGGACGATTTTACAAGCTATAATCAAATTTCAGTCAAGAAATGGGGTCCACAAACATGAAAAACATGTTTTTAACATTTATTGTAACAAAAATACCCTTCCTCCTCATTTACTCATATATCACACATTCATTGTAAAAATATCACCATTATTATATTATAATAATATAATAAAATATTATTTTATCAGAAAAGATAAAATATCAATTTTCAAAAATTATCACTTTAAAAATTTTCTCCATCTATATCCACACAAAATAAATATTTTCTGCATCATATAAGTCAATAATTAATTATTCACAAATAATATTACAGAGTCATAATACTGACAACCAGGCCGTTCCCAGGAAAGAGGAGGGCTTTCTAATAAGGATTTCTCCTTACTGGCGCGTTATTAGATGACCAAACCTCTCCTTAGATAGAACTTTCTAGACATTGCCAATAATGTTATCTAATAATATTATTCAAATAATATGAATTGTTGCTCCGATAATGAAAAATACTGTGTAGTGACAATTATTGAAACAACAATAATATAAATTATCAACGTAGCAATTATTGAATCAATAAAATAAAATATTGAACAATAATTACTGTAACAATTATTGAGTAGTTCCTTCTTACGTAAGAATCAATAATTGGTGCAATACCGTGTGCTACTGTGTTTTAACCACCGAGTATTTCAACAGTATTAATGGTACATTTAAGACCCCAACTTATTATAAATAAAAATAAATTTCTTCTATTTATTATTCTGAAATAGTAAGGGTTGATTTGATTAATGTGGTTAGTTATGGGTAAAATGCGTAAATATTTTAAATAAGCAAGTGGTTATAAAATATTCATTTTTATCAGAGAATAGTCGTTTGGTCGTGAAATATTTTTACTGTCGGAGAATATTCGTACGACGGCGCAGCCTTGTGTGGGTCCCATAACGGAAAGCGATTGGATGAAGAAAATGACAAAAATAAGTTGTTTATAAATAACAGCATTGTTATTACCGTTAATACTGTTGGAATACCCGGTGGTTAAAACACAGTAATACGCGTTGTTGCACAGTAGCACACAATATTGCACCAATTATTGATTCTTACGTAAGAAGACACTACTCAATAATTGTTACAGTAATTACTATTCAGTATTTTATTTTATTGATGCAATAATTATTGCATTAATATTCTATATTACTGTTGTTTCAATAATTGTCACTACACAGTATTTTCCATTATCGAATCAATAATTCATATTATCTGAATAATATTATTAGATAACATTATTGGCAATGTCTAGAAAATTCTGTCTAAGGAGAGGTTTGGTCACCTAATTGCGCTCCAAAGAAGAGGAGAAATTCTTATTAAAAAGCCCCTCTTTCACGAACCTGCTGGTTGTCGTCGATTGTGATTCTATAATATTATTTATGAATAATTAATTATTAATTTATATGATGAGAAAAATATTGATTTTATGTGGATATAGATGAATTTTTTTTTAAAGTGACAATTGTTAAAAATTGATATTTTATTTTTTCTGATAAAATAATACTTTATTATATTATTATAATATAATAATGGTGATATTTTTACAATGAATGTGGGATATATGAGTATATGTGGAGGATGAGTATTTTTGTTACTAAAAATATTTAAAACATGTTTTTCATGTTTGTGGACCCCATTTCTTGACTGAAATTTGATTATAGCATGTAAAATCGACCGTTTGTGGATTTCGGTCAATTTCTGTTTGGAATTTGGAAAAACTTTCATCTATAAAGTTGTAGAGAATGGAATTTCCTATGGAAAGAACATGAGTTTTGAATTTTTCTGATAAAAGGGCTATTTATTATGAATTATTAAAATTCCAAAATTTCGGAATAATTGATTTTTGGAAGTTTTTTTTATTTTTATTAAGAAAAACGTTTTTGTTGTTTTTGGCACATGTGTGGCTAAAGTTTGGACTAAATTGGGGTGCGTAGGAATTTAATATATATATATATATATATATATTAATATTTTATTAAACTTTCTGCTTTGGTATTCTAAGCATTTTCCTATAAATAGGGTGCTTAGGTTAGAATTGAAAATCACACCAGAAACTAAAGATTTCTCTCTCTTTCTCTCTCTATAATATCGGCGTATTTTTTGTGAGTATTCTAGTACTTTGAGTATTGCTATACGGTGCAAGTTCTTTCAGCACTATATCCAGTATTCCAGTTAGAAGTAATATCCTTTTGAGGTAAGGGATGTTATTTTCTTCTTAAATGATATTATTTTCTTCAATATCATTATGCCGAAATATTGGTTTGAACTTTTTATCAAATTTAGAACTTTTTGTGCCGGGGTTACTATTCACGTCACGACTCTATTCACGTATACGGCACTATTCACAGAAAAATTTAATTTTCGTTTTTTTGTCCAAAATATCTATTATGGATACTAGCTTTGATTGTATACATGTTTTGATCATTCTTGAATTTTCCTCCACTATGATTATTTATGAGGTATTTTTGGACATGGAATAGCTGAAATACGAATTCTTAATATTTATTCTTTTGTTTCACTGGATTTGTTTTCTTTAAAATATTTTTCATCATCCTCAGTCCTAAATGATGATATTACTGAATATCTTTGGCATGTAGTGCAAAGATGAATGATTTTCTGATGAATATCTTTGGCCCGTAGTGCAAAGATGAACAAGTGTTTAGATGAACATGACCAACTGATAAATATCTTTGGCCTGTAGTGCAAAGATGAATATTTAATTCCAGATATATATTGATTGAGGTTACAAGGATAAAATATCGACGATGAACTTTTAAATTCATATATAGAAGATAGTAGATTGCATTCTCTACTTAACTCTTTTAATGAATTATTATTTCCTTTCACAAAAAGATTGATTTAAAACCGGTTGTCTATTGTATTCTATTAGATTTTTCTCTCATTGAAGACTAACGATAATTTGTTCTATGTTATCTTAGTCATAATGTTCTTTCTTGGGGCTAGTTGAGCTCACCCTTTTCCTTTTTGTTCCATTTTTCTTCTCGTGAGGCGAGAATGTAATGCGAGTACAAGTCGGGTGTGGAATGATGGTTCTAGAAAGTCGTTTTAGTAGTCCTCACCATTTTGTAAAATAATGTATCAATAATTATAATGAGGACTTATTTGAGTGTGGATATTGTCTAGATGACAATATTTGTATTTAAACTCACAGCTTTTATGTTGTATTAATAAAGTTGTAGTTGTTTCGTACATCATGTATTTTGGACGACTTCGAATGGGTGTTGTATACCTATTTTGGGGACGTCACAGTACAACTACGCCGTTATTTATAAATAACTTATACTTGTCGTTTTCTTCATCAAATCGCTTTCCGTTATGGGGCCCACACAAGGCTGTGCCATCGTATGAATATTCCACGACCAAACGAATATTCCCCGACAACAATGAATATTTTCTAACCACTTGTTTATTTGAAATATTTGCGCATTTTACCCATAACTAACCACATTAATCAAATCAACCCTTACTATTTCAAAATAATAAATAGAGGAAATTTAATTGCATTTATAATAAGTTGGGGTCTTACATTACCTGTATGGAAAGACGGTGGAGATTTATACGGATCATAAAAGCCTCAAATATTTCTTCACTCAAAAGGAACTCAACATGCGGCAACGACGATGGCTTGAGCTGTTGAAAGATTATGATCATACCATCCAATACCATCCTGGAAAAGCGAACGTGGTAGTTGACGTATTGAGTAGAAGATCATATGCAGGTACGAGTGCGATATTGTCAACGCAAAGGCCCATTTTGTATGACTTACAAAGGATGGAGATACAGTTAAAGACTCCAGGGACCCATATGATGATGGCGAATATATGAGTAGAATCGACTTTAATTGATAAAGTTAAAGCTGCTCAAGCTACAGACCTGGAGCTGATGCATATGAGGAAGAAAGTACAAAAATGTGCTATTCCGGAAGCAAGAATTGATGAAGAAGGAATACTTCGAGTCAACTCAAGACTTTGTGTTCCTAACGATTCTGACTTGAAGTATAAAATCATGATGGAGACGCACATCACACCATTTTCAATCCATCCTAGGAGTACCAAAATGTATCGTGATCTTCGACATACATTTTGGTAGGGCAATATGAAGAGAGAGATAGCGGGGTTTATCTCAAGGTGTCTAACTTGTCAATGAGTCAAAGCGGAGCATCAAGTGCCAAAAGGTCCATTTCAACCACTTGAAATTCCAGAATTGAAGTGGGAGCACATTACCATGGATTTTGTTACTGGTCTTCCCAAGGTTTCTCAAGGCATAGATGCGATTTGGGTCATTATTGATAGATTGACCAAGTCTGCTCATTTCTTACCGATACGAAAAACTTATACACTTGAACGTCTTGCTAGTATGTACATAAACGAGATCGTAAGATTTCAAGGTATGCCAGTATCTATAGTTTCTGATCGAGACCCAAGATTCACTTCAAGATTTTGGGTTAGTTTGTAAAAAGCTATGGGCACAGATTTATGATTTAGTTCGGCATATCATCCTCAAACGGACGGGCAGTCAGAAAAGACTATTCAAACTCTTGAGGATTTATTAAGACTCTGTGTCCTTGACTTCAAGGGAAGTTGGAACAAGTTCTTACCATTGGTGGAGTTTTCCTACAATAATAGTTATCAAGCAAGTATTGGCATGGCTCTATTTGAGGCGTTGTATTGAAGAAAGTGTCGCTCTCTCAAATTATCTTTGAGATGAGGTGAAGAACATTGTTGGGACCAGATTTGGTACATATGACTACGAAAAAGATTCAAACGATCCGACAACATATAAAAACCTCATAAGATCGACAAAAGAGTTATGCTGATCTTGATCGAAAGGACGTGGAATTCAATATTGGAGATCATGTGTTGTTATGTGTTGCTCTATGGAAAGGAGTTATGAGATTTGGAAAGAGAGGAAAGCTTAATCCTCGATTCATTGACCCATTTTTAATCCTTGATCGAGTAGGAATTGTGTCCTATAGACTCACCTTACCGCCAAGTATGTCTCGTGTTCATAACGTTTTTCACATATTTATGTTACGTAAATATGTGAAAGACCCGAACCACATTATTGAATTAGAACCAGACGAGATAGAGGAAGATTTAACGTATGAAGAGTTACCTGTTAAAATCTTGGATAAGAAGGATCATATTCTACGCTCCAAGGTTATACCTCAAGTTAAAGTTTTGTGGAGAAACCACGATGTGGAGGAAATGACCTGGGAGTTAGAATCTAAGATAAAGTCAAGATATCCTCACTTCTTCGATATACCAGGTACATACCCTAATTTCGAGGATGAAATTTTATAAGAAAGGGAGGTTGTAAGACCCCAACTTTTATGAATAAAGAATAATTTTCTCAAAATATATTTTTGAATATTATGGTGTGGATTTGATATAATGTTATAGTTGTGGGTAATATTTACAAATTTTGTAAAGTAAGCAAGTGGTTATATAATATTCGATTGGTCAGGGAATATTCATTTTAACAAGGAATATTCGATGCGACGACACAATCATTAGTGGACCCCACAACGAAAAGTATTATCGTAGTTAAAAAAGCAGCATTTATCATTTTATAAAAATAACGGCGAAAGTGTTATCGTTAAAACCGTTGAACTACCTTAGTAAAAAAAGTACAAGATGTCTGGCGTGGTTGCATAATAGCACACGGTATTGATTATTGATGCTTACGTGAGAAGTCACTCGGTTTATACTCAATTATTACTACAAGAATTCTTTGCATCATATCTCTCATATTATTGATTCAATTATTGTCACAATTATCATCTCATATAATATGTTATATTATTAAATCAATAATTGAGACGACAAAGTTATTCATATTATTAAATTGCAATATTTACAATGTCTAGAAGTTCTATCAAGGAGAGGTTCTATCATCTAATTACGCTACCAATAAGGAGAAATCCTTATCTGAAAGCCCCCTCTTTCCACGGGAACCTACCTAGTTGTTAAATATTGTGAATTATAATATTAATAATGATTAAGTTCGTGTTGATTAAAGATGAAATTAATAGTTCTATTGTGTTAGAATTATTAGTGTTAGTGAAAATTGATATTTATTTCGATAATAATTGATGTCTGGAGGTTATATTGACCAATCGGGTATTTAACCGGATAAATGAGTAATTAATTGCTATTAATTCACATGATTATAACTATTTGTTCACATGTGTGTACTATTGTTTCACATTCTTGTACTATTAGGGGAGGTAGTGGAAGATTGATAATACTTGCATGACTAAGTTAAAAATGGAGGTATAGTTGAAGGTACTATACTATAATTCGTATTTTCACATGATTATAATTATTGATTCACATGATTGAACTATTGATTCACATTATTTACTATTAGGGGAGGTGGTGCAAGTTTGATAATACTTGCAGGACTAAATTAAAAATGAAGAAAAAGAGGAAGGTATTATACTGTAATATTTTGAGCCCCAAAACATGTAATTATCAAAACTATATTTTCCTATAAATAGAAGCTCGTTCTTCCTTCATTTCTCACTAATTCACTAAAGCTATAGAGCAATTATTATAGAGAGAAATTATAGAGAGAAAGAAGAAGAGATGTCTGCTACCTCACTATTCCAGTTTTCTTCTAAGGTAAGGGGTATTATTCTTTCGTATTCTTGAAGAGAGTTATTTTCTTTCAATATTCGTAAGGGTTGTTATTCCATTCTTTATTATTATGTTGGAATAACTCTGCACTGTCTATCGACGTCTGCATACATGGTGAAATTCTTCCATTATTCCATTATTTATTATTCATTGGAATAACTTGTGCATCTGATCTATCGCATGCCTGGTAAATTCTGTTGTTATTTCATTCTTTATTATTCTATTAGAATATCCTGTCTGTGCGGATTATGCATGACCTAATTCCATTCTTTATTATTCTGTTGGAATATCCTGTCTGTGCGGATTATGCATGACCTGGTTCCTTTCTTTATTATTTTGTTGGAATAACTTGTCTGTGCGGATTACGTATGCCTGGTGAATTCTTTTGTTATTCCATTCTTTATTATTCTGTTAGAATAACATGTCTATGTGGATTACCGCATACATGGTGAATGATCCTTCGTATTCATTCCTTATTAAATTGCGGAAATGATCTGTCTACGTGGATTACCGCATGGCGGGCAAAAATCTATTTGCGGTTTCATATATTCTATTATACTCAGTTGGTTAAAGTTTTGGCTTCTATACTCCATGAAATTAGTGAAATATCCTTGATATTTGCGCTTTATCCAGTATCTTTTCATGGAAATATTCTTCTGAGCATTCTTGAATTTTACTCCACAAAGAAGTATCATGTTGACAATTTGGACGTTATTGATTTCTGGATAAATTAAAATTATAAATCTTTAAAATTTATCCTTGAACTTATTTTATTAAATTATTATGTCATTGTCATCATCTTCATGCTTATATTGTGATGAAAGTCATCTTTGGCTTACGTGCATAGATGGACTTGGTATGATTATGACCAGGGATTATTCGATATAATCATGACCGTAATGTGACGAATGATGTGATAAAAGACCTCATTGGCTTGTATTTCATTAATGAACAGTTGTTAGTGTGACTATGACCAGGGATTATTTGGTATAGTCATGACCATTGATGATTACATGAATATCCTTGGCCGTGATGCAGGGATGATTCGATTTTATTTATTAAAATTTGAGTCTCAAATGATAAAATTTGATGAAAAACTTTTTAAATCATAGAAGATAGTAGATTTTATGCTCTACTTGACTCTTCTAATGGATTGCTTGTTCCGCTGTAGTTAAACTTGTTGTCTATTATATTCTATCAATTTAACATTGTTGAAGGCTAATGATAATTTATTATGCATTATCTTAGTCATAATATTTCTTACTGGGCTAGTTGAGCTCACCCTTTCTTTCACTGTTCTCTTTAGGAAATGAGAACGTAGCCGGGACTAGTCGGGGAATGGAGTGTCGGTCTAGATGATAGCATTAGTAGTCCTCACTATTCTATTAAATAGTGTGACAATAAATGTAATGAGGACTCCATTTAGTGTGGATATTGTCTAGATGACAATATTCTTATTAAAACTCTTAGATTATGTTTTGTCTTATTTTACACGACTATTGTATAATTAAGTTGTATTTGAATTTTATACCATGTATTTGGCGACTCAAGATGGGTGATGTATACCTATTTTGGGGGCATCACAGTAATTTTAAAACTCATAATATTAACAACCAGATCATTCTCAGGAAAGAAGGGGCTTTCCGATAAGAATTTCTCCCTATTGGCATGCAATTAGGTGACCAAACCCCTTTTCTCGATAGAACTTTCTAGACATCGTCAATAATGAAAATAATAATATGAATAACTTTGTCGTCTCAATTATTGATTTAATAATATAAAAATTGTGACAACAATTGAATCAATAACGTGAGATACCATGCAACAATTACTATAACAATAATTGAATAAAACTGAGTGACTTCTCACGTAAGTATCAATAACCAAAGATACTGTACAATACCGTGCGCTACTATGCAACCACGCGTATTACTATACTTTTATCACTGGGTATTTCAACAATTAATGGTAAAACTTTTACCTTTATTTTTATAAAAAGTTATTTCTGTCATTTTTTAACTCCGACAGTAATTTCATTGTGGGGTCCACCAATGATTGTGTCGTCGTACGAATATTCCCTGATAAAACAAATATTCCCCGACCAAACGAATATTTTATAACAACTTGCTTACTTTGCAAAATTTATAAATATTATCCACAACTATAACATTATATCAAATGTACACCATAATATTCAAAATGATATTTAGAGAAAATATTCTTTATTCATAAAAGTTGGGGTCTTCTAGTAGTCCTCATTATTCTATAAATAGTGTGATAATAATTATAATGAGGAATTTATTTGAGTTTGGATATTATCTACGAGACAATATTAATTCGTATTAAAACTCACAGTTTATGCTTTGTCGTATTTTGCACGACAGTTCAATAGTTGTATAAATGAAGTTTGTATTTAAATTCTGTACCATATATTTGACGACTCAGAATGGGTTAGACCTTTTTTGGGGGCATCACAGTATTGTATGAAAATGAGCTTTATAACGTGCATTTACCTTAAATTCAATGAATATTCTTTATAATTTTTTTTTATTAAATCAAAGATTTCGTAAATTATTTAGAATTTTAGATCAATCCCCCATTAATCTTCCACAAACCAGTGGGTGACATCATTTGCCACCATGAGATTATGGGTGGGTAACAACATAGCCGCTACAAGTTGTAACGACACAATTTTTTTTCACTTTGCCTCGTTTCACGTAATAATAATCTTATTATTATTATTATTATTATTAAAGTGGGGTCATAAAATTTAACCGGGGTCCATAGCCAAACAAGAAGAAGTTTGAAACATTTCAAGGTCTAGCCGTTACTGGTTGTAGCAGTCGGTATATTTAAAAAAAGAAATTCCTTTTTTTCAAAAATTATCTGACATAGTGGGACCCGTTTATAGTTTAGTTTGACCAGATGGGGCCCATTATTAAAATAAAAGTCGCTACATGTTGTTATAGGCTTATTAAAAATATGAAGGTTATAGCCTTAGTTTTTAATGAACTTTTTTTTCAATATAATTTTTTATTTTAATTTCTTGATTTCAATTGTGAAGTTTTTGAATTGTAAATCCAGCTATTAGTTCCTGAATTGTAATCCACATGGACCCTTTTTTTAAAAAATTATCAGCTGCTACAACTTGAAGCAGCCCATATGATTTAAAAAAAAGGGGTCTTTAACACTAATATACAACAATTAAAAAGTAATTACAAAAATAAAACACACACAACATAATTACAAAAACAAAACAACACAATATAAAGTTGCTAAAATCACGTATATACGTCAGTTACGGACTTTCCTTTTGCAACTAACCGCATTCAAACAACTGAACAGAACATGCAACTTTGATATCGGAGAAATCCAAATCTTCTGGCGCGACACACCACTGAGATCGGAGAAGACGAAACTTTTTGTCGCGACGGCACGCTGAGAACGCAAAATAGCATACAAAATCAACAACAACTTCAAGTTCAGTAACCAAAAACAATCGTACTGCAGTGATTGTTGAATACAAAATCGCAGCAACTTCGATACAAATCTGAAAACTGAGGTATGTGAGTTTAAAATTCATATGCATATAGTTACCTATGTTTTTTACGAATTCCTATATTAATAACCTTTATTAAGTTTTTCACATTTACAATGGTTACTACAAATTCCTATAACGATTTGTTGATTCATTGATATGTTTTATATTATGGTTATTAAATAGATAAAAACTATTCACTGTTTATTGTGTATTTGTTTGCTAAATAATGTTTATTTGATGGCTTTATAATTTTTAAATGAGTTATCCTGATTTTTTTTTATATTAATGGTTGCTCATCAAATAAAATGGTTACCATCCTGCAACTGTTGGTTAGTCTCTAATGTTGTGTTGGTTACTATATAACATTATACTGTCTAATGATGTCTTGATACTTGCTCTAATCTTTGTCTTTGGTTTCTTTGTCTAATGATGTCTTGGTTTCGGGTAACAATATATTGGTTCTTGATTAATCTTTGATTCGATTCTTTGTCGTAACATTATATGGTTAATTGAATATTCTTTGAGTTGGATGTTGTGTAAAATTATAATGATTAGTGCATAATATTACTGAACAATGTTGATTGGTTATTGAAAAATAATGACTTGGTTACTGACTAATGCTTATTTGGTTACTGTTTAACATTATATTAGTTAATGTCTATGTAAGACCCCAACTTTTATGAATAAAGATGAATTTTCTATAAATATCATTTTTGAATATTATGGAATAAATTTGATATAATGTTATAGTTGTGGATAATATTTATAAATTTTGCAAAGTACGCAAGTTGTTATATAATATTCGATTGGTCGGGAAATATTCGTTTTAACAGGGAATATTTGTACAACAGCACAATCATTGGTGGACCCCACAACGGAATTATTGTCGGATTGAGAAAACGACAAAAATACTTTATAAAAATAACGACGTAAGTTTTTTACTGTTAACTGTTGAAACACCCGTGTTAAAAGTACGATGAATACGTGGTTGCACAAAATAGCACACAAGATTGATTATTGATACTTACGTGAGAAGTCACTCGCTTTTGTTCAATTATTGTTACAATAATTGCCGCATAAGTATCTCACGTTATTTGATTCAATTATTGTCAATATTTTATAATCAATAATTGAGATGACAAAGTTATTATTATTATTATTTGCAATATTAACGATGTCTAGAAGTTCTGTCAAGGAGAGGTTTGGTCACCTAATTGCGCGCTAATGGGGAGAAATCCTTATTGGAAAGCCCCCTCTTTCCTGGAAACGACCTGATCGATTAATATTGTGAATTATAATAATGATGATGAGTTTTGTTTTATTAGTATTATTAATGTAATAAAACAGAAAAGCTTTTGAATATAAAACATAATACATTTATAAAATTATTCGTTTTATTATACTAATAGTAAAATCTTTTTATATAAAATAGAATACTTTTATAAAGTTATTCATTTTATTAGATTATAAATAAAATATATTATATTTTATTGTAAACCAATCTGGACCGTCTGCTTAAAGTAAATCAATCTGGACCGCTTTCATGAATTAGCTACTTATGCAAATTCATTCTTCTATAAATAAAGCTCATTCCTTCATTATTTCTTACGAATTCACTGAAACTATAGAGAGAGAAACTATAGAGAGAGTTCTTCTTCTATAATCTTGAGCGTATTTCTTTAGAGTTTAAGAAAGCTTTGAGCGTAGTGCAAGTTTTCTTTAAGTATACCATCGCCCTACCAGTAAAAATACTCTTCTTTTACGGTAAGTGATATTATTTGTTCTACTCGTTAGGGGTATTACTTCTTTCTTATTGGTGAAATTCTTTTGTTATTCCATTCTTTATTATTCTGTTGGAATAACCTGTATACACAGGATACCCTATACTTGGTAAAATTCTTCTGTTATTCCATTATTTATTATTCTATTGGAACATCCTGTCTGTGCGTTTACGCATGACCTGGTTCCGTTGTTTATTATTCTATTGGAATATCCTGTCGGTGTGTTTACGCATGACCTGGTTCCATTATTTATTATTACATTGGAATATCCTCATCTGCATGCGCTTTACGCATGACCGTTTCCATTATTTATTATTCTCGTTGGAATAACTCAGATATAAGCGATCTATCGCATACACCGGTGATTTCTTTTGTTATTCCATTCTTTATTATACTCAGTTGGTTAAAGTTTTGACTTCTATACTCCATGAAATTAGTGGAATATCCTTGATATTTGCGCTTCATCCAGTATCTTTTCATGGAAATATTCTTCTGAGCATTCTTGAGTGTTACTCTACAAAGAAGTATCATGTTGACAATTTGGACATTATTAGTTCCTAGATAAATTAATTCTTGAACTTGTTATATTGAATTATTATATCATTGTCATCATCCTCATGTTTATATTATGTTGAAAGTCATCTGTGGCATGTAGTGTATAGATGGACTTGGTATGATTATGACCAGGGATTATTCGGTGTAATCATGACCGTAATGTTACAAATGATTTGGAAAAAGTCATCATTGACCCGTAGTGCATTGATGGACAGTTGTTGGCATGATCATGACCATTTATGAATACACGAATATCCTTGGCTGTGGTGCATGGATAATTTGTGGTTGTGATACTATGAATATCCTTGTCCGTAGTGCAGGGATGATGTGGATTATTTATTAACCTGAGTCTCAGCAATAAAAGTCATGAAAAACCTTTTAAATCATAGAAGATAGTAGATTTTATTCTCTACTTGACTCTTCTAATGGATTGCTTATTCCATTGCAGTTAAACTTGATGTTTGTTATATTTTATTATTTTAACACAGTTGAAGGCTAATGATAATTTATTCTGCATTATCTTAGTCATAATATTTCTTACTGGGCTAGTTGAGCTCACCCTTTTACTTTCATTATTCTCTTCAGGAAATGAGAACGTAACAGGGACTAGTCGGGGAACAGAGTGATGGTCCTAGATGGTGCATTGGTAGTCCTCACTATTCTATGAAATAGTGTGATAATAAATGTAATGAGGACCCCATTGAGTTTGTATATTGTGTAGATGACAATATTTGTATTAAAACTCACAGCATATGTTTAGTCATATTTTACACGACTGTTGTATAATTAAGTTTGTATTTGAATTCTGTACCATGTATTTGGCGACTCAAGATGAGTGATGTATACCTATTTTGGGGGCATCACAGTTGGTATCAAAGCTTAGGGATATGATCCCTACCTAAGATGTGAGAATAGAACTAGGAGGGGAGAGACAGGGTATTTCTTCGCTAGTATGACCTACCTAAGTTTATTTGGTATTTAATTGGTCGGTCAGAATATAGGGATAAAATGTTACATGTCAATTAACCTTTGTTTTATGGCAGTATCTGAAAATGACATCCGAGAATGTTGAGAATAGCAATGGAGCACAGATTTAATCGTTGATTCACCACATATCAATAATCGTGATAATGTGCATCGAAGGCGACAATCCTCATTCAAACAACAACACTGACCAAATGATGAATGATGGAATGTTCAGAGGCTTTATGCAATTCATGCAACAGCAGACGAGAGCGGCTCCTGTCCAAAATGTAGGTGGAAACACTGAAAACTCTCGGACGGTCACCGCTAAACAGTTCAAGGAGCTGGGACCACCGGAGTTTATTGGAGAGCCAAAACCACTTAAGGCGGAAGCATGGATAAAGCAGATCACCAAGATATTTGGTGTCTTGGGATGCTCCAAGGAGAAAAAGGTTCCCTTTGCCACCTTTATGTTGCGAGGAGAGGCGATTCATCGGTGGGAATCGGTAAGCGTACTCAACTCGCCGCCAGACCAAGATGTCTTGGGAGAAGTTCCAAGAACTATTCAACGACAAGTACTTTCCCGAAAGTATTTGTCACAAAAAAGAGGTAGAGTTCATCAAGTTGGAGCAGAATAATATGACCGTGTCGCAGTACAAAGCTAAGTTTGTCGAGTTATCTCGGTTTGCGTCCCACTTGGTGGATAATGAAGAGAGAATGACGCGGATGTTTTTAAGAGTTTTAAAGCCGGAGATACGTCAACATCTTATTTCTCATAAACTGTGTTTGTATTCAGATGTTGTAAATAGGGCTCAGTTAGTAGAGCGCTATAACGAGTCAACGCAACTAAAAGAGAGCAGTCGGCAAAATGATAATACCAGTGAGAGCAGTCATCGAAGCGGTGACAATAAGCGTAGAGGGAATTAACAGGCCAGAAGTGGTAACCACTTTGGTGGTAATCAGGGCCAAAATAATAAGAATTGACATTTCAAGAAGAGGAGATTCAACAATGATGGAAAGACATCAGCACCAACACCCGTTGTTAAGGAAGGAGAATGACCACCTATCATATGCTTCAAATGCGGAGGGGAGGGACACATCAGTCCAAACTGCGCGATGCCGTCCAAAGCATGTTATAATTGTGGAAGAGAAGGCCACTTAGCCCAATTTTGTCGTTCACCGAAGACAAGTTCAGCTAGGATGGAGGCACCAAAGGCCATCCCAGAAAAGTCAAAGCCGGTAGTGCAAGGGAGAGCATTTGTTGTGACCTCCCAGAAATCAAGGAACCCGAATGAGGTCATCACGGGTAAGCTTATCATAAACTCTAGCTTAAGTCTATACTTTATTTGATAATGGGTTCTACCTATTCTTTTATTTCTCCTACTTGCGCCAACGATTAAATTTGACTCAGGAGAAATTAGACTTTGACTTATCTGTGGAAACTCCATTTGGGGAGAAACTTTCATTACATCCACTGTTTATAAGTCTTATTTGGTTCAAATCGGTACCCTCACATTACCTGTCGATTTTATTTCATTGAAAATACTTGCATTTGATGTGATTCTAGGGATTGATTGGTTAACTACTCATCATGCTAAAATTGATTGTTTTCGTAAGGTTGTTAGCTTTCATATTTCTAATCAACCTATTATGCTGTGACGCCCCCAAATCCGTGTAACATCGATTACAGGACATGGTGCTCACGATATAACATACATCATCATCTATCTAAGAAACTCTAATAATAATAATAATAATAATAATAATAATAATAATAATAATAATAATAATAATAATAATATTAACTATTACATACTTATTCAAAATAAAGTCCCAAGTGTTTACAACCTTTAATAAACTGAAACTTAAACTTAGCGTTTATCGCTACATCACATTATATGCGGAAATATAATTATTACATAAATAACTCTCATCATTTCATCTTAGACTTTCCTTTGTCCTTGCCCGAGCCCTCATTACATATCACTTTTAATCCTGAAAGTTTAAGCAAGAATGAGCACAAATTGCCCAGAAAGTATATAAAGTAGTTTGAGAACATACATCAGAAGTAGAAGCATTAGTATGAATATTTATCAATAGCTGAAATAAATATCAAGAGATAAACTGAAATATCAAGATAAGAGTTCTGGAATTCTCAATAACATACTAAG
This sequence comes from Panax ginseng, assembly GCA_020205605.1. NCBI lineage: Eukaryota > Viridiplantae > Streptophyta > Magnoliopsida > Apiales > Araliaceae > Panax > Panax ginseng. The sequence goes on along the minus strand of CM035136.1, from coordinate 129,487,041 downwards.
GGGTGTTAGATACCCTGAACATTTCTTTGTTTCAACAAAAACCATCAGACGGTTTAACAATCAAATAGATTATAAACGGTCTCGCAAGTACTCGGTGATCGACTTATCGTACCTACATTGTTGTGCACGAGTATAAAGTTTAAACGCATAAGCGTAAATGGGACTATATGCCCGTCATCAGCTACCCCGTTATCCGGGTTGTTTATCTTAGTATTCATACGGGATCTCACCAAAGCAAATTGGATTGGTAAACAAAAAATAGCTTCAAAGGATTTGAATTGTTTAAACAATATACTATGTTTGCATCAATAACATCTAGCTGGGACGAAAGTTAGAAAGCATGCTTGAATATAGTTCATTAAGGGAATACGAACTTTAAAGTATAGCAGTTGCAATAGGAACTGAATAATCATCAATAACGTTTCGCATCACAATTGAAGTTATAGAACTTTACAATAAAGGAGCTTACATGAATGATTAATTAATCACAAGTCCAAACTTACCCTCACTGCAATCAACTGAATAAGAGTTGAATAAATTCATAATGAAAAATAGGGTAAGAAACTTGCATTAATCGTTCTTTACCAATAACAGATTAACAGCTTACAGCTATCTGCACTTCACGTGCCCTACACAATTGTATAATCATGCACATCAACTATTAGCAACGCATAGTAGTTGTAATATAAACTTTACTCTATAATTTTCAGAGTTCACTCTATGATTTTCACTCTACTATCTGCACTCTACGATTTTCAGAGTTCACTCTACGATTTTCACTGACTCTACGATTTTCAGTGTTGACTCTATGATTTTCACTCTACTATCTGCACTCTACGATTTTCAGAGTTTACTCTACGACTTTTATTGACTCTACGATTTTCAGAGTTTATTCTACGATTTTCAGAGTTTACTCTACGATTTTCACTGACTCTATAATTTTCATAACTTGCTCAATTTAACTCCCTTTCCTATGAAATTGGACAGGTTGTACCTCATGTTACATACTATTTTATAAAATTATTACATACGTTAATCGAGTCATATACACCATGATCCCGAGGCTCCGAAAAACCCCAAAAATCACAGATTACTAGTTAAACCCAATTTGACAAAAATCCGAGATTTTGCTTCTAGCATGCAATTAAATTATTCCTAATGTCCAGATCATCTACTCTCACATGTTTTCACATTTCACAACATCAAACTTCAACAAACTTCCACCTTTTTGATTAATTTAGCACCTTAGATACATTTTATCAAAGGTAGAGCATGCATTGTTTAATTCTTTGATTTTCTATGAATTTGATGCATGATTAACCCATATCTTTTGTTGTTAATGATCTATAATCATCAAACAACAGTAAGATGGCAACACAAAGCCACAATAAATCATTTACCAATTTTATATGTATTTTCTTCTCATTTTTGTTATAAAAATAAAATGGGTTCATGAATTACCTTTTGATGAATTTCTTCTTAGTTTAATATGATGCTCCTTCTCCTTGCTTGTCAAATCCTCAGTAATCCTCCAAAATTAGTTCTAACTCTCTTAGGCTCTCAATTTCTCTCCATGTTTACTCACTTGGTGGAAATTTCTTAAAAGAAACGTGTGTTTGTATATATGTATAGCTTTGTTAGAGTCTTTTGATTCCCATAACCCCCAACTCCCATAACCCCCAACTCTAATGATTAGTTACTCACAATACTTAATACTACAATAATATAGTTAATTAATAGGAAGAATGTGGGAGTTAGAGAAAATGAATGTGGGAGTTAGAAAAATAAAAAGAATTTTGATTTTAAGGAATAAAATAAGTTACTTCCACCTTAGCTATTATGTAATATACGTATACTCCCTCCCTTGTCCCAATTTAATAGTCTCATGGGTCCATCAGTTCAGCTGATTTTTATTAAAAAAAAAAATACATATATTATTTTAATCAATTAATAAGTTATTTGACTATTTTACCCTTCGGAACCAAACTTTGCGAACCATATATCGATTCCTACTAAAGTCGACGTTTTCGAACGTCAAGGGACTATCCATTTAGTTAAATTCATCTCTGAAATTCGTAGTTGACTTTTTCCTCGAAAAAGTCAACAGGTTGAATTTGACCAAAAAGTCAACAGGTTGACTTTGACCAAAAAGTCAACAGGTTGACTTTGACCAAAAAGACAACTGTGACACTTTTTCGTGATTACAGTCTACCCTAACTAATTTCGAAGTTCCGGACTCGAATACACAGTCCGCATCTCTAAATTCTGCTCCTAACTCCAGCTCATGATTTAATACATCCCACGTAATAAAATAGAATAATTCCCTACTTAATTTTATTTAAATAGTTAAATAAAACTAAACCAACCATTTAAATACATCTCATCACATATCTTGAAATAACACATATATGTACCACACACATACATCTAATAAATGAAATCACCCAAAAGTTTCATATAAATTCGTTTATTAACAATTCTTAAATTACATAAAAAAAATAAAAATAAAACTCGGATATTACATTCACCCTCCCTTAAAAGGATTCCGTCCCCGGAATCATTACACATCAATCAAAAAGATTTGGGTAATTTTCATCATTTTCTCTCGAGTTCCCACGTAGCCTCATCGTTGTGGTTCCTCCATAATACCTTAATGAAGGTATTATCTTATTTCTTAACACTTGTTCTTTTCTATCGATTATCTGCAATGGGACCTCTTCGTAGGTTAAGCCCTTTTCAAACTGAATAGGTTCATACTCTATGACATGCTTGTAATCCTGCTTATAGGGTCGTAGGACAGAAACATGGAACACGTTGTGTATATGTTCTAACTCCGGAGGTAAGGCTATTTCATAAGCTACCTCACCCACTCGCCTCAACACTTCGAAGGGTCCTATGAATCTGGGACTAAGTTTTCCCTTCTTCCCAAATCTCATTTTCCCTTTCCAAGGTGACACTTTCAAAAACACATAAGTGCCGACATCGAAATCTCGTTGTTGCCAATGTTGATTTGCATATTTCTTCTGTCGATCCTGAGCCGTCACGAGCCTCGCTCGTATTATTTTGATCACATCTGCCGTTTGTTGCACCAATTCTGGCCCTAGTAATTGTTGTTCTCCCACTTCATCCCAGCACAATGGCGTTCTACATTTCCTTCCATATAAAGCTTCATAAAGTGGCATACCGATGCTCGCATGATAACTATTACTGTACGCAAATTCTACCAACGGTAGGTGATCATCCCAGCTTCCTTTGAAATCCATAACGCATGCTCTCAGCATGTCCTCTAACATTTGAATAGTTCTCTCACTCTGCCCATCTGTTTGAGGATGATACACCGTGCTCAACCTCAGTTGCGTTCCCATACGTTATTGAAAACTTCTCCAGAAATTTGCTGTGAACCGCGGATCACGATCTGACACAATTGATACAGGTACTCCATGCCTAGAAACAATCTCTTTGATGTAAAGCTTTACCAACTGATCCAAGGTATATCTGATCTTGATTGGCAAGAAATACGCTGACTTGATCAATCGATTAACGATCACCCAAACTGCATCGTAACCCTTCTGCGTAGTTGGAAGTCCTACCACGAAGTCTATTGTGATATGCTCTCACTTCCGTTTTGGAATTTCTAAAGGTTGAAGTTGCCCGCTCGATTTCTGATGTTCCGCCTTAACTCACTGGCATGTTAAACACTTGTTGACGCACTCTGCGACTTCTCTTTTCATATTGGGCCACCAATAATGTTGGCGGAGATCTTGATACATCTTTGTGCTTCCCGAGTGAATTGAGTAACTTGAGCTATGAGCTTCCTGCAAGATTTCTTCCTTTAATCTGCACCATCACCGCACCCAAATTCTCTTCTCAAATCTTAATAGTCCATCACCCCCATACCGAATTTAAGCTCTTCTCCATCCGAAATTCTTGTCCTCACCTTCACACATTCCTCATCACCGCCTTGTACTTCCTTGATTTTGTCCAATAGAGTCGGATGAGCCTCCATTCATAACAATTTCCCTCCGGCTCTCTTGGACTTTTATCTCGAGTTCAAATCTAGCCATATCCTTAATTAACTCCTCTTGAGTACATTAGCATTGCCAACCTACCATTGCCCTTTCTGCTTAGCGCATCTGCTACCACGTTCGCTTTCCCCGGATGATACAAGATGTCGCAATCGTAATCCTTTATAAGTTCCAACCATCTTCTTTGTCTCATATTCAACTTCTTCTCGCGTGAAAATATACTTGATTTTTTATGGTCCGTGTATATTTCACACCTTACACCATATAAATAGTGCCTCCATATCTTTAAGGCAAATACTACTGCCGCCAATTCCAGATCATGGGTAGGATATCCCTTCTCGTAATCCTTCAATTGACGCGATGCATACGAAATAACTTTACTATGTTGCAAAGAACACAGCCAAGTCCTTTGTGTGACGCATCACTAAAAATCACAAAGTCACCTGTATCATCAGGTAAAGACAACACTGGTTAAACTCTCTTCACATTTCTCCGTCCAGACAAATTTTACCGACTTCTTCGTTAAATTCGTCAACGTTCCCTCTATCTTTGAAAAATCTTGGATAAACCGTCTGTAATAGCCTGCCATTCCTAAGAAACTTCTTACTTTAGTCGGTGAATTTGGTTGTTCCCAATTCTGAACCGCTTCCACCTTTGCTGGATCCACATAAATTCCGTCCTTGTCGATCACGTGACCCAGAAATTGAACTTTCTCCAACCAAAATTCACACTTCGAGAATTTTGCGTATAACTTATCCTTCCTCAACGCCTCCAACACTAACCTTAAATGTTCAGCATGATCTTCCTGAGTCTTAGAATAGATCAAGATATCATCTATGAACACAACTACTGAATTTATCTAAGTATTGCTTGAATACGATTCATCATGTCCATAAATGTCAGTGGCGCATTTGTTAACCCGACGACATCACCGGAACTCAGTAGTGACCGTAACGATATCTGAACAATCGTCTTAGGTATATCCTCCTTCCTTACCTTTAACTGGTGATATCCCATCCTCAAGTCGATCTTGGAAAAATATTTCGCTCCCTTCAGTTGATCGAACAGATCATCTATCCTAGGTAACAGATACTTGTTCTTAATCGTCACCTTGTTCAACTCTCGATAGTCGATACATAATCTCATCGATCCATCCTTCTTTTTCACAAATAAAACTGGTGCTCCCCAAGAAGACACACTCGGTTGAATATACTTCTTATCCAATAACTCTTGCAACTGTACCATCAGCTCCTTCATTTCTGTCGGTGCCATTTTGTAAGGGGCTTTTGAAATTGGTGTCGTCCCCGGTACTAAATCTATAACAAATTCGACCTCCCGATCCGACGGAAGTCCTGGAAATTCCTCCAAAAATACATCCGGAAATTCGTTCACTACTGGTATCTGTCCCATCTCTATCCCTGCTTTCTGCGTATCGACGATATGGGCCAAATATCCTACACATCCCTTTCTTAGTAACTTCTTTGCTTGCATCATCGTCAGATAACTTGAGTGTCTCAGCGACCTACTTCCATAGAATGCTACCTTAGACTGATCTGGAGTCCTAAGGTTTATACACTTCTTTTGGCAATCTATCATAGCTCCATGGTTAAATAACCAATCCATTCCTAGAATTACATCAAATTCTCTTAATTGAATTGGAATTAAATCCACGAGTAACTTATATCCCCTGATGTTTACAACACAATTTCTATAGACATGGCTAACGGGAATCATTTCCTTATTAGACATGGCTAACTTCTGGTGGGAGGCAAACCAGACCAGGGCTGGAGAAGGCGTGATACCTTGGGAAGGGTTTAAGAAAATCTTTTTCGAGAACTATTTTTCGGTTAGTATGCAGAGTCGCATGGAGATGCGATTCCTGGAGCTGAAGCAAGAAGACATGACAGTACCTCAATATGTCATAAAATTCAACGAGCTGGCGAGGTTTGCGCTTCACCAGGTCGACACTAAGGAGAGAAAAATGAGGAGATTTGAGCAGGGTCTCAAACCATGGCTATATAGCAGACTCTCGGTTATTCTGACATTTAAAAGCTTGCGACTCTCCCGGAGAAAGCTATAATCACGAGAGGCGGAAGTGAGGCCCTCGATGAAATTTCATAAGGAAAAAAGAAGAAGAATGAAGGAGGAATCATGGGGGAAGGTAGCGGCGAAGAAGGTGCAAACAAGAGGAAGTGGAACAATAACAACAGAAGCAGCAACAATTTCAAATCGAGAAACTCTGGGGGAAAACCAGGGGAAACAAAGAAGAGAACAGAGGCATGCTAGGAGTGTGGGAGGAATCATTATCTCTTGATATTTATTTCAACTATTGAGAAATATTCATACTAATGCTTCTACTTCTGATGTATGTTCTCAAACTACTTTATATACTTGTCTTTGGGCAATTTGTGCTCATTCTTTCTTAAACTTTTCGATTAAAATCGATAATGTGGCGAGGGAGCTCGGGCAAGGACAAAGGAAAGTCTAAGATGAAATGATGAGAGTTGTTTATGTAATAATTATATTTCCGCATATGATGTGATGTAGCGATAAACGCTAAGTTTAAGTCTCAGTTTATTAAAGGTTGTAAAGACTTGGGACTTTATTTTGAATAAGTATGTAATAGTTATTATTATTATTATTATTATTATTAGAGTTACTTAGATAGATGATGATGTATGTTATATCGTGAGCACCATGTCCTGTAATCGATGTTACACAGATTTGGGGGCGTCCCAGGTTGGTATCAAAACAATAGGTTATAAACCTTAGGTGGGGAACCTTAGACTATAACCTTAGGGAAGTTAGTGGAGAAAATAAAGAGATGAACTCATGTAGAGTTCTAGGGGTTGTGTCAAATCTATTTTTCCTAAAAACAAAAACAACTATTTTAAAATACTAACCGAGTGATTTTTTTTCTTGTTTGAAGGATGTCAGGAGAAGAGGAGGTTAGAGATATCCATGTTGTGAGTGAGCGATTGGTGGCAAATTGCACACGAGCCTATAGTTGAGGCGATGGTGACTCGCACCCGGAGGAGTATCCTGAAGAGGAAGAGGAGCCCGAGGAGGACTCGGAAGAAGCACCTGAGGATACTTTATTGGATGAGTTGATGGATAGGATTACGGAGTTAGACGACAAGGTCCATGAGTTGAAGGAGCTGTATCAGGGGGAGCAGCAAACTGCAGCATTGCTTGAGGCATTGGTGCACCACCTGATAATTAGGAACAGGGATCTGGCTGACAAGTTGTGGGCATAAGACTAGAAGGCGGATAGGTTGGAGGATGAGAAAGAAGCTATTAGGACCCACTTGGGGCATACCACTAATGGGTTAGAGTCGAGGATTCAGAGTCTTCAAACAAACAAGCAGATTATTACCACATTCTGGGGAGAAGAGAGAGAGACCGTGTTCAGCCGAGAAGCTAATCAAGAAGTTAGAAGGAGAGGTGAGAGATAAGAAGGTTAAGATAGACAAGATGAAGTACGATTTAAGTCAAAGACATGGAAGGTTTCAACATAGGGTGAATCATTTTCCAAGTGAGGAGCACCTCTGCAGGCGATGTTATAAGCCGAAATTTCGTAATCGAGATAATGGATGAGGAGCATGAGGACGCCATTAGGTGGGGCTTTTAGTTTATTATGATGAACTTTTACTACTGGCGTATAGAACGTTTATCTTTGAATAATAAGCTTGGTTTCAGTTTTTACCAAGTATGTTGGTTTAAAGTGATGTAAATGGCTTAATGTTATAAGACGATGAAATACCTTGGGTGTTATGTCTATAAATAAATATGTTTTTATTTAAGTATGTGATGTGATGATTAAGTCTCTTCTTATGATTGATATATTATGTAGAGTGAGTGATAAGATAATACCATTAAGTTCATTTTAAACAGATAGATGGCTAGAGGAAGACGCGTCAATCAAATACCGAGGGTCAAAGCGGTAATGTTGGGGATCCACCGAATCCTATCTGTGATTTGTAGACATGTTAGTGGGGGCACTTCAGAATTGAACCCCAAATGCCAATAACCCTCCAGTGGCCTAGGTGGCAAACTTCAAGGACTTCAAGAGCGCGCGGACCCCTGAGTTCAAAGGAACCATTGAACCCATCAAAGCTCAAACTTGGGTCAAGGAAATCGAAAAAGGCGTTATTTATCGCCTCGAGTAGGTGATGATCGAAAAATAATCTTACGCCACTTACATCTTTGAAGGGTGAAGCTAACTTCTGGTGGGAGGAAAACCAGGACTAGAAATTTGGAGAAGGCGTGATACCTTAGGAAGGGTTTAAGAAAATCTTTTTGAGAACTATTTTTCGGTTAGTATCAGAGTCACATGGAGATGTGATTCCTGGGTCAAGCAAAGAAGACATGACTACACCTCAATATGCCGCAAAATTCAACGAGTGCGAGGTTTGCGCCTCGCCAGGTCGACAAGGGAGAGAGAAAAATGAGGGCGTTTGAGCGGGTCTCAAACCATGGCTATATAGAGACTCTCGGTTATTCATTTAAAAGCTTCGCGACTCTCCCCGGAGAAAGCTATAATCACGAGGGCGGAAGTGAGGCCCCGAGGAAATTTAATAAGGAAAAAAGAAGAAGAATAAAGGAGGAATCATGGGGAAGGTAGCAGCGAAGATGGTGCAAACAAGAGGAAGTGGAACAATAACAACGATGAGCAAAGAACAATTTCAAATCGAGAAACTCTGGGGAAAACCAGGAAACAAAGAAAAGAAACGAGGCATGCTAGGAGTGTGGGAGGAATCACTCAGGGGCATGTCTAAAAGGAAAGAATGTCTGTTTCAACTGCGGGCAGGAGGGGCACATCTCTCCCAATTGCTCTGGACCAAAGAGAAATGGATGCTTCAACTGTGGAGTATTGGATCATCAGGCAAGGAATTTCCCAAAGAAGAACACAGCAGGAGGAAATGGAGGAAGGGGACCAAGCGGTGGGAATCTCACGATTAATGGACCACCAACTCAGAATCGACCAACAGCAAGGACTTTCAACATAACGGTTCAGGATGCGGTCGCATCCAGGGACGTGGTTTCAGGTATCATTCTGATCAATGATATATTTGCTTACATATTATTTGATTCGGGTGCTACTTGTTCCTTCGTATCGCATGAATTCTCCCAACGATTAAATTTACCCAAGGAAGAATTAAAATATCCTATGAACATAGAAGTTGCTATAGGAACTGAATAATCATCAATAACGTTTCGCATCACAATTGAAGTTATAGAACTTTACAATAAAGGAGCTTGCACGAATAATTAATTAATCACAAGCCCAAACTTACCCTCACTGCAATCAACTGAATAAGAGTTGAATAAATTCATAATGAAAAATAGGGTAAGAAACTTGCCTTGATCGTTGTTTACCAATAATGATTAACGACTTACGACTATCTCGCACTTCACGTGCGTTACTACACAATTGTATAATCATGCACATCAACTATTAGCAACGCATAGTAGTTGTAATATAAACTTTACTCTATAATTTTTAGAGTTCACTCTATGATTTTCACTCTACTATCTGCACTCTACGATTTTCACTGACTCTACAATTTTTAGTGTTGACTCTACGATTTTCACTCTACTATCTGCACTCTACGATTTTCAGAGTTTACTCTACGACTTTCATTGACTCTACGATTTTCAGAGTTTACTCTACGATTTTCACTGACTCTACGATTTTCAGAGTTTACTCTACGATTTTCATTGACTCTACGATTTTCACTGACTCTATGATTTTCATAACTTGCTCAATTTAACTCCCTTTCCTATGAAATTTGGACAGGTTGTACCTCATGTTACATACTATTTTATAAAATTATTACATACGTTAATCGAGTCATATACACCATGATCCCGAGGCTCCGAAAAACCCCAAAAATCACAGATTACTAGTTAAACCCAATTTGACAAAAATCCGGGATTTTGCTTCTAGCATGCAATTAAATTATTCCTAATGTCCAGATTATCTACTCTCACATGTTTTCACATTTCACAACATCAAACTTCAACAAACTTCCACCTTTTTGATTAATTTAGCACCTTAGAGATATTTTATCAAAGGTAGAGCATGAATTGCTTAATTCTTTGATTTTATATGAATTTGATGCATGATTAACCCATATCTTTTGTTGTTAATGATCTATAGTCATCAAACAACAGTAACATGGCAACACAAAGCCACAACAAATCATTTACCAATTTTATATGCATTTTCTTCTCATTTTTGTTATAAAAATAAAATGGGTTCATGAATTACCTTTTGATGAATTTCTTCTTGGTTTAATATGATGCTCCTTCTCCTTGCTTGTCAAATCCTCAAGAATCCTCCAAAATTAGTTCTAACTCTCTTTGGCTCTCAATTTCTCTCCATGTTTACTCACTTGGTGGAATTTTCTTAAAAGAAAAGTGTGTTTGTATATATGTATAGCTTTGTTAGAGTCTTTTGATTCCCATAACCCCCAACTCCCATAACCCCCAACTCTAATGATTAGTTACTCACAATACTTAATACTACAATAATATAGTTAATTAATAAAAAGAATGTGGGAGTTAGAGAAAATGAATGTGGGAGTTAGAAAAATATAAAGAATTTTGATTTTAAGGAATAAAATAAGTTACTTCCACCTTAGCTATTATGTAATATACGTATACTCTCTCCCTTGTCCCAATTTAATAGTCTCATGGGTCCATCAGTTCAGCTGATTTCTATTAAAAAAAATACATATATTATTTTAATCAATTAATCAATTAATAAGCTATTTGACTATTTTACCCTTCGGAACCAAACTTTGCAAACCATATATCGATTCCTACTAAAGTCGACGTTAGGACGTCAAGGGACTATCCATTTAGTCAAATTCATCTCTACGAAATTAAGTAGTTGACTTTTTTCTCGAAAAAAATCAACAGGAGTTGACTTTGACGAAAAAGTCAATCGTGACACTTTTTCGTGATTATAGTCTATCCCGACTAATTTCGATGTTCCGACTCGAATACACAAATTCAAGATCTCTAAATTCTCGCTCCTAACTCCAAATTTCATGATTTAATACCATCCCACGTAATAAAATAGAATAATTCCTACTTAATTTTATTTAAATAGTTAAATAAAACTAAACCAACCATTTAAATACATCTCATCACATATCTTGAAATAACACATATATGTACCACCCACATACATCTAATAAATGAAATCACCCAAAAGTTTCATATAAATTCGTTTATTAACAATTCTTAAATTACATAAAAAAATATTAAAAAAAATAAAAATAAAACTCGGATATTACATATACGAATTCAAGCGACCAAACCATTAAAATCAATCACGGTCATCTCAAGCCATAAAGTTATTCGTTTATTGAAAAACGGATGTCAAGCTTTCTTAGTTCATGTCACGGATCTAAACAAAAATACGTCAGTTTTGAATGATATTTTTATTGTTAATAAATTCCCTGACGTATTCCCTGAAGAACTTCCTGGCCTACCCCCAAAGCGTGAAATTGAATTTTGTATCGGCCTTGAACCCGATACAAAACCCATTTCCAAAGCCCCATATTGAATGGCTCCTATTGAACTTCAGCAGTTAAAGACCCAATTGCAAGAATTGTTAGACATTGGTTTCATTCGTCCTAGTACGTCTCCTTGGGGAGCTCCTGTTCTATTCGTGAAGAAGAAAGATGGGAGTATGCGACTTTGTATTGATTATCGGGAGTTAAATCATGTCACCATCAAAAATAGGTACCCATTGCCACGTATTGATGACTTGTTTGACCAGTTGCAAGGAGCCAAATTCTTTTCAAAGATTGATCTTCGTTCCGGATATCACCAATTGAAGATTAGAACCGATGACATTCCAAAGACGGCTTTCAGAACTTGGTACGAGCATTATGAATTCCTAGTCATGTCCTTTGGATTAACTAATGCTCCTTCTGCCTTCATGGATATGATGAACCGAGTATTCAAGGAATATTTGGATCGCTTTATGGTCGTCTTTATTGATGACATCCTTATTTATTCCAAAAGTCGTGAAGATCATGAACAACACTTGAGGCTGACACTCCAAAAGCTTTGTGAATACAAGATTTATGCCAAGTTGAAGAAATGTGAGTTTTGGCTTGAGGAAGTAGCATTCCTTGGGCACGTAGTATTAAGTCATGGAATATCTGTTGACCCAACAAAGATTGAAGCAATTCAAAGCTGGGAGCAACGTAAAACAGTGACCGAAGTATATAGCTTTCTCAGCTTAGTTGGTTATTATAAAAGATTCGTGGAAGGATTTTCTCGAATATCTACTCCATTAACTCAGCTGACTCAGAAAGATACAAAGTTCGGTTGGAGCGAAGAATGTGAGAAGAGTTTTCAAGAACTCAAGAGGAGACTTATTTCAGCACCTGTTCTGATAATACCATCTGGCTCGGAGGGATTTGTCATCTAGAGTGATGCTTCGGGCAAAGGGTTGGGATGTGTTCTCATACAATATGGGAAAGTCATAGCCTATGCCTCAAGATAACTCAAAGAATATGAGAGGAATTATCCTACTCATGACCTAGAGTTAGCAGCTATTGTCTTCGCACTTAAAATTTGGAGGCATTACTTGTATGGGGAGAAGGTGGAGATCTTTACGGATCATAAAAGCCTCAAATATTTCTTCACTCAAAAGGAACTCAACATGCGACAACGATGTTGGCTTGAACTGTTGAAAGATTATGATCATACCATCCAATACCATCCTTGAAAAGCGAACGTGGTAGCTGACGCATTGAGTAGAAGATCATATGCAAGTACGAGTGCGATATTGTCAACACAAAGACCCATTTTGTGTGACTTGCAAAGGATGGAGATAGAGTTAAAGACTCCAGGGACCCATGTGATGATGACAAATATATGAGTAGAACTGACTTTAATTGATAAAGTTAAAGTTGCTCAAGCTACAGACCTGGAGCTGATGCGTATGAAGAAGAAAGTGCAAGAAGGTGCTATGCCGGAAGCATGAATCGATGAAGAAGGAATACTTCTAGTCAACTCCAGAATTTGTATTCCTAACGACCTTGATTTAAAGTATAAAATCATGATGGAGGCGCACAACACACCGTTTGCAATCTATCCCGGGAGTACCAAAATGTATCATGATATTCGTCATACATTTTGGTGGAGCAATATAAAGAGAGAGATAAATATTTGTTTATCTCAAGGTGTCTAACTTGTCAACGAAAGTTAAAGCGAGCATCAAGTACCAAAAGGTCCATTGCAACCACTTGAAATTCGAGAATGGAAGTGGGAGCACATTACCATGGATTTCATTACCGGTCTTCCTAAGGTTTCTCAAGGTATAGATGCGATTTGGGTCATTGTTGATAGATTGACCAAGTCCGCTCATTTCTTCACCGATACGAGAAACTTATACACTTGAACGCCTCTTTCTCGTGTGTATATAAACGAGATTGTAAGATCGCATGGTATGCCAAGATCCATAGTTTTACGATTGAGACCCAAGATTCACTTCACGATTTTGGGTTAGTTTGCGAAAAAGCTATGGGCGCAATTCTGATTTAGCTTCGGCATATCATCCTCGAGACGACGGCGATGGAGAGGACTATTCAAACTATTGAAGATTTATTAAGACTTTGTGTCCTTGACTTCAAGGGAAGTTGGGATAAGTTCGTACCATTGGTGGAGTTTTCCTACAACAACAGTTATCAAGCAAGTATTGGCATGGCTCCATTTGAGGCGTTGTATGGAAGAAAGTGTCGCTTCTCGAAAGATGGGATGAGGTGGGTGAAGCAAAGTTGTTGGGACCGGAGTTGGTACGTATGACTACGGAAAATATTCAAATGATCCGACAACGTATAAAAACCTCACAAGATCGACAAAAGAGTTATGCTGATCTTCATCAAAAGGACATGGAATTCGATATAGGAGATCATGTGTTGTTACGTGTTGCTCCATGGAAAGGAGTTACGAGATTTGGAAAGAGAGGAAAGCTCAATTCTCGATTCATCGGCCCATTTTTAATCCTCGATCGAGTAGGAACTGTGGCCTATAGACTCGCTTTACCGCCAAGTATGTCTCATGTTCATAACATTTTTTACATATCCATGTTACGTAAATATATGGAAGACCCGAACCACATTATTGAGTTAGAACCGGACAAAATAGCTGAAGATTTCACGTATGAAGAGGTTCCTGTTCAAATCTTGGATAAGAAGGAACATATTCTACGCTCCAAGGTTATACCTCAAGTCAAAGTTTTGTGGAGAAACCACGATGTTGAGGAAATGACTTGGGAGTTAGAATCTGAAATAAAATCAAGGTATCCTTACCTCTTCGACATATCAGTACGTACCCTAATTTCGAGGGCAAAATTTCATAAGAAGGGGAGGTTGTAAGACCCCAACTTTTATGAATAAAGATGAATTTTCTATAAATATTATTTTTGAATATTATGGAATGAATTTGATATAATGTTATAGTTGTGGGTAATATTTATAAATTTTGCAAAGTACGCAAGTTGTTATATAATATTTGATTGCATAGTGCCTGCATAATGTTTGCATAGTAAAATCTTTTTATATAAAACAGAATACTTTTATAAAGTTATTCGTTTTATTAGATTATAAATAGAATATATTATATTTTATTGTAAACCAATCTGACCGTCCGCTTAAAGTAAATCAATCAAACTGCTTCATAAATTGGTTACTATGTAGTCCATTCTTCTATAAATAAGCTCATTCCTTCATTATTTCTTACTTAATTCAATTTGAAACTCTAGAGAGAAAACTATAGAGAGTTCTTCTTCTATAATCTTGAGCGTATTTCTTTAGAGTTTAAGAAAGCTTTGAGCATAGTGCAAGTTTTCTTTAAGTATACCCTCGCCCTACTAGTCAAAATACTCTTCTTTTACGGTAAGGGATATTATTTGTTGTACTCGTTAGGAGTATTCCTTCTTTCTTATTGGTGAAATTCTTTTGTTATTCTATTCTTTATTATTCTGTTGGAATAACCTATATATGCGGGATACCCTATACTTGGTGAAATTCTTCTGTTATTCCATTATTTATTATTACTTTGGAACATCCTGTCTGTGCGTTTACGCATGACCTGGTTCTATTATTTATTATTCTGTTGGAATATCCTGTCGGTGCGTTTACGCATGAACTGGTTCCATTATTTATTGTTGGAATATCCTGTCGGTGCGTTTACGCATGACCTGGTTCCATTATTTATTATTTTGTTGGAATAACCTGTCTGTGCGGTCTATCGCATGCCTAGTGATTTCTTTTGTTATTCCATTCTTTATTATACTCAGTTGGTTAAAGTTTTGACTTCTATACTCCATGAAATTAGTGGAATATCCTTGATCTTTGCGCTTCATCCAGTATCTTTTCATGGAAATATTCTTCGAGCATTCTTGAGTGTTACTCTCTAAAAAAGTATCATGTTGACAATTTGGACATTATTAGTTCCTGGATAAATTAATTCTTGAACTTGTTTTATTGAATTCTTATATCATTGTCATCATCCTCATGTTTATATTATGTTGAAAGTCATCTATGGAAAGTAGTGCATAAATGGACTTGGTATGATTATGACCAGTGATTATTCGGTGTAATCATGACCGTAATGTTACAAATGATGTGGAAAAAGTCCTCATTGACCCGTAGTGCATTGATGAATAGTTGTTGGCATGATCATGACCATTGATGAATACACAAATATCCTTGGCTGTGGTGCATGGATAATTTATGGTTGTGATACTAATGAATATCATTGGCCGTAGTGCAGGGATGATGTGGATTATTTATTAACCTGAGTCTCAGCGATAAAAGTCATGAAAAACCTTTTAAATCATAGAAGATAGTAGATTTTATTCTCTACTTGACTCTTCTAATGAATTGTTTGTTCCGCTACAATTAAACTTGATGTTTATTATATTTTATCAGTTTAACACTGTTGAAGGCTAATGATAATTTATTCTGCATTATCTTAGTCATAATATTTCTTACTGGGCTAGTTGAGCTCACTCTTTTACTTTCATTATTCTCTTTAGGAAATGAGAATGTAGTAGGGACTAGTCGGGGAACAGAGTGATGGTCCTAGATGGTGCATTGGTAGTCCTCACTATTCTATGAAATAGTGTGATAATAAATGTAATGAGGACCCCATTGAGTTTGTATATTGTCTAGATGACAATATTTGTATTAAAACTCACAACATATGTTTAGTCATATTTTACACGACTGTTGTATAATTAAGTTTGTATTTGAATTTTGTACCATGTATTTGGCGACTCAAGATGGGTGATGTATACCTATTTTGGGGGCGTCACAGTCTAATGCTGTCTTGATTACTATATAAAATTATAATGGTTACTCAATAATGCTAAATTAGTTACTGTGTAAGATTATAATGTTATTTTTTTTTATAATTGTTTCTTTTTATATTGGAGGTTACTTATTGACTACATTGTATTGGTTACTGTCTAATACTGAGGTATATGAGTTTAAAAATCATATGTATATAGTTACGTATGGTTATTACGAATTCCTATATTGATTAACTTTCTTAAGTTTTTCATACTTAAAATGGTCACATATATTAAGAATACTGAATGTTTTGATTGCAAAAAATACATTTGAAAATGTATTTTATATTATAATTACTAAATATATATAAATTTGTTACTGTTTATTATAGATTTGGTTTATGAATAATGTTTATTTGATTGCTTTATAATTTTTAAATTAATTCTATTGATTTTTTTTATATTGATGGTTACTCATTAAATACATTGTTTAACTTCCTGTAACTGCTAGTTACTGTCTAAATCTGTTTTGGTTACTGATTAATGCTGATTTGGTTACTGTGTAATATTATAATGGTTACTGAATATTGCTGAGTTGGTTGCTGTGTAAAATTATAATGGTTAGAGCATAATATTACTGAACAATGTTGTCTTGGTTATTGAAAAATGATGATTTGGTTACTGACTAATACTGACTTGGATACTATTTAATATTATATTGGTTACTGTCTAATGCTGACTTGGTTATTATGTAAAATTATAATGGTTACTCAATAGTGCTGACCTGGTTACTGTGTAAGATTATAATGTTATATCCTTTTGTAAATGTTTCTTTTATATTGGATGTTACTTATTGACTACATTGTATTGGTTATTGTCTAATACTGAGATGTATGAGTTTAAAAATCATATGTATGGAAATTAATTGGCTACATTGGTTACCTTCATGCAACTGTTATAATTTAATTGCTAACAAATAACATTAAACTGACTGTTTCCATTGTAAAATGAATGTAAAATTTGTTTTATTTTTTGTTTACTAACATTATATAGTTTGGTTACTGGTTAACATTGTTTTGGTTACTTTACAAAACTTATTCTGTTTTTAGACAATGGAGATGATTCCTGTTGTACTTTATTTCAATGGTACATGGACTAGTAGTAACCAATACACCAAATTTGAAGTTACCGGTATACTAGTTCCATCAACTTGTTCGTTCAAAGAAATGCAAAACATGATATGCATTGCATTACGGCTAGACACAAACGCAACAACATTGTCGATCAAATTTCAGATTAGAAGCGACATTCCACCAATCTGTATATCAGATGAAGCGACCTTAAGATTCTTTATTGAAATCAGTAGAAAATCTGATGAACAGGGTAAATTCCCACTGATTATAGATATTGAACACAGAAGGGGACGCACAACAATCTTGCATAACTTGACAAATGTAGAAGAATCTGTTATTCATGATGTAACGCCAATCAGATCAACACAAGGGAATTCAGCACTAGTTCCACTACCAACACAAGATTGCCAAATTGGAACGCAATATGCTGATCAGCTTGCAATGGAAATTATTGAACAATAACGAGACAGACAACATGACAAATCATACACAGAAGAACGATATGATGATATAATAACAGATCCGAATGAACGTGAAGTAAAATTACATCAAACCTACAAAGACAAAAAAATCATATCATAATCTATAAGGTTGCATTCAATCAAGAAAAACAGACAACACAAAGTTCAACGAACAGGTCATAGAGACTTTGTGCTAGTGTGTGTAGATGATGAAAATTGCAAATGGAAGATGAGAGCATCAAGTATTAGAAAAACCAGTCTGTTCAAGGTGAGGGAATTCAATGACATCCACACGTGTTCAGTCAACGTATTGCTGGGAGACCACAGATAGGCAAATAGTGAGTTGGTCAGCGAATGCATAATGCATAAATTAACAAATTTGAAGAAAATATACACACCAACCGATATTGTGGAGGACATGATGACAGAATATAATGTGTCTATCTCTTACCAAAAAGCATGGAATTCGAAAGAAAAAGCGTTGGAAAAGGTAAGAGGAAATCCACATGACTACTCAATGATCCCATCATGGTTATACATGCTGAAGAAAACAAATCCAAGTAACACCTTAAAACATATTATTGGTTTTCGTAATTAGTTGGTTACTCAAGTCAACCGATTTGGTTACTATAATATGCATGTTTAGTTACTAAATATACTGTACAGTATACCTATGTTGTATTAATATTTTGTGTGTCATAAATATTTGCACACAAGATTAAATTATGTACACCAAATGCACCATATTGCAAACATTAATATAGAAATTATTTGGATACCATTAACCACATGAATGGTTACCATTTACTACTGATTTGGATACTGTATACTATTTATAATTCTAATGATAATGTTGACGTTTCATATCAGGTTCCGTCACAGCCCTTGAGTTAGAAACAAATGGTCGTTTCAAATATTTATTCTTTTCCATTGGAGCATCCATTCAAGCATGGCACCATTTCTTTCCAATTATTGTAATCGATGGCACGTTCATACAATCAACTTATGGGGGGACACTACTGATAGCAAGCACACAAGATGCAAACCGAAACATTGTTCTGATTGCTTTTGCAGTGGTTGACAGCGAAAATGAATTATCTTGGAGATGGTTTTTTGTAAATTTGAGAATTGCTTGTGGAGTTAGGGAAGGCCAATGCATTGTTTCAAATAGACATGAAGCCATTATACAAGGACTGAATTATGTGTTTCCGGATGTCATGCATGGTTCCTGCACATACCATATACTGAAAAATATAAAAAACAGATTCAGAAAGAGAGGAGAAGAACTTAAACAGGCTTACAACGGGGCATATAGAGCTTACACTATTGTACAATTCAACAAACACATAGCTGAACTTGATGCCATTGATCCTCGAATAAGGACATATTTGGAGGAAGAGGTCAAGTTGGAAAAGTGCACCAGACTCCATGGGACTGTAAGCATATACTCAATAATGACTTAAAACACCGCCGAATCTATTAACAATGCAATCAAGTTGATCAGGGATCTTCCAGTCGCGTCAATGATTGAATGCCTATATTGTCTGGTTCAAAGATGGTATTTCACAAACAAACAAACAGCCATATCAACATTCACAACACTTTCCACAACAGCTGAGGCAAGGTTGCAATCTAATATCATTAAATAAAAAAAAATTAAGGTAATTAATACAATTTTTAAATTATTGCATCCTAAGTTGTATTTGCATTTTATGGAAACCTAATTGTTCACTATTGGTTACTTGTATATGATGATAGTTTTAACAACATTAAAAATAACTGCAATTATATATTTCGATGCAAACAATGCTGACTTGGTTACTGACTAAAGAATACTTGGTTACTATATAGCAATATACTGGTTACTAATTAATGATGACTTGGTTACTCTGTAAATTTGGTTTCTGAATAATGTTTATTTGATTGCTTTATAATTTTTAAATGAGTTCTACTTATTTTTTTATATTGATACTCATTAAATAAATTGTTTAACTTCCTGCAACTTCTAGTTACTGTCTAATGCTGTCTTGTTTACTGTGTAACATTATACTGTCTAATGCTGTTTTGGTAACTGATTAATACTGATTCGGTTACTGTGTAACATTATAATGGTTATTGAATAATGTTGAGTTGTTGCTGTGTAAAATTATAATGGTTAGTGCATAATATTACTGACAATGCTGACTTGGTTATTGAAAAATGATGATTTGGTTACTGACTAATGCTGAATTGGTTACTGTTTAACCTTATATTGGTTACTGACTAATGCTGAATTGGTTACTATATAAAATTCTAATGGATAATAGGTTTTATTTTCTGGTTACTAACATTATGTAGTTTAGTTACTGGCTAACATTGTTTTGTTTACTTTAATATATTTATTATGTTTTCAGACTGAAAATTATTTAAATTGTACTTTATTCTAACGACACACTTATTTTGTTCTGTAGGTTGAGACATCAAACTTAGTGATTTTCACTGTTTACGATGTCACTAAACAATATATTGTGGACATCGAACAAAAAACATGCACATGCTGTAAATTTCAGTACCATGAGATGCCTTGTCCGCACGTTGCTGCTGTTATGGGCATGCGAAATTTGAGTTGTTATGATTTTTGCTCAAAACATTACTCTAAAACAACTTTGGTCGACACATATTCAGCTTCAATCATGCCGTTAGATGACAAAGAAAACTGGGATGTGCCAGAAGAAGTAAGAAACATAGGTATAAAACCATCAAACACAAGAAGACCAGCGGGAAGACCAAAAATAGGGAGGTACAAACACGGATCTGAAATCAAAATTCAAAACAAATGCAGCAGGTGCCAAGAAAAGGGACATAACAGGAAAACATGTAATAATCCACCGGTTTTAAGACCCAAAAAAACCCTGATATAGTGCATTTACATTAAGGGTGTAAATACATGTATATATAATTGTTTACTATCGGTAACCATAAACCACATAGTTGGTAACATTTTTGATTTTGTACAGTAACCAAAATTGTAATTGATTAATATTTTGATTTCTGATTTCATTATGAGTTGCCAATATAATTGGGAACCCACATAAGTACACTGTGCACTTGATAATTGTTCCAGATATAAGTTGTAAATTATTTGGTTACTAATATAAACTAAGATGGTTACCCTTATATGAAGATTTGGATACCAACTGCACATCTCAAAAATATATTTAATTTAATATGAGTTTCTAAATGACCATCATATATAATAATAGAATCTCTTAATTAAAATTTCTTTAAAAAACACATACATTTAACACTTTATAACATTCGTGATACAAATTAATAACGTTTGGTTACCAACGAAACAGTTACCAACCTAACATTAAAACTTAAATAACTGTTATATACTGACTTTATCAAATTTTATGACAATTTGTTTACTTATAAAAAATAAAATGGTGACCATAACAGTAAACTATTTTGTTACTTATTTGTTATAACAATAACAAAATATAACAAATAAGTAACCAAATAGTTAGATAACAGTAACCAAAACCAATTTTAATGGTAACCAAACATAAACAACCTGTATATCCAGCAACCTATAATGAAAGTGATATGGTTTGTTTAGGCAACCAATGTATACTCTCACAGTCTCACATGTACATTTAACAATTAATATATGTCCTGATACAAGATTGTAAATATCTGGTTACTATCAAAACATTAGTTGGTTACCCTTTTATACATGTTTGGTTACCAACTGTACATTTCAAAATAATGTAGCAAACACAACCTAAACAAATAAAATACCAACCAACACACAAAATTACTTCCAATACTACTAATATAATCAAATATTAAATCCCATCTATATAAGATCCAATAAACATTACAAACTCATAAACCATACAAAATTGTTGTGTATATCCCAAAAAAACAAAATACAAAACATAATTCATAAAGACAAAACAACAAGACCCAAACTAATCAAAATCTGGAACAAATCTTCCTGGGAATTCTCTGTTAGTCTCATATCCCTCCAACTGTTTGTTCCTTGCATGCATATATAGGTTTGGGCATAACTTCTTCCGATACTGCACAATGGGGAATGGAATAGGAATTTCATCAAACTTCTGATGAATGACATGCTCAGCGAAACAAATCGTGAACATCCCGCAATTACTGTACAAATAGACAAAAGATAACAAAAATCAAAACCAAAATCAACCTAGATATAGTACATATCAGTTTATGCAGTAACCAAACAGTTATATATAAAATTAACCAAAACAACATAAAAAGTAACAAAAATACCAAATTAAGGGAACAAAAGTATTTTTCGAATCATAAGCAAACAGTAACAAAAAACATATTGAATAAGTAACCAAACAGTTACATGATAGTAACCAAAATAGTTATATGATAGTAACCGAAATATTTATATGATGGTAACCAATTCATAAACAACATGTACACTAAAACCAATTTATTAAACCATGAATACTAGGCAAATATATGGTAACCCAACCTATTTGGTTACTTATTTGATATAATAGTAAACAAAATATAACAAATAAGTAACCAAATAGTTAGATAACAATAACCAAATCCAATTTTAATGGTAACAAAAGCATAAACAACCTGTATATCCAGGATTTTATAATGAAAATAATATTGCAACAAAATTGAGGGAACAAAAGTGTTTTCTGAATAATAAGCAAACAGTAATAAAAAAATATACTGAATAAGTAACCAAATAGTTACATGATAGTAACCAAAACAGTTATATGAAAGTAACCAAAATAGTTATATGATGGTAACCAATTCATAAACAACATGTAAACTAAAACAAGTTTATTAAACCATGAATACTAGGCAAATACATGGTAACCCAACCTATATTTAATAATTAAAAAAATGTAAACAATGTAACCCTTACCCCTCGACTTGTTCAGGAACCGCCTTTGCAAATTACAACTCAATTATATCATCTTCCTCCTTATTGCGATACGGTTCATTGCTAAAGTCAATGTCACACCTATCCCTCCAAAAACCACTCTTGCGCAGTAAAGTGGGAAGAATAAAGATGTAAGGCTCACAAACATCCATGATTTTTGTTTGTATGGATTTCCTTTTTGGCTGCAGAGAATTGTAAACAGTTAGACGTCTACGATGAACATCAAATGTCAACAAAAACCAATGGTCCGGTGATAACATATGGATGGGGAACAACACGTAGTCAACATTTCTCCATGGCGTGTTGACATCCATAAACAGCCCATGAATGTATTTAGCAACATCACCCTCCTTAGACAAAACACTCTTATCTGCATTTTTACTTGTATACTCCTCGAAAAGAGCGGTCATCTTGGCATGGAACCAATAATCCGTAGTCGTTGCCCTTATATGAACACTATCGGAATGTCTGGCAAATTTACAGAAATAATATAACGCAACATTGATGTGCTGAACCAAAAAAAGAACATAAGATATTAACAGTTGCTGAAAAATGAAATTATGTAATGAATGTAACCAACACTGTTAACACTAGTAACTGAACCAACTAAATAATGTAATCATAACTACAAAAACATAATTTGAAAAAAAAGAACTCACATTATCGTCTAACCATTGTCCAGGAGTCTTTAATTTGTAGATCCACATTTTTGATGATATTGGGATAGACCCAAATACAAAAACAGGTTCAATTATGTCATTCTTCCCAGTGAATTTGTCAGTCCTTCAATATAAAAGAATATTAGTATACACGCTAACATTAACAATTACCGTATTAGTATACACACTACCCAAAATCAAACTTGAACCGTTAATAATTAACATACTAACCAACAACTTAATTAAAACAATAACCTGGTAACCAACAAATATTAATATTGTAACATTCCAGATTTTTAAATGTAAGTTATAAATATTTATTGATTTATATAAATATTTATTGGATGTGTTTATTATTGAATAAGTAATTGTTCAATTTGATTGAGATTTTTTAGTTAATTATTTATTTGTTAAATAATTAATGTGTTATGTGGATTGAGTTATGTTATTAAGTGAATTATTTAATAAATTGTTATTACATAAAGTGTGACAAATAACTATGTGATAAAGAGTTATTAAAATAAATTAAAGTAATTTTAATTTAGTTTTGCCAAACAAGGTTTAAGTATATTAATCCTTTATTTTAAATGATTTCCCAAACAAAGCCTATGGCTTTTGGATTTCTTTTGGATTTTAAATTATTAATAAAATAAAACAAATATATAAATAAAATATATTTATATTTATAAGTTATACGTTATATGTTTGATAACTGACATAATAAGTAGGCTTATTATTGCCATATCAGTTTTATTCTATGTATATCAGTTTTGGTTTATGCTCATTGTTAGTACCTAGTCTATTACTGAGAGAAGTAAGAAAAGAGAAAGGAAAAGTTCAGAGAGTTTGAGAAGAAGCCAAGTGCAAGATTTTCCAAAACAAGTTTTGTTGACAAGTTTTCTAAAATCAACAAAAAGGTAGGTGCTTATAACCTTAATTTATGTATATGTAACCATATATGTTTTACGCCATATACTTCTCATCGCGAATTTGATAGTCCGTGTTCTTCAACTTCACTGTGTATAAGTTTTACAAAATTCTTGTAAACTATGTTTTGGTAATTGTTATACTAGCATATATTGATAGGTGATTGTATGTTTAACATGTATATAATGCTAATTACGTGTTAAAGAAAGAGGAACTTGGTTTTACAGTGAAAAACATGTATGAACGTATGTTTGCAAAATAACAAAATTGGTATGTGATTATACAAATTGTGAACTAATACGCGAATTGAACTTGTATATGTAAATTGGAATATATGTTAGTATGCTAGTATTTCAAAAGTATTAAGTTGGTTATAATTCTAGATTTACGCCCACTGTATATTTTTATATCAAGATATCAACAATGGAGTTTTGAGTTTTAACCAAATATTATTTTAGTGATTTAAGTCTTTTAAATTTGTTGTTCAATTGTTGGTAATTGGTATAGATTTGATTGTTAACGTGTATGTGTAATTTATATAAGTTATACATATGAGTTAAGGCGAATTGTTGTTACAAATTTAAGACAATAGCTTTGGCTCTGTTTTTCTGTTTTGGTCCTGTGAGTTTTGCCGCCAAATACAAAATTCACGCCCAAATCAAGTTTCACTTTAAGCGCTAAAAGTCGCTACCACCAGACTTCACGCCAGTCAAGTCGGCACAGAAAGACTTGGGACTTGTGCACACAAAGACCGAGTCCTCAGATATTTCTCGCTACCGAGCGCTACTCAGCAGCCAATACAATTCCACAAGATAAAAGCGTGTGGCCATGACGCCATTTAGCGTAATGTTATAAATGACTTCGCCTTGCATGTAAGTCCGAAATTTTGATAATAATACTATAAGACCAAATAAATTCTGTTATTATTGTATTGTAATGTGTTGAACGAACATGGTGTTAATACCTAACGAATTTATTATCGTTTAGGAATATGATTTGATTATATGGCTAGACATTGAAACCATACGTGATGTAGTGTTGATTATGACTAATCATGTCATGTTAACAAATGTATATAGGATATTGTGATTTGGATTATAACGGTTTAATCTACGCGCAAGGAAAGTTCTCTAACTCCATACTCTCGTTGAGTTAGTTGTGTTTATACAAGTTTTCTAATCCTAAAGCTTCATTATACAAATTTCATATGCTATACTTTATTGAGTAAAGTATTTCCATTAAGCAACTTAATTGTATCCAGTTATTCATGATGATACAAGCTTCCCATCTCCACACTTTCGTTGAGATAGTTATTATGATTATGCAAGTTTTTCCTAACTCTAAACTTGTTATATTAGCATGCAAGTATCGTTATTCTGTTGAATCAGTTTATTGTTCAAGTTATTATTTGTTGTGCATGATTGATAATAAATTTTAAGATATAACCTTAGCTTAATATTTTTCAAAGCAAGGTATGATAGATTATTCAATTGTTATGCTATTAGAATTATTCCTAAAGCATGAACTTAGAACGAAATGTTTATTCAGTCAGGATTATTCAATAACATAGTGTTATTATCTTTTATTCAACTAATCCTTAGTTGATGTCCGTTGAATTTCAAATTGCCTTGAAGTGTATCCAAACCAAACTATCTTTGGGGCGGACTTGTACTCAAAATACTGAGATGAACAACCCTATTTATAGGGGTTACACTTAGTTTTGTACTTTGCTCTGAAATGTTTGTATACAATACATCTACGAAGGGTTGATCCCCCTAAGTACCTTAAAGTCATTATGGTCGTATGACTGTAAAAGTTTAAGTTGAAAGATTACATATAACCGTGGACAAGGTTCGTGGTCATCAGACCCTCAGTGAATGTTTAAAATGTTAATAGAACTCATTGTTCAGTTCTATTGAGCCCCTAAATGGGCAGAGAATGTAAAAATTATTCATTGTTATTTCAAGTGAGTCTTGTTTGCTCACTCTTGCATGTAAAATCCTTACAGCTAAAGATGGAAAGTGTGACGTACCTAGCACCAGTAAAGGAAAGGGAAAGATGAACAAGTACTGAAGACTTGTAATAGTTTTGATAGTTTTATTATCAGACTTTGGTTTAAAGAATGTAATGAAGTTTATTTAAATTTTCCGCATGAATGATTGTTTGTAAAGGTTAGATAACCTGGGAGATATTATTTTATGTAATTCCAGTGTATAAGGTGTTTATTATTCAATTTTATTTATGATTGGGTAGTTATAAATGAATGTTTTGATTACGTGAACACCAAATCTTGAGGTAATGAAGTACCGAGATTTGGGGGTGTCACAAATATAATAACCATGATCAAATAGTAACTAATACATAACAAAATAGTAACCAGAACATTAAATAATAGTAACCAAAAAATAATTTAATAGTAACCAAAGCAGTAACATCATGTAATCAATAATAATTTAAGCAAACTGAATGTACTAAACAAATACCTAGTAAACAAATATAATATAAAGTAACAAACAGTTTACTTCAATGGAACATTAACATAAATCAAATAATACAAAATAGCAACCAAACTATAATATGGTAGTAACCAAAATCTGATATGACAGTAACCAGAATATAATATGACAGAAAAATAAACAGATATATAATGTAATCAATACCAATTTAACCAACCTATATATACATAACAATTACATATTAACCAACATATAATATGATATTAACCAGAATCCCATTTTGAGATCACAAGAAAATGGTATCCAACTCATAATAAAACGGTAACCATAGTATAATAAAACATTAACCATAACATAAAATAATAGTAACCACTACATTTATTTAATATTAACCATCTCTACAATAAAACAAATTTATTTGTTTCATAAAAAACTATATAATTGTTAACAATATAAAACAAACATTTTCCTGTTGTTTAGTCCAATTTTAAACCATTGTTCAAACAGTGCCTCTTCAAATTTTGATGGCATATCCATGCATACTTTGGGGAATGTAGAAAGAACTACAACTGTTTGACTAGCACCCGCAACATTAGACGATGAACCAGCAGAACCAAACGTTGCTGTATATGGAGACCGCAGAACGACACTCTTTGCATGTTCACAAACAGGTCTACCACCGGCTTTATGGACGCTTTTCTACAATTCATTACACTGAACTATGTCATGTGTGGTCAAAACCATCTCATCAAGTACAGAGTTGCTTTCTGCCTCAAATTTATTCCCCTTTTTCAATTGACATAAAATGTAACAAATACAATTAGATTTTCACATAAACACATGCATTTAATTAATATATGCAATAACAAATAGTTATAAATAGATATAAATTGAACAATAATAGACATATTAAAGTGAACATATCATAATAGAAACCAAAACAAAATAAAGCAGTAACCAACACTTGAATAGCACACTAGTAATCTTGACAATAAGCTCTAAAACATGATTAAATATCCAGAGTTATACACCAAAACACAACCTGAATATATAAATAGTTTAATCTATTTTTGGTGGCACAAGTTTAAGGCATCAAACAAATCCGCAAAATATAAAAGTAACCAAACAGTTATGTAATGGTAACCAACACACATTGTAATAGTAACTAACCCAAATAATAATAGTAAACAATCCATAATACTATATAAATATAAATTGGTTATTGTTTATTATATATTTGTTTGCTGAATAATGTTTATTTGATTACTTTATAATTTTTAAATGAGTTATATTGATTTTTTAATACTAATGGTTACTCATCATATACATTGGTTACCTTCCTTCAATCTGTTTTGATTCTTTGATATAATGATGTCTTGATTACTGTGTAACAATATACTGTCTAATGTTGTATTGGTTACTGTCTAATGCAGTCTTGGTTACTATGAAACATTATTAGCTACTGTCTAATGATGTATTGGTTACTGTCTAATGATGTATTGGTTGCTGTCTAATGCTGTATTGGTTACCGTCTAATGTTTATTTGATTACTTTATAATTTTTAAATGAGTTCTACTGATTTTTAATACTAATGGTTACTCATCATATACATTGGTTACCTTCCTTCAACTGCTGGTTACTGTATAATGATGTCTTGATTACTGTGTAACATTATACTGTCTAATGCTGTATTGGTTACTGTCTAATGCAGACTTGGTTACTATGAAACATTATTAGCTACTGTCTAATGTTGTATTGGTTACTGTCTAATGTTGTATTGGTTATTGTCTAATACAGTCTTGGTTACTATAACACTAACCTCAGCAGCAACATACACAATAATTTCTTTCCCAGTGCATTGGCTTAATATGTCAAAATTTGGCATGTCATCATTCTTGCCAATCTGTGCAAAATACAAAACAACCAATTAATCATTAAAAAAAGACATATAACACATAACAAAACAAACAAAATTGTCTAACCTTGACATTTTCTTGATCATCATTAGTTATTATTTCATGATGTTCTTCAACCGTAACATCACGTTCAACTGCATTACCATACTCAAGTTCATTCACATCCTTCTTCTCAACAAAAACCGACACATCATCACCATCAACAATAACATCATCTTCACACTTCTTAACAACTTCATTTTGAAATTCATCATTCTTCTCATCAGCTTTCAACCCATCATCGCCAACCTTATCATCATCATTATAATTACCTTTAAAAACATCAGCATCCTCATCAACAACATCATCAGCTTCATCATCATCATCAACATCACCACCCTCATCAAATTCAGAATCATCATCAGAATCACTATCAACTTCTTTGTCCCCAACATCTTTGATCCCGCGTAACTCATCTCTAATAATTAACCTAAAGTCTCTGCATAGCTGAACGTGTAAAATCTGCATCTCATCCTTAATATCAGCCTGCAATTTTACAACGTCTTTCTTAATTTCAGAAACTTTTTTCTTCAATGGTCGTAACCGTGTATCAATTGCATCTTTAATGTCCGATATATCAAATCCAATGTTGTCACCCTTCACCTTTTATTCAACCTTCTTGTCAGCATCCTTCCCATTGAAAAAGTGAAACCCGCACAAATCAAGTCGTTCCTTCTCCTCAACCGTAGGAATCAAACTTTTTATCCTCAGTTGAAAAATAATAAGTACACTTTAGTATAACATCTGACAAACATTATACAATTACAATAACAAAAAGATAAAATAAAGAACCATAAAACATAATCAGTAACCAAAAACATATATACTGGTAACCAAATATATATAAATCAGTAACCAACTAAATGTATAAAGGTAACCAAAATTTATATATAACCTGAATGTAATATAATCAGTAACCAAATGCCTATATTCTAATAACCAACAACATTTTTATTGTTAACATACACATAATATAATTATAACGATCGAGAAATTTGTAATTTAATTTAAATATTTATGGAATTAAATAAATATTTTAAATAATTTATTTACTGAGAAAAATAAATATTTGATGAATTGTCATGAATTCATTTAGTAGCTAAATTAATTAATGTTAATTGAATCGAGTAATGATAATTTTATTTGTTGAATTTAATTTAAGGAGATAATTAAATTAAATCAATTGCTTAATATTTAAGAAATTAGTTAAATTAAATGAATTGTTTAATTTAAGGAAATAAATTAAATATAGTAATGTGTCTAATTTATTAATTAAATTAGATATATAATTATTTAATTATTTACCATAACCATAATTGTAATAAGAATATAGTAATTATAATTATAAGTTATTTAATGGGTTGCAAGGGTGACAATTGGAAACTATGTAATATAAATAATATAAAAATAAATTGGTTTAGGGAAAATATGTGGTAGCCAAACAAGCCTTGTGGCCTTTGGCTTATTCAACTGACGCGGACTTTTTATTTTTCTAACGCAATGAACGTGGGAGAGGCCAATTATATGGCATACGCATCTTAATTTTTTTTCCTTAGGCTTGTTAGTATAGAAAAGCAGAGGAAGAGAGAATTTCAGAGGAGATTGAGAGTGAGAGCTTGAGAGATTGTTCTGAGATTTCAAGAGGAAGGAGAGAATTGCTAACCCTTGTTGTCATCTTTTGCTAGCCAATAATCAAAGATTAAGGTATAACTAATTCTAATTCTCGGACTTGTGATTTTCTATTCTTTGTAAATTGATTTTGTGGGTTTGTAGCTCAAACGTTGTGTATATGGTGTGGATTAAGTTGTACAATCTGTTGTCATCTTGTATGCGTGTTGTATCAGTTATCAAATTGTGAGAAATTGGATGTAGGAAAAAAATGAAAATAATAGTGTTTATGTTCATATGTTATGGCCTTAGAAAGTACTAATTTTAGTGGTCAAATTGTGTATAAAATTTTAAATTAACGCTTGCATATGGTAGTTCATTGAGATACGAACATAATGTAATTTGAATGGAATGATTTGGTCAAATAATGAATTCACAGTGATGATTTTTGGATAGACTATCAAAAATAGAGTTTTATATGAAAAACATGAAAATTGAGAAATTAAAATAGTTCTAGTTGTTGTTAAATAGTGCTAAGTGGTTGAATATGTTAGCAATCATGTTTATGTTGGTGGTATATTTATTTTACATGTTGTTATCACCGTTTGATGGGTGAAATTTGTGTTTGTTGGGCTAAAAAATACCCATCGCTTCACTTTGTCGTCTCTGCGTCAATCGAACACCCCAAGACTTTTTCTTGTGTCTAAGAAAAAAAAAATGGCGCAATTGGCCGGAAGCAATTTCTTGTAGATCCCAAGCCTAAGTGTGGGGCGGTGCGCCCACACCTCTAATCGAGACAATGAGGTGCCGCTTGTTTTGCAGGCGATGCGCATATCGGACTTGTGTTAGTTTAGTGTGTATGTTAATGATGTTAAAACATGATATAAACTATAATAACAGATGTTAATGTGTTGAAATACAAAGTGCAAAGATTTGAAATAATTATTTAAATAAGTTATAAAATGAAACCAAATGAGATGTTTTCGAAAGATAGAGTTGAACGATTAAGTTATGTTGATCAATTGTAATTTCAAAAGCGTTAAGTATGTCAACCTAAATGGTTAGGTGCTAGGTTAGGGTTATGACCTAAATGATAGTTTAAACCCTAAAGCTAATATTCATACAATTAATTGTTGCGATTTCGATGATATGTGTAGGGTAATTGGAGATTATTTCATTTGTGTAGCTTACAATCAAGGCAAGTTTTCTAACTCTACCTTGTTATTATTGAGCAAGTTCTTAAATCTTAACTCTTTACATTGATCAAAGCTTTCTAACTTCATTCTTTTCGTATTGAATGCAAGTTCCCATTCCTAAATTATTATTGTGCAAGTTCCTAACATTCTTTATAAAGATGATCAAGCTTAACCTATCTTGCGTGTGTTTGTACAAGCTTATGTAACCTAATTCGTTACATTAAGCGAGATTTAGATTCCTAATTATTATTCAAAGCTTATATTGTTCTAATACATTGATTCAAGGAAGATTGTTTTAACTCTTCTATAGCACTTTGCATGTATATCATGTTTACTCAATTATATATTATTGTTATTCAATCTTTTACTTTGATAACCTTGTTCAAAGCTTTATCGTCGTATTAAATCTTTAAGTAGTAAACAAACCTTTATTGATTGAATTAATCTATATTCGAATAGTGTTCTAAAATTCTAGAAAACACTGATAAGCTAGTTCCAAACTAAACTTTCTTTAGTGCGGAAATTCTAAATCAAACCGAGACGAACAACCCTAACATAGGGATTTTGTATGCGAGTAACGTTTAGATGTTTGTGCACAATACATGGTACAAAGGGTCGGGTCCCCTTAGTGCGTTAAGAAGAGTCTGTGATGACTTAATGACTATTGAGGTTAAGGTAATAATACCTAAACATCGTGGCATATAGTTAAATGGTCATAAGACCCTCAGATAATTAAAGTTCGAACTTGTTTTCTATTTTGATTCATAGAACAAGTTCTTTATTATTCAGTATTCGTTGTTCATTCTCATGTTGTTGTTATACTATCTTTATGTCAGTGAGCAATTGTTTGCTCACTCTTGCAATTAAACAATGCAGCTAAAGTTGAAAGAGGTGATGATCCATCTACTAGTAAGGGAAAGGGCAAGAAGTCTAAGTGATGAAAAATTAATTAAAGTTTATTTAAATGATTGAAGTATTAAGACTTGTTTTATTTTATAATGTTTTTTGCAAACTGATGTAATAATTTTAAGGTTAGATTACTTGGGATTTATTTTGAGATTATGATGTAACCCTTTAATGGGAGAGATTATTGTTTAAGTTATTTATTTAATGTTTTATCCTTTATTATGGGTAGTTAGATGTAATTATTTTGATAGTGAACACCAAATTCGGTGGAAATGAAGTACCCGGATTTGGGGGTGTCACAGGTTGGTATCAAAGCCTCAAGTTATGAACCTTAGGTGGGGAAACCTTAGGAAGCAGCCTTTAAGAAGTTAGAAAATATAGAGGTGTTTAACTCTTATCGGGTTTTAAGGAATGGATTAAGGCATCCATTGAAACTAAACAATAAAAGACATTATGTGCAATGTGTTAATAACTTATGTACTCGCGAGTATCGATAATGTTAAGTAAAACTTAAAATATTTTTTTGACAGGATGTCTAACCAAGGAGGGTCCAGTCCAGATAGGGAGGTGATACCTCAGGTACCTAGAGATGACAAACCCCGGGATATTCACGTAGTGCGAGAACAGTTGATCCAGGAGGATGAGCCAGTGACCGATTGGGAGCTGTCGTTTACACTCCTAAATTAACATCACTTTCACTTATCAAATTTAAAGAATTAGCACAGTAGTAAGCAATGATCGATCCCACAGAGAGTGATTTGTTTTATATTTATCCTATGATTTCTAATGAAAAGGAGATTTTGAATTAATTAATTAAATTAACAAGAATAAACTAATAAGAATAAACAATGAATAAAAAGTTTCAGTTCTTCAGTTCAGTATCACCTTTTTACAATAATAAATTAATCAAGTGTAACATTATTTACCCTTCAATTAAACTAATAGCCCTAGGTAACAACAAGCTCTGCTACCCAAAACTCCGTTTAGATTGTCACTCAATGAAACAAGCTCTTCACAAGATTCTAACAATTATATAACCTAGAATAAGCTCTCTAGATTTAATATAATAACAGCATTAAGAACTAGGCAAGTAGACTATTCCAAGCAACAAACACATAAGCTCGGATTGTTTAACTTGTCTTCTGATAATCATAGCAATACTCAAAAGCTTGTCCACAATCAGGTATTACTAATTACTACTTGTGATTAGAAACAATATCAATTACACGTAATATTATTCCTTGATCTAGCATATGATATTCGTTAACCAACTCAATCTTGCAGAAATCAAATCAGTTAAGCCAAATAGCATTCATAAATTAAATCAGATTATCAAGAATGAATTTCATGTGAGAAGGAATAAATAATGAATACTCAATTAACCATTAATTATAAATAAGGTTCAACATCCCTTAGAATCAAATAAAAGAACTTAGATCATGTCTTCAATTCTCCAATGTTGTAGATGAGAGAATGTAGTAGATAATTGAATAAATAAAACCCTGACTCTCATCCTCTATTTATAGTGCTAGACAAAGTCCTAAATCCTATAGGAAGTAGAAATCCAAATCCTAAAAGGAATTGAAAATCATAACTAGCTTCCATAAAGAAATAGAATCCAATTTGAAAATAAATCTTAGTCTTAAGATATCCTAATTCTAATAGAAATATCAATCCAATTCCATGTAGAAGTCTTCCAAAATCTGCATTTAGAAACTTTCCAAAAAATCTAAGATTTTCCAATTTTCTCGCTCAAATTCGCTGGGGCGAATTTTCCATTTCCTGTTGTGACGTCCTTTGGTAATATGAACATAACATTTGAACCGGAAGGATTTACGGGGCCTGCTACCTATCAAAACGAAGATATCGACGAAATCTACAACTTTCATTCTTTAATATTAGACAGATTCTAGTTTTATCAAGGTAGAAATTGGGCTCTAAGTGACTGCTGTATAAATTGCAACTTCTAAACTTTGAGGTTCAACGTCCGTTTAGTAAAAAGATCTTAACTTTTTCATATGAATTCTAATTGGGACGATTCAAAATATTCCGGAAACTAAGGAAGAGCTCTACAATAAAATCCAAGTCCCAAGCCAAGACCATGCATCCAACTTAATGATAAAAACCCTGCAATTTTCCTTTTTTCCTCATTTCAGCTCTAATTCCTCTTGAAATCATTAAACACCTTAAGAAGCTCATATACACATGAAACATGCAATAAAACTAAATATAATGGAATCAAAATAAATGAATAATATGCACTCATCAAATTCTCCCACACTTAGCCTTTTACACGTCCTCGTGTAAACCAAAAGTTTAATTTTCAGAAAAATTATATTCAACCATCATGTCAAAAGATTTCAAGGTACAAATCATGATTATCAACACTAAATTTGCAAAAATCTAATCAACGCCTTATCAATCAACTCACAATTACCAACATTACCATTTCACCAATGAATTTCATTAAATCAAACTATAACCACATAAGTAACTTTCCCAAAATCATCATACTTACTTAACTTAGTTACCATGGAGCAAAAATCGTGCACACTGACTCACAACCAAGAACAAAATTTTCTTTTTTTTTAAGTTTTTTCATAGAACCTTCTTTTTAGTAAAGATGAATGTATTTTCATGTTTCTTTTTTTCGTATATTTTTTTTTCTTTTCTTGACATGTGCAATGTCTCCTTTTCTTAGGCTTTTCAGAGTTACCCATTAGTGAACTTTCCACCAACGACTCCCAAACCAGATGATCTTAGGGCGCTAGGTGTAGAGACACCCCTAAGACTTACTTATTCAAGTAACAAAGGCCACAAAAGTCGACTAGTCAAGCTGCTTTTATCCATAACACTTTTCAGCGTGGATATCGATGCTTCCCGAGGCTTAGATACCCAGTTATTTCGCATAATGGACATTGAAGCAGATTTTCAATTTTTATTTTTTTTCCTTCTCTTTTTTTTTTCTTTTTTTCATTCATCATTTTTTTTCACATGGTTCTGCAACAACATAAGCAAGTTAAACAGTTCTAAGTCATGAAATCGGTTACATAGACAACTCCACAAATAACTTAGCAAAAAAAATATGCTTCTTATATTCAAGTACTCATGTATCACAAATTCAATTCAAATCAGTTACTATGGATCATGGCTTAGTCTTCATCATTCATTAACCAACTAAGCATTAAATAAATTTTGAAATGTAGCATTAATTTTCAATCTTTGACTTTAATCTTTTTAACACATTGCCAGATAGAATCATGAAATCAAAATTTTCAAAAGCATTAATTTTTTTTAAATTCCCCATCAAAATCGGATTAATATTCCTAAATAAAATAATAACCTAAATCTTACCCCCACACTCAAACCTTACATTGTCCCCAATGTAAGAAAATCATGTAAAGAAGAAAATACTACTAGCTAACATGCAATAAAAAAACTAAAAAGTAAAGGGATAGAAAAATCAAATCTGGAATCTTGGGTTGCCTCCCAAGCAGCTGCCCTTGTTTATTGTCATTGGCTTGACATCATCCTTCTCATCCTATATAATTGGACTTGTGTACTTCAAGTGGACTAGTAACAATTTCAATTCTTCATTAGGAGCATCTTTCAGATCCCGATTTTGCTCCATTCCAGCCCTTAAATCCTCCTTATATATTTGCTCAAGAGATTCCTACACTATAGAGTCAACAACATCAATAGAAAAAAATAGAATTAACATTACCAAGATACCCCTTAACTTTATATATGCTGAACTGGACATGTGCGTCGTCCAATTCCATGTGTAAGGTCCCATGGTGTTTATCATTGTGTGTTGTTGCTAGTACAAGGAAAGTATCATCAACTATGTCCTCCTTATAGAAATCTACAAGAATTATTAATTCTTCCATCTCTGCCTCGTGTTCATCCTTTTCAGACTTTGAATACCTAATTTCTTCAAATTTAGCAGTAGTCTCGAGCACATCCAACTGGTTTCCACTAGTGAACTCTTCATCATCTTTAAGTTCTTGTTCTCTATTCGAGAATTTTTCTAGGAATTTTTCATTAGACTCTGTATACCACCACGTTGAATTCTTTCCAACTTTCCAATTCCTTTTTAGAACTTGTGGAAAAGGTAGTTTTGGTTTATAAGCTGAAAGAGGTGGAACTTTGTGCTTGAGTACATCACTGCTGCCTGTTTCACTATTATCGGACTTGCTTTGTATTGACTTTCCTTGTTGTTGATCCTCTACACCAGATCTCAATGTTATGGCACTTATATTTTCAACAGTTTGAGAAAGTGACCTTCCTACTGTGGTTACAAACTGACCAACTTGGTTCCTCAGATCTTGAATGAGATGTTCTTGTCTCTGTTGGAATTGTTGTGTCCGATTCATGAATGCCTTGAACATATCCTCCATAGATGTCCCAGAATTGTGGTACTTCTTGGTTTTATGTGTGGTACCGAGGTTGAGCTTGTTGAAAACCTTGCGTTCCTCCTTCTGACCATTTGTCGAACTATAGCAGTTAATTCAGAAATCTGATGCTCCAAGTCTGTCGGGCTTACCCCTTTTACCCTTTGTGGTGTGTGATCCATCTTAGTTCCATACTGTTGTGAGTTAGCTGCCATATTTGCAATTAAGTTCATTACTGCTTCTGGAGTCTTGTCTACCAATGCTCCTCCACTTGCTGCATCAATCATGCTTCTTTCCATTGGTAAAGAACCCTCATAGAAATCTTGGATCAAGTAATGTTCATCAATTCCATGAGGTGGACAAATGGAACACAACTTCTTGAACCTTTCCCAAAACTCATAGAGATTCTCTCATTGAACCCGCTCGATTCCACATATCTCCTTTCTTATATCTCCAGAACTCTTGATGTAGGAAAATACCTCTCCAAGAATAACCTTTTCATATCAGTCCATGATCGTATTGATCCTGAAGGTAGATAGTATAAACAGTCTTTAGCCAAATCTGCTAATAAGAATGGAAAAAGTCTAAGCTTGATCTGTTCATCTGCCACTCCTTGTGCTTTCATCGTGGAACACACCACATGGAACTCCTTTAGATGCTTATATGGATTTTCACCTGTAAGACCACGAAAAGTAGGCAAAAGATGAATTAGTTTAGAGTTAAGTTCAAAAGCAACATCTAAAGTATGATACTCAATACGAAAAGATGGTTGAGTCAGATCAAGAATAGCCAGTTCTTTCAAAGTTCTGTTATTTCGTGGCACCGCCATCTCTTCCACTTCAAATGATGGAACA
This sequence comes from Panax ginseng, assembly GCA_020205605.1. Classification (NCBI taxonomy): domain Eukaryota; kingdom Viridiplantae; phylum Streptophyta; class Magnoliopsida; order Apiales; family Araliaceae; genus Panax; species Panax ginseng. Next base: position 129,449,212 of record CM035136.1, on the reverse strand, counting down.
AGAGCTTCTTTTATATTTTCAATTTTCTCTATCTCTTGATCAAAATTTAAGTCAATAAAGTTAGAGAATTGAGTCATAAAAGAAAAACAAAAATAAAATAATAAATATAAACGAAAACAAAGAATAAACAAAACAAATAAAACTCCCGTGTGAATTGGCGCCAAAATTTGGGAGTCATCGTTTACACTCCTAAATTAACCTCACTTTCACTTTACAAATTTAAACAATTAGCACGAAAGAGTAAGCAAGGATCGATCCCACGGAGAGTGATTTGTTTTATATTTATCCTATGATTTCTAATGAAAAGGGGATTTTGAATTAATTAATGAAATTAACAAGAATAAACTAATAAGAATAAACAATGAATAAAAAGATTCAGTTCTTCAGTTCAGTATCACCTTTTTACAATAATAGATTAATCAAGTGTAACATTATTTACCCTTGAATGAAACTAATAGCCCTAGGTAACAACAAGCTCTGCTACTATTCAAAACTCCCCTTAGATGTCACTCAATGAAACAAGCTCTTCACAAGATTCTAACAATTATATAACCTAGAATAAGCTCTCTAGATTTAATATAATAAAGACAGATTAAGAACTAGGAAATTAGACTATTCCAAGCAATAAACACATAAGCTCGGATTGTTTAACTTGTCTTCGATAATCATAGCAATACTCAAAAGCTTGTCCACAATCGTATTACTAATTACTACTTGTGATTAGAAATAATATCAATTACACGTAATATTATTCCTTGATCTAGCATATGATATTAAGTTAACCAACTCAATCTCGCCAAATCAAATCGGTTAAGCCAAATAGCATTCATAAATTAAATCAGATTATCAAGAATGAATTTCATGTGAGAAGGAATAAATAATGAATACTCAATTAACCATTAATTATAAATAAGGTTCAACATCCCTTAGAACTGAATAAAAAGAACTTAGACCATGTCTTCAATTCTCCAATGTTGTAGATGAGAGAATGTAGTAGATAATTGAATAAATAAAACCCCGACTCTCATCCTCTATTTATAGTGCTAGAAAAAGTCCTAAATCCTATAGGAAGTAGAAATCCAAATCCTAAAAGGAATTAAAAATCATAACTAGCTTCCATAAAGAAATAGAATCCAATTTGGAAATAAATCTTAGTCTTAAGATATCCTAATTCTAATAGAAATATCAATCCAATTCCATGTAGAAGTCTGCCAAAATCTGCATTTAAAAACTTTCCAAAAAATCTAAGATTTTCCAATTTTTCCGCTCAAATTCGCTGGGGCGAATTTTCCATTTCCTGTTGCGACGTCCTTTGGTAAAATGAGCATAACATTTGAACCGAGAGGATTTACGGGGCCTGATACCTATCAAAACGAAGATATCGACGAGATCTAAAACTTTCATTTTTTGATATTAGACAGATTCGGGTTGTATCAAGGTCGAAATTGGGCTCCAAGTGACTGCTGTGTAAATTGCAACTTCTAAACTTTGAGGTTCAACGTTCGTTTAGTAAAAAGATCTTAACTTTTTCATATGAATTTTGATTGGGACGATTCAAGATATTCCGGAAAGCTAAGGAAGAGCTCTACAATAAAATCCAAGTCCCAAGCCAAGACCATGCATCTAACTTAATGCTAAAAACCCTGCAATTTTCCTTTTTTCCTCATTTCAGCTCTAATTCCTCCTGAAATCATTAAACACCTTAATAAGCTTATATACACATGAAACATGCAATAAAACTAAATATAATGAAAACAAAATAAATGAATAATATGCACTCATCAAATTCCCCCACACTTAGCCTTTTACACGTCCTCGTGTAAACCAAAAGTTTAATTTCCAGAAAAATTCTATGCAACCATCATGTCAAAAGATTTCAAGGTACAAATCATGATTATCAACACTAAATTTGCAAAAATCTAATCAACACCTTATCAATTAACTCACAATTACCAACATTACCATTTCACCAATGAATTTCCTTAAATCAAACTATAACTACATAAGTAACTTTCCCAAAATCATCATACTTACTTAACTTAGTTACCATGGAGCAAAAACCGTGCACACTGACTCACAACCAAGAACAAATTTTTCTTTTTTTTTAAGTTTTTTCATAGAACCTTCTTTTTAGTAAAGATGAATTTATTTTCATGCTTCTTTTTTTTTGTATATTTTTTTTTCTTTTCTTGACATGTGCAATGTCTCCTTTTCGTAGGCTTTTCAGAGTTATCCATTAGCGAACTTTCCACCAACGACTCCCAAACCAGATGATCTTAGGATGCTAGGTGTAGAGACACCCCTAAGACTTACTTATTCAAGTAACAAAGGCCACAAAAGTCGACTAGTCAAGCTGCTTTTATCCATCACACTTTTCAGCGTGGATATTGATGCTTCCCGAGGCTTAGATACCCAATTATTTCGCATAATGGACATTGAAGCAGATTTTCAATTTTTATTTTTTTCCTTCTTTTTTTTTCTTTTTTTCATTCATCATTTTTTTCACATGGTTCTGCAACAACATAAGCAAGTTAAACAGTTCTAAGTCAGGAAATCAGTGCACATAGACAACTCCACAAATAACTTAGCCAAAAAAACATGTTTCTCATATTCAAGTACTCATGTATCACATATTCAATTCAAATAAGTTACTATGGATCATGGCTTAGTCTTCATCATTCATTAACCAACTAAGCATTAAATAGATTTTGAAATGTAGCATTAATTTTCAATCTTTGACTTTAATCTTTTTAACACATTGCCAGACAGAATCATGAAATCAAAATTTTCAAAAGCATTAATTTTTTTAAAATTCCCCATCAAAATCGGATCAATATTCCTAAATAAAATAAAAACCTAAATCTTCCCCCCACACTCAAACCTTACATTGTCCCCAATGTAAGAAAATCATGTAAAGAAGAAAATACTACTAGCTAACATGCAATAAAAAAACTAAAAAGTAAAGGGATAGAAAAATCAAATTTGGAATCTTGGGTTGCCTCCCAAGCAGCTGCCCTTGTTTATTGTCATTGGCTTGACATCATCCTTTTCATCCTATGTAATTGGACTTGTGTACTTCAAGTGGACTGGTAACAATTTCAATTCTTCATTAGAGCATCTTTCGGATCCCGATTTTGCTCCATTCCAAATTTCTTAAATCCTCCTTATATATTTGCTCAAGATATTCACCACTATATAAGTCAACAACATCAATAGAAAAAATAGAATTAACATTACCAAGATACCCCTTAACTTTATATATGCTGAACTGGACATGTGCGTTGTCCAATTCCATGTGTAAGGTCCCATGGTGTTTATCATTGTGTGTTGTTGCTAGTACAAGGAAAGTATCATCAACTATGTCCTCCTTATAGAAATCTACAAGAATTATTAATTCTTCCATATCTGCCTCTTGTTCATCCTTTTCAGACTTTGAATACCTGATTTCTTCAAATTTAGCAGTAGTCTCGAGCACATCCAACTGGTTTCCACTAGTGAACTCTTCATCATCTTTAAGTTCTTGTTCCCTATTCGAGATTTCTTCTAGGAATTTTTCATTAGACTCTGTATACCAACACGTTGAATTCTTTCCAACTTTCCAATTCCTTTTTAGAACTTGTGGAAAAGGTAGTTTTGGTATATAAGCTGAAAGAGGTGGAACTTTGTGCTTGAGTACATCACTGCTGCCTGTTTCACTATTATCGGACTTGCTTTGTATTGACTTTCCTTGTTGTTGATCCTCTTCACCACATCTCAATGTTATGGCACTTATATTTTCAACAGTTTGAGAAAATGACCTTCCTACTATGGTTACAAGCTGACCAACTTGGTTCCTCAAATCTTGAACAAATGTTCTTGTCTCCTATTGGAATTGTTGTGTCTGATTCATGAATGCCTTGAACATATCCTCCATAGATGTCCCAGAATTGACAGGTACTTCTTGGTTTTATGTGTGGTACTGAGGTTGAGCTTGTTGAAAACCTTGCGTATTCCTTACAGCCATTTGTCGAACTATAGCAGTTAATTCAGAAATCTGCTGCTCTAAGTCTGTTGTGCTTATCCCTTTTACCCTTTGTGGTGTGTGATCCATCTTAGTTCCATACTGTTGTGAGTTAGCTGCCATATTTGCAATTAAGTTCATTGCTGCTTCTGGAGTCTTGTCTACCAATGCTCCTCCACTTGCTGCATCAATCATGCTTCTTTCCATTGGTAGCAACCCCTCATAGAAGTACTGGATCAAGTAATGTTCATCAATTCCATGAGGTGGATAGCTGGAACACAACTTCTTGAACCTTTCCCAAAACTCATAGAGATTCTCTCCATTGAACTGCCTGATTCCACATATCTCCTTTCTTATATCGGTAACTCTTGATGTAGGAAAATACCTCTCCAAGAATAACCTTTTCATATCAGTCCATAATCGTATTGATCCTGAAGGTAGATAGTATAACCAGTCTTTAGCCAAATCTGCTAATAAGAATGGAAAAAGTCTAAGCTTGATCTGTTCCTCTGCCACTCCTTGTGTTTTCATCGTGGAACACACCACATGGAACTCCTTTAGATGCTTATATGGATTTTCACCTGTAAGACCACGAAAAGTAGGCAAAAGATGAATTAGTTTAGAGTTAAGTTCAAAAGCAACATCTAAAGTATGATACTCAATACAAAAAGATGGTTGAGTCAGATCAAGAATAGCCAGTTCTTTCAAAGTTCTGTTATTTTGTGGCACCGCCATCTCTTCCACTTCAAATGATGGAACAAGAGCTTCTTTTATATTTTCAGTTTTCTCTATCTCTTGATCAAAATTTAAGTCAATAAAGTTAGAGAATTGAGTCATAAAAGAAAAACAAAAAGAAAATAATAAAAATAAACGAAAACAAAGAATAAACAAAACAAATAAAACTCCCCGGTAACGGCGCCAAAATTTGGGATCTGTCGTTTACACTCCTAAATTAACCTCACTTTCACTTTACAAATTTAAACAATTAGCACAGTAGTAAGCAAGGATCGATCCCACAGAGAGTGATTTGTTTTATATTTATCCTATGATTTCTAATGAAAAGGGGATTTTGAATTAATTAATTAAATTAACAAGAATAAACTAATAAGAATAAACAATGAATAAAAAGATTCAGTTCTTCAGTTCAGTATCACCTTTTTACAATAATAGATAATCAAGTGTAACATTATTTACCCTTCAATGAAACTAATAGCCCTAGGTAACAACAAGCTCTGCTACCCGAAACTCCCCTTAGATTGTCACTCAATGAAACAAGCTCTTCACAAGATTCTAACAATTATATAACCTAGAATAAGCTCTCTAAATTTAATATAATAGCAGCATTAAGAACTAGGGAATTAGACTATTCCAAGAAACAAACACATAAGCTCGGATTGTTTAACTTGTCTTCTGATAATCATAGCAATACTCAAAAGCTTGTCCACAATCGTATTACTAATTACTACTTGTGATTAGAAACAATATCAATTACATCGTAATATTATTCCTCGATCTAGCATATAATATTCGTTAACCAACTCAATCTCGCAGTAAATCAAATCGCTTAAGCCAAATAGCATTCATAAATTAAATCGATTATCAAGAATGAATTTCATGTGAGAAGGAATAAATAATGAATACTCAATTAACCATTAATTATAAATAAGGTTCAACATCCCTTAGAACTGAATAAAAAGAACTTAGATCATGTCTTCAATTCTCCAATGTTGTAGATGAGAGAATGTAGTAGATAATTGAATAAATAAAACCCTGACTCTCATCCTCTATTTATAGTGCTAGACAAAGTCCTAAATCCTATAGGAAGTAGAAATCCAAATCCTAAAAGGAATTAAAAATCATAACTAGCTTCCATAAACGTCCGTTTAGTAAAAAGATCTTAACTTTTTCATATGAATTCTGATTAGGACAATTCAAGATATTCTGGAAAGCTAAGGAAGAGCTCTACAATAAAATCCAAGTCCCAAGCCAAGACCATGCATCCAACTTAATGCTAAAAACCCTACAATTTTCCTTTTTTCCTCATTTCAGCTCCAATTCCTCCTGAAATCATTAAACACCTTAATAAGCTCATATACACATGAAACATGCAATAAAACTAAATATAATGGAATCAAAATAAATGAATAATATGCACTCATCACCGATCCCGATGAGGATAGTCCTGAGGAGATAGAGGAGGAGGATCCTGAGGAGTTTTCACCAAACTCCGTATTGGCTGAGATGTATGACGCTCTGTATGACCGTAACATAGAGTTACATGATAATGTTGAGGAGCTGAAGGAGATGGTTGAAATGCACCACGTTGCATTGGAACAGAAGGAGATAGAGATTTAGGAACTTGATTCAAAACTTGGAAACACCGAATGGGATCTAGTTCACACCAAGGGTCAGCATGAAGACCTGTTGGCGGTGAACGAGAAGATGAAGACTGACATGGAGAAGCTGAAAGATGACTTCAAATAGGAGACAACTAAGCGTACAAGAGCAGAGGATGCTTGTATGAAGGCGACTCAACGTGCAGACCGTGCTGAGGCTAAGGTCCAAGTGAAGAAAGCCAAGATGAATGAGATGGATTATGCTTTTAATTCGGCGATTGATAGGGCCCAGGATCGAGTCTATTATTACCCACCTCAGTTTGAAGACTCGTTATGGTTCGTGATGGATCGTAGGACTGCGTATCGCATCATAGAAGAGGAACGTCGAGAAGCCTTATGACGTCTTAATATGAATAGATAGAAAATAAGGGTGATAATAATAATATGTGGTTAATTATGTGACTAAATAAAGTTTTAATCCCTTATTTTGAGATAAATAAAGGGATAGTATGAGTATGTAATCCTGAAACTGGTTTAGTTCAGGAAAGTGGATGTTTATAGCAGATATGCTATCTTTAGTATGTTTAAAACTTTATGAATGAATAAAATATTAGAGTTTATTTGAAATGTTATGTGTTAAAGCTTTAATCTTGAAATGTTTAAGTTAAACTTTAAATACCCAAGAAGTTGAGTAATGAGCTAATAAGCGTATATCTTAACAGAAAATGCCTCCTAGAAGAAGACAACCACGTCAACAAGCACCTCCTGAGGGGTCTACTAACAATAACAATGAGACCAACACTAATCCAGATCAGCAGTTGGTAGCTTTGTTGACGGGAGCACTTACAAATCAATCGCAAGCTAAAGTTACGACTTTTAAGGAGTTCAAAACTGTCGGACCGCCAGAATTTCAAGGGTCTATGAATCCATTAGAAGCCCAAACCTGGATCATGGAGATGGAGAAGGTATTCGACGTTACTAGAGTTAATGAAGATCAGAAGACTGCATTCGCGACGTTTATGCTTAAGTCCGAAGCTAGCTACTGGTGGCAAGCAAATAAAGTTCGTGGAGGACAAAGAGTGGTAGCGTGGGATAGATTTAAGGAGATGTTCTTTGAAATGTACTTTCCAGCGAGTTCTCGGAACCAGTTGGAGGTGCAATTTCTTGAGCTTAAGCAAGGAGCCATGACGGTGCCAGAATATGTTGCAAAGTTTAACGAGTTGGTAAGGTTTGCCACTTATCAAGTCAATACAGATGAGCGTAAGGCGAGAAGGTTCGAACAAGGATTGAAACGCTGGCTTTACAGTAAGGTTTCAATGTTCCTGTTAAATACATTTGCGACTGTACTGGAAAAGGCAATTATCGTGAAAGGTGGAAGTGATGCCTTGACCTAGTATAACCAAGATCAGAAGAAGAGGAAGAATGATAACGAGAATAAGGCTGGTGGGAGTAATGTTGGAAGTAACAATTAGAAGAGGAAGTGGAACGAGAATTCGACTACGGGAGGACAACAGGGAAGTCAGCAAAAAAAAAAGTTTGAAGCTTGTGCTACTTGTGGAAAGAACCATACTGGGGTATGTTTGAAGAGAAAGCGGGTGTGTTTCAACTGTGGTCAGGAGGGACACATTGCACCGAACTATTTCAATCCGAAGAAAGGAGCATGTTTTACTTGCGGTTTGAAGGATCACATGGCTCGTGATTGTCCTAAAAAGCCAGCGGGGACTGCAAGTGGAGGAAAAGGAAACAACAATGGTGGTGGTGCATTGACTATCATCGGACCAAATTTCGATCAAGCGACTCTCTGCGAGAACTTTCAATATGACCGCATGCGATGTCGCTTAGATCTAAGGATGTGGTGTCAGGTATCATTCCGATTAATGGTATTAATGTTTATGTGCTATTTGATTCGGGTGCTACTTGTTCATTTATATCCGATGAATTTGCTCAAAACTTAGATTTGCCTCAGGAAGAATTAGATTATCCCTTGAGCATAGAGATTGCGAATAGGGAAGTGATTCCTATTAGGTTCATATATAAGAATTATAAAATGGTTATAAAGGGTCAGGAGATGTGGGTAGACTTGATACCAATTAGACTGGGGGAGTTTGATGTTATACTGGGAATGGATTGGTTAATCAATCACGGAGCAGTTATTGATAGCCAAAGAAAACCTGTTAACCTTATGAATTCGTCAAAGGTTGTGTTCTATGGTAGCAAATCACCTCGACAAGCAAGTTGTCTGACGGTGATGCAAGCCAAGAAGTTGTTAAGATAAGGATGTGTAGGATACTTAGCCTACATAGTTGATACACAAAAGAAAAGTGTGAAATTAGAAGAGATACCAATCATAAGAGATTTTGTAGACATATTTCCAGACGATTTGTCGGGTCTTCCGCCAGATCGACAAATTGAGTTCGTGATTGATTTAGTACCAGGAACAGGTCCAATATCTAAGGCACCATACAGGATGGCCCCGGTAGAGATGAAAGAGTTGATGGTGCAACTACAAGAATTGCTCGACAAAAAGTATATCCAGCCGAGCGTATCGTCATAGGGAGCGCCAGTGTTATTTGTTAAGAAGAAAGATGGATCGATGCGGCTCTTCATTGATTACAGAGAATTAAATAAGGTCACGATTAAAAATAAGTATCTGTTACCAAGAATCGACGACCTGTTTGATCAACTGAAGGGTGCGAGGTATTTTTCAAAGATAGACTTGAGGAGTGGTTATCATCAATTAAAGGTGAGGCCAGAAGATGTACCGAAGACATCATTCAGAACTCGGTATGGTCATTATGAGTTTCTGGTTATGTCATTTGGTTTAACCAATGCACCTGCAGCGTTCATGGACTTGATGAATAGGGTGTTTAAACCATTCCTAGACAAATTTGTGGTGGTGTTTATTGATGATATTCTGGTGTATTCTAAGACCAAGGAAGAACATGTTGAACACTTAAGAGTGACGTTGGAGACATTGAGAAAGAAGAAGTTGTACGCAAAATTTTCAAAATGTGAGTTTTGGATGGAACGTGTACAGTTTCTTGGGCATGTTATTTATAAAGACGAAATTTTGGTAGATCCATCAAAAGTTGAAGCTGTAGTAAACTGGGATCAGCCGAAGACACCGTCAGAGATAAGGAGTTTCTTAGGGTTGGCAAGTTACTATAGGCGTTTTATTCTGGACTTTTCCAAGATCGCGACCCCGTTGACGAATTTAACCAGGAAGGCGGTTAAGTTTGTTTGGACGGAGAAGTGTAAGGAAAGTTTTCATGAATTGAAGAAGACTTTAAGTACAGCACCTGTGTTGTCATTGCCTGATGATACAGGGAATTTTGTAGTGTATAGTGACGCATCGCATAAAGGACTAGGTTGTGTACTTATGCAAAATGGCAGAGTTATCGCGTATGCATCACGTCAATTAAAAGATTACGAAAAGGGGTACCCGACTCATGACTTAGAGTTGGTCATGCGAGTGTTTGCCACAAGATTTGGAGACATTATCTTTACGGAGAGAGGTGTGATATATATCACGACCATAAAAAGTCTCAAGTATATCTTTACACAAAAAGACTTAAACATGCGGCAAAGAAGATAGTTGGAACTAATCAAAGATTATGATTGCGAGATTTTCTATCATCCCAGAAAGGCGAATGTTGTTGCTGATACTTTAAGCAGGAAGGGACGAGAGAAGTTAATGTTGTTGACTGCTCAAGAGAAGCTAGTGTTGGAAATGGCTAAGATGGAGTTGGAAATTAAATATCTGACAGAATCCGATGAAAAGTTATTCCAGATAGGAAATAATTCAACATTGGTAGATAAAGTGAAGAGTGCACAACTTTAGGATGAGGAATGCAAAAAGATAAAACAGAAGATATCTGAAGGTGAGAAAAACAAAATCAAAATCGATTCGAAAGGGTTACTGCGATTCGAAGGGAGAATTTGGGTTCCGCCAATACCAGAAATTAAAGAGGAAATTTTGGGTGAAGCTTACAACTCACGATATTTGATTCACCCTGGGAGTACGAAAATGTACCAGGATCTTAGACATTATTTTTGGTGGCCGGATATGAAGAGGGATGTGGCTGAGTGTGTGGCGAAATGCTTAACATGCCAAAAAGTTAAAGCTGAGCATCAAAGGCCAAGCGAATTTTTACAACCGTTGGAGATACCAAAATGGAAATGGGAGCATATGACCATGGATTTTGTGGTGGGTCTTCCAACGACCCAACAAGGTTACGATGCTATTTGGTTGATTGTCTATCGATTGACGAAGTCGGCTCACTTTTTGCCAATCAAGATTCGATTTACCCTAGATCGATTAGCAAAACTGTACGTGAAGGAAATCATTTCAAGACATGGTGTACCTGTGTCCATTGTATCAGACAGAGATCCATGTTTCACATCTAATTTTTGGAAATGATTGCAAGAATGTTTGGGAACACAGCTGAGAATGAGCACAACATACCATCCTCAGACCGATGGACAAAGTGAAAGAACCATCCAAACACTAGAAGATATGCTCAGAGCATGTATTATGGATTTCAAGGGAAATTGGGATGATCATTTACCATTGGTTGAATTTTTATATAATAATAGTTACCACGCGAGTATTGGCATGCCTCCTTACGAAGCGTTATACGGCAGAAAATGCAGAACTCCGTTATGCTGGGATGAGGTAGGAGAACGTCAGCTATTGGGTCCAGAGTTGGTGCAATAAACCGTCGAAATCATCAAGGTGATTTGAGCAAGATTGATAGCTGCACAAGATAGATAGAAGAAATATGTCGATCAGCACCGACAAAATCGGAAATTCGATGTCGATAGTTATGTTTTCCTGAAAGTGTCTCCCTGGAAGGGAAAAATTCGATTTGGCAAGAAAGAGAAATTGAGCCCTAGATTTATAGGACCTTTCGAAGTGCTTCGACGAGTTGGCAAAGTGGCATACGAGGTAGCCTTACCTCCGGAGTAAGAGCATATTCATAATGTTTTCCATGTTTCGGTGTTGAAACAATATAAGCCTGACTATAAACATATTATATAATATGAGCCCTTACAGTTCGAGAAAGATTTATCATATGAAGAAGTCCCTATTCAAATTGTTGACAGAAAAGAGCAAGTACTGAGGAATAAAGTGATACCTTCTGTTAAGGTAATATGGAGGAACCACAATGCTGAAGAAGCTACGTGGGAACTTGAAAGCATTATGATGAAAAATTATCCTCAGTTGTTTGCTTGATTTTGTATAGCGATTCTGAGGACAGAATCTTGTTAAGGAGGGAAGAATGTAACATATGAATTTTTTTTTCGAGTTGTGATTCTCGGGACATAATCCTTTTAAGGAGGGAAGGATGTAACGATCGAGAAATTTATAATTTAATTTAAATATTTATGGAATTAAATAAATATTTTAAATAATTTATTTATTGAGGAAAATAAATATTTGATGAATTGTCATGAATTCATTTAGTAGCTAAATTAATTAATGTTAATTGAATCGAGTAATGATAATTTTATTTGTTGAATTTAATTTAAGGAGATAATTAAATTAAATCAATTGCTTAATATTTAAGAAATTAGTTAAATTAAATGAATTGTTTAATTTAAAAGAAATAAATTAAATATAGTAATGTGTCTAATTTATTAATTAAATTAGATATATAATTATTTAATTATTTACTATAAGCATAATTGTAATAAGAATATAGTAATTATAATTATAAGTTATTTAATGGGTTGCAAGGGTGACAATTGGAAACTATGTAATATAAATAATATAAAAATAAATTGGTTTAGGGAAAATATGTGGTAGCCAAACAAGGCCTTGTGGCCTTTGGCTTATTCAACTGACGCGAACTTTTTATTTTTCTAACATAAGGAACGTGGGAGAGGCCAGTTATATGGCATTCGCGTCTTAATTTTTTTTCCTTAGGCTTGTTAACATAGAAAAGCAGAGGAAGAGAGAATTTCAGAGGAGATTGAGAGTGAGAGCTTGAGAGATTGTTCTGAGATTTCAAGAGGAAGGAGAGAATTGCTAACCCTTGTTGTCATCTTTTGCTAGCCAATAATCAAAAATTAAGGTATAACTAATTCTAATTCTCGGACTTGTGATTTTCTATTCTCTGTAAATTGATTTTGTGGGTTTGTGGCTCAAACGTTGTGTATATGGTGTGGATTAAGTTGTAGAATCTGTTGTCATCTTGTATGCGTGTTGTATCAGTTATCAAATTGTGAGAAATTGGATGTAGGAAGAAAATAAAAATAATAGTGTTTATGTTCATATGTTATGGCCTTAGAAAGTACTAATTTTAGTGGTCAAATTGTGTATAAAATTGTAAATTGACGCTTGCATATGGTAGTTCATTGAGATACGAACATAATATAATTTGAGTGGAATGATTTGGTCAAATAATGAATTCATAGTGATGATTTTTGGATAGACTATCAAAAATAGAGTTTTATATGAAAAACATGAAAATTGAGAAATTAAAATAGTTTTAGTTGTTGTTAAATGGTGCTAAGTGGTTGAATATGTTAGCAATCATGTTTATGTTGGTGGTATATTTATTTTACATGTTGTTATCACCGTTTGATGGGTGAAATTTGTGTTTGTTGGGCTAAAAACGGCCATTCGCTTCACTTCCGCCTCTGCGTCTGTTCTGAACACCCACAAGACTTTTACTTGCAGTGCTAAAAAAAAAAAAAGCAATAAAATGCTACCAAAGCAATTGCTTGTCGGTCCCAAGCCTAAGTGTGGCACAGCTGCGCCACACCCTAAACTGAGACAGTGAGGTCTGCTTGTTTGCAGGACAGGCATATCAGACTTGTGTTAGTTTAGTGTGTATGTTAATGATGTTAAAACATGATATAAACTATAATAACAGATGTTAATGTGTTGAAATACAAAGTGCAAAGATTTGAAATAATTATTTAAATAAGTTATAAAATGAATCCAAATGAGATGTTTTCGAAAGATAGAGTTGAACGATTAAGTTATGTTGATCAATATGTAATTTCAGAAGCATTAAGTATGTCAACCTAAATGGTTAGGTGCTAGGTTAGGGTTATGACCTAAATGATGGTTTAAACCATAAAGCTAATATTCATACAATTAATTGTTGCGATTTCGATGATATGTGTAGGGTAATTGGAGATTATTTCATTTGTGTAGCTTACAATCAAGGCAAGTTTTCTAACGCTACCTTGTTATTATTGAGCAAGTTCTTAAATCTTAACTCTTTACATTGAGCAAAGTTTTCTAACTTCATTCTTTTCGTATTGAATGCAAGTTCCCATTCCTAAATTATTATTGTGCAAGTTCCTAACATTCTTTATGAAGATGATCAAGCTTAACCTATCTTGCGTATGTTTGTACAAGCTTATGTAACCTAATTCGTTACATTAAGCGAGATTTAGATTCCTAATTATTATTCAAAGCTTATATTGTTCTAATACATTGATTCAAGGAAGATTGTTTTAACTCTTCTATAGCACTTTGCATGTATATCATGTTTACTCAATTATATATTATTGTTATTCAATCTTTTACTTTGATAACCTTGTTCAAAGCTTTATCGTCATATTACATCTTCAAGTAGTAAACAAACCTTTATTGATTGAATTAATCTATATTCGAATAGTGTTCTAAAATTCTAGAAAACACTGATAAGCTAGTTCCAAACTAAACTTTCTTTAGTGCGGAAATTCTAAATTCAAACTGAGACGAACAACCCTAACATAGGGGATTTTGTACGAGTAATGTTTAGATGTTTGTGCACAATACATGGTACAAAGGGCTGATCCCCCTGAGTACGTTAAGAAGATTCTGTACAGTCTAATGACCGTTGAGGTTAAGGTAATAATACCTAAACACCGTGGACATAGTTCGTGGTCATAAGACCCTCAGATAATTAAAGTTCGAACTTGTTTTCTATTTTGATTCGTAGAACAAGTTCTTTATTATTCAGTATTCGTTGTTCATTCTCATGTTGTTGTTATACTATCTTTATGTCAGTGAGCAATTGTTTGCTCACTCTTGCAATTAAATAATGCAGCTAAAGTTGAAAGAGGTGATGATCCGTCTACTAGCAAGGGAAAGGGCAAGATGTCTAAGTGATGAAAAATTAATTAAAGTTTATTTAAATGATTGAAGTATTAAGACTTGTTCTATTTTATAATGTTTTTCGCAAACTGATGTAATAATTTTAAGGTTAGATTACCTGGGATTTATTTTGAGATTATGATGTAACCCTTTAATGGGAGAGATTATTGTTTAAGTTATTTATTTAATGTTTTATCCTTTATTATGGGTAGTTAGATGTAATTATTTTGATAGTGAGCACCAAATTCGGTGGAAATGAAGTACCCAAATTTGGAGGTGTCACAATAATCAGTAACCAAATTAGTATATAAAGGTAACTAACTACTATGTTAATAGTAAACTTCACAAAAATAATCAGTAACCAAATAATAAACTAAAGGTAACCAATTGCATTCTTAGTAGTAAACGGCATACCTGTCCAGAACAAAATACTAGATCATTCAACTTGTCATTTGAAGGAGGCTTCACTAGCTCCTTCCATCTACATAAACGGACATCCGACGGATGCTCGTTATTGTATATACTGCAAGTTTTGAATGTTAAAATGGTTTCAAACATAAACACTTGAAATACATATGGAAGACCATTCAACTTATACAATTTAGTATAATGATCCTTGTAGAAATTATATGTTGAACCACCATTCCTTCCTTTCTTTAAATGCCCCTTCAAAGCATTTGACAAAGAATACTTTGTCATTTCAAACGCAACTTTCCCCCAAGGAAAACTATTATAATTACCATAACATAAAAAATTGACCATTGCTCCATCCACAAAATTTTCAGAAACTGTTGATAGAATAAAATTAAACACCAAAAAAATCAATGACATCTTAATAGCCTCATCATCGTCATCAAAAACTGCCTTCCGAAATACCCTACCTATACTACTACGCGTAATAGCTTCACCCCCAAAAAAAATTTCAATAATCAAATTATGTATACCTTTATATGCACTTATATCATCATTGCCTTGCCATCTCAACCCAGAAATCAGACAAAACTCAGGCAAACCAAACCTGACCCTTTTTTTCCCAAACAAAAACCACATTTCACCGTCATCCCTCTGGTGAACCTCACTTACAAGAGCATGGTGAATAATTTGGGAATACATTTGATGCTCACCAAACTCCAAAAAATTTCCAAAACATGTTGCCTTAAACTTCTCCAACTGACTTTCATTCAATTTCTTGGAAATAATGTTGGGGGCTTCCATGTCACACCAATATATAACTTTTCCAGTGAATTTTCTGTTGCATTCCTCATAGTAAAGATTCCATAATTGTAAATACACAAAACCAGATTTGAACAGTTATTAGTAACCAATATAAACAATATTTATACCATAAACAGTTACATAGTAACCAACAAAAAATATAATACTAACCAAAACATAATATAACAATTACACAATAGCCAAAATAGACTATAAAAAGTATCCAACATCCCACATTGATTGCACAATAATAGTTACCATATCATAATATAATAGTAAACATAACATAATAAAGCATTAACCAAACAGTTATATTATATAATCTAATGTTTACCAAAATATTAACAAGATGTAGTACATATCAATTTATGTAGTAACCAAACATTTATATCGTCGTAACCAAACAATGCTTTAATGGTAACTGACACATTTTAGTCAACCTATGTATACTAAGCAAATACATGGTAACCAAAACAATAAAAAATAGTAACCAAAGTCCCAACTCAAGGGAACAAAAATGGTATCAAAATCATAAGCTTACAGTAACCAAATACATACTAAACAAGTAAACAAATAATTATATAATGGTAACCAAAACATCTTTAAATGGTAACCAATACATAAACAACAAGTACACTAAAACTAGTTTAAAAAACCATGTATACTAGGCAAATACATGGTAGCCATAACAACATAAAAAAGTAACCAAAATCCTAAATCAAGGGAACATAAATGGTATCAAAATCATAAGCTTACAGTAACCAAATATATACTAAACAAGTAACCGAGTTATTATATAATGGTAACCAAAACATCTTTTAATGGTAACCAAAATATAAACAACATATACACTAAAACCAGTTTACTAAACCATGTATACTAGGCACAAACATGTTAACCATAACAACATAAAAAGGTAACCAAAGTCCCAACTCAAGGGAACATAAATGGTATCAAAATAAAAAGCTTACAGTAACCAAATACATACTAACAAGTAACCAAGTAATTATATGATGGTAACTTACAGTAACCAAATACATACTAAACAAGTAACCGAGTAATTATATGATGATAACCAAAATATCTTTTAATGGTAACCAATACATAAAAAACATATACACTAAAACTAGTTTATTAAACCATGTATACCAGGCAAAAACATGTTAACCATGACAACATAAAAAGGTAACCAAAGTCCCAACTCAACGGAACATAAATGTTATCAAAATAAAAAGCTTACAGTAACCAAATACATACTAACAAGTAACCAAGTAATTATATGATGGTAACCAAAAGAAAATTTAAATTAACACACCTTTAAAATTCTTTGGATTGGAATTATATTCTGGATAACCACTTGACCTTTGGCCTTAACTACAGGAACATCAAACTCAGAATCTAACTGCACTTGAGAATGCTTGATATCACTGTGTATCACCAGCCTATTTTCATTCTTACTCGATTTCTGACCTACATCCTTTCCCTTCCCCTTCCTATCCACAACAAACTTCTTCACGTCCTTGACAGAATCACGCTCCGAGAGTCTCTTCCTCTTCCCATCCTTCTTCCTTGTATCAGCCATTCTATACAAAACAAAAAAACACAAACGCGCACAACAACATCGATCGATACTACATTCGACTGATAAACTACATTAATATATAATACATTAAACTATTTCAAAATAACTGACCTGAAAATATACACACGACCAGAATCGATAACGAAGAAGAATAAACCAACTGCAACACTGTGCAATCACGATAACAAGTAACAATGATGGTGAAGAAAACAAAACGAAAACGAAATGGCTAGCAACTAAACAACGATCAATGGAGAATAGTGAAACACGAACGGAAAGAGAAAAAAGGGTTTTAAACCGAAGAGTCCTGCAGTGATAATAGATGGCGATTATCACGTATTTCAAAAAACAGAAATTTGCCATGTCAGCCATTAATATTAATCCCTTAAATTAAGGACTTAAAATTGTAATAATATTGTAAATAAAAATAAAAAAGTATAATATTTTTATAATTATTTTTTGGATGTAAGATTTTTATAATTATTTTTAAAAAGGTACTAATATATGTAATTATTCTAAAAAAAAATTCCTTAGTTCTAATTAAGCTACTAGCTTATTTTAATGTAGTATCAGTAATTAATTCATCTAAAGTTTGAGCTAAGCTAATCCCTATGGACTCTTTTAAAAAAAATTATTAGCTGCTACAACTTATAGCGACCCATATAATTTTTTAAAAATAATTTTATGAATAGTGAGTGAGTCTCATCTCCATGAAGATTAACTATAAACATAACATAATAATTTCATGAATAGTTAATAAATAATAAAATAAATTATTATTTTCCCTCCCCCTACCTTGATAGAATTTCACATTACTATATCAACCAATAAGAAAGTTCAAGACCATTTTTTAGTCCTTACTTATTTTTTCTTTCATTAGCAATCTGATAATTATTTTTCTAATAGACCAATCAGAATAATTAATCAATACTACATTCAATTTTTTGCCTAAATATTTAATCAAATAGAACTGTACTATATAATTTCATTATTTACTTTATATAAACATAATAATTTAATACATAACATAATAATTTCATGAATAGTGAGTGAGTCTCATCTCCATGTATAAAAGACTTGTGAAAATATCATTTTAAAATGTGAAATATCAGTTTCCTATTATTTTTGTCGTTCCACTTTATATTCACCATATATACTAATTACTTTCTTAATAAACGCATGTAAATCAAATGTCCTAATTAATTTCTTTTTTTGGATGATTCAAAATAAATGTCCTATTTTTATATTAGTAACTATTTTCTCATATTTTTCCTCTTATACCCTTCATAATCTATTTAATATACTTATTGGGAACGTGAGAGTTACAAAAAAAAATGTATCTAAAAAATTAAATGATATATATAAGAAAGAGTAATTATTAAGGTCATAGAAAAGTGAAAAAACAATTATTGGGGTCATAGAAAAGTGAAAAAGTAATTATTGGGGTCGTAGAAAAGTGAAAAAATAATTCAATTAATAAGAAATCAAAAAGGATAATTTAGATAAAAGAAAACTTTATTAATCAGTGTGCCGAAACTATTCAGAACGTTTATTTTGGAACGAGGGAGTATTATTCTCAATACTTTTACAACAAAATCTACATTTATAACATTTGACCTCAGAGAGATCTGTATAAGTGTGGTTTGGGTGTTGGGTTACGCAATCTAATCAACCCTAAAAGTTTTGGATTAGAAGAATCAGTATGGGAAGGAAAGGCCTCAAACTTGTTTTTATAGTATTGGTACTAGCTAGCTAGTATTGCTTAGACAGGAACTTCCTTGGTAGAGAAGCAATTCCAAATAGTGAAAACTGTTGTCACGATTGCATGTTTTTACAAGTGTTTGGACTTCCTCAGTAGACCTAGGCTATAAGCCGCTAGTGTGCTAGCAACTTGGATAAAAGTAATTTCCAGAAAGGTGCACATGGGGTCTTGGTCCAGCTTTCTCTACTCTATCCCTTCAAGGTCCTAATCTATTACTACTTAAATCCCCAAATTATGGTATTTTGCAATTTGATTTAACTCTCAGTTACAAATTTTTATTAATTTTAAGGTTAAAGTACAGATTTTGGGTGTCTATAACTATTAATTCCTCTTTGTCATATTTATGCAATGCAATGAAATAATCGTGACAAAGACGTAGATGACAAATGCATGATGTGCTCATGTTGACGAAGTTGCCTACGTATCCTGAGATGTCAAGAATTTGGCTGAACATAGTTCGAAGCGTGCCAAGTTACTACTGATGACTGGGGTCATGCAAGGTTTTAGTGACTAGCCAATTAGTTGTTCACAACTAAGCTCGTGAGAGCGAGCGAGTCAGTTAAGTTGTTTGTAGCCAAGCTCGTGGGATCGAGCGAGGTAGTCAAAGTTGTTCACAACCAAGCGAGCCAAGTTCGAGAGGTCTAGTGTTCACAACCATACTCTAGAGTGTATGGCGGTCAAGGTACGTTCACAACCAATGCACTTACGATATTATGTATATAATAAAAATAAGAATCAGAATGTTGTCATGTTAATACGCTGTAAATGATATGAAAATGTGATGTAAATGAGACTATGTGATTACTAAAAAAATGGTTGGGGTTAATCTTTTACTTAGGAATGATGTCCCCTTTGTGTCATTAATAAAAGGCTTAAATATGAATTAGTATCCTAAACTATAGGCCATATTCCACTTCGGTGATCCACCTTTCAATTTTGTCAATTAGGTTATTAAACTATCAATTTTTTTCAATTACACAAATTGAACACGCCACGTCAGCAATTGCTGACGTGGCTATCTGAGTGGGTCATTAGGCAGCTGATGTGTAAATAAAAAAAATTATTTTAATATCTATTTACATATTTATTATACATTAAGGGCAAATTCGTCAAATCACTTATATTAATCATTTAAACTAAATAAAAACAACAAAACTATTTAAAATCTATACCATCTAATATCAAAATCAAAAAAAACCACCACCTCCATAGTCACCATCTCAGATCTAAAATCTATACCACCGCCACCACCACCTCCATACCCACCTTCACGCCGGCCACCTCCTCTATCGTAACCATGGCGCCACCTCCATACATTCCTCCTCCACCTCCACCTTCACTACGACCTCCTCCATAGCCACCGCCTCCTCGTAACCACCTTCTTCACGTGACCACCTTCACCTCACACACCGTCGAGGTCCTCACCTCTAGATCTGGCCGTCTGCTTAGTAACCACCTTCATGGCGTCCCTCATCGACTTCTCAAGGATGAAGGTAATCGAATCCAAACCTCTAGATCTCGCTGTAGTGATGATGATTATCCGGATGGTGGTCAATCGTTTGAGACTTGGTCTTGGGTGAACATTGAATATATCTATAAATCCATGGGAAATAAGGTAATATTGGATTAGGAGGAGGCGCCATTGGATAATAGATTGGTGGACCGTAAGCAGTACATTGTGCAAGAAGCGAGGATTTGGGACAAATTTGGAGGTGGCGATACATATATGCGAGGCAATCAGGGGAGATCTTGGCAATAACGGAGACAGGCGCAGTGGAGGTGTTGGAGTTACCAAGTGGTGACGGTTTTGGTTGGTGGAGGGCATTTAATTCAAGATGAATCGGTGGTGGCGGTCTTTGTCACACAAGAAGGGCAAGGTGGGTTTAAGGATCTCTTGCGGTGGTCAAGGTGGATTGCAGATCTCGATCTTCAATATTTGGCTATTGAAGAGTTTTTGATGATTTTAGATTTTATTATTTTAGTTTTTGTTTTTGATGATTTTAAGGATGGGATGAAATATAAGGATTTGTTTTATTTTAATTAATTATGTTATTTTTTGTTTTGACCATTTTGTCCCTATTAAATCAGACTTATTTATTTTATGATTAAAAAATTGTTTTTTTTTGCCACGTAAGCTTGTTACGATCCCACTTAAATTAGCCACGTCAGCAATTGTTGACGTGGCGTGTTCAATTTGTGTAATTGGAAAAAATTGATAGTTTAATAACCTAATTGACAAAATTGAAAGGTGAATCACCGAAGTGGAATATGCCCTATAGTTTAAGGTACTAATTCATATTTAAGCCTTAATAAAACATGCATGCCAATTACCACTCCCGTGCCTAATGATGCACAACAGGCTAGGCTGGCCTGGCCTAGGCCGTTGACCAGGTTAGGTCTTGACTTTTAAACTATTAGGTCGGGCCAGGCCAGGTATGTAGCATGTTGAGCCTATGATCTTTCGCCAGCTTAACCCAAACCCAATTTTTTTTCGATTCTCAATCTTCTAATGCATCCAATTACGAGGCTAAGTCGAAGGTCGCAAGTCCCACAATCGCTTTTTTAACTTCTTCTTTTTTTCAATTTTGTCGGCGGAGTTCTTGGGTGGGCGCTTTTGAAATTTGGTATCTATTAAAAGATTTAAGTTTTGTGCAGTGCTTCATTGATGATATTTGCAGTGGAGGCAGTACAAACATAAAAAGTGCTGGAGGTGGTCGTTTCCTTCCATGATTTTATTAAAGGAACTGTTAAATTCACATTGTTTTTTGTTATTTCCGCACGGTATGGGCCATTAATTAACTACGGTTGAGACAACCGCAATAAGTTAACAATACTACCAAATTCATTTTACCAAATTGCCCCTCACCTACCATTTCGATATTTGGGTCTAATTGGTGTATAAAAGAGACAAGAGTTGGGTGAGATGGGATTACCTTTGTTCTCTGTTTTGCTCAGATTGAATTTATAGAAGAGATGAATCTACAGCCCAGCATCAGATGATTTTTCACCGTGAGAAGGAGATTGCTAGTTCGTGACAGGTTTCTCAACTAATTCTCCTTTCTGTTCCTGAACTTTTTCTCTCTCTATCTCTCTCTTCTGAACAGAGTTTTATATGCATGTGTATTATATTGTAACAGATCTAAACTTTTCGTTAGATGATCTTGATTTGAAAATCAAACTTTTTTCTCTTCTTTAATTTGATTCAATTTGAGGTAAAAATTTCATATATATTCCCTATTTAGCTCTTTAAAATTTGAAATTTATTCATGGATTTTTGTGTGTTTTTTATTATTTGTAATTGAGGTAATATTTTAGTTTAAAATAGATAAAGTTTTTTTTTTGCTAAATATAGATAAAGTGTTTCTCCCTAAACTATCCTTTTTCCTATGAACTTCTTTTTTTTATAATACGAGGGATGTAAATGAAGTTGAAAGTGCATTAATTGATGAAATAATACGGTTAGTACAGGTGGTCCAATATATAAGAAACATTAACATCATTATATTATGATTCATAGGTGGTCCAATATATGTACATTGGGTATAATTTTGCTGTATCTTTATCATTTGGGCATAATTTTGTTGCAATTGCTCACAGTAGAAGTTGATTATGCAGCTGCAATTTGTCTTCCGTATCTGTCCCAAGGTTCTTAATTTCTACTATCTTGTTAATCTAGCTTTCTAATGCTCTCTCATCTTTTTATTACTCGTGGTTAAAACTTTTTTTAATGATGGAATACAAGAGCTCCTTTTCATTCTCATTTAATGACTTAATTTGGGACTATGTTTGTTGATGTTCTCGACTTGAGCCCCTTTAGCCAATGTGATTTTTTTTTAAAGTGCATGCCAATAATTGTTGTGTACGCTGAGTTTCTATAACTATTTTTGTGATTTCCTGTAAACTTATGGGTCTAGTGGTTTTCCAAGGAGAGCATAAAAACACAATACTAGCATCTGTTAATGTTCTCTAATTCTATTTTGAAATGAGCATAACAAAAGTTAAAGTAGCTTACAATTTAGTATGTAGCTCAAGCAATCAGGACTATCACACTACATGAAAAAAGCTTAATCCCAACGAAATGTTCCGTCGGACCTAAGCCTATTCGGTCGAAAATAGATTATTTTCGACGGAATATTCCGTCAGAAATTCGGTTGTCTATATATGCATCGAAGATAAGATCCATTAAAAAATCCGTCGGATCTATATTATCTTCGACGAAATTATCTCCGACGGATTTTCGTCGAACATAAGCTATTTTTAACTGAATGTATAGGACGGAACTTTCCGTCGAGTATAATATACCCTATTTCCGACAGACGTATTCCCTCGGAATTAACCTATTTCCGACTAAAAATTAAAATAAGCGGATATTTATTAAAAATGACTAATTATTAACTCTGACGGAATATGCGTCGGAGATAAAGTAGTTCTGACGGACATATTCCCTCGGAGTTAACTTATTTCCGAATGAAAATTAAAATATACAGGAATTTATTAAAAATTGGATATTTGTTAAATCCGAGGGAAGTTCCGTCGGAAATACCTTATTCCGTCGGAATTAATTATTTTTTTTTAAATGCAGATTTTAAAAGTTCAGTTTCCAGGTGTTTAAACCCATTAATGTACCTATAACCTGTCACAACCCTATACACAGTAATATAAACATGTATCTCACATTCAAATATGCAACGTAGCGCTAAAATGTAATCTTCAACTCATTATCATTCACATTCAAATATCCACCAAAACATATTATAAGTTAATGTTCCATAAATATAAGTTAACCAATTACAAATATAAGCTAATGTTCCATAAATGATAAATAATATAATTTACAATACTTATACAGACGCAATTAGACACTACAATATATAAAAATGTTCTACAATAACATGAATACAAATGAATTATAAACTAGTAAAAGTATCATCATCATCAAGTGAGGTGAACGACGCCGCTGCTGTATATGGAAATCGTCGTGCGCATACTGTTAATCATCGCCAATCGATCGCTCATTATCGCCACCACCGCTTTATAGAATCAAAATATAAATTATTAGTCCGTATATATATATATATATATATATATATATATATATATATATATATATATATATATGTGTGTGTGTGTGTGAGAGAGAGAGAGAGAGAGTTAACAAGCTAGCCTTAATTGAAAAAAAACATAAACAATAAGAATACTTGAGTAGGCGGGGGCGGACGAAAAGCCTCCTCCAAGAGGGTAATCACCATCCGGAGCATCTCGGCGAGCGTCGAACTGCTACTGTGGTAATCATGTACTCTCTGCAGAGGCCCCTGCTATAATATCCTGAGCAATTTGGTGAAGATGAGAACTGGAAGGCAACTACTGATGTCGAAAGATCGGATCGGTACGAAACCTATCAGACATGGCCCCTATCAGCCGCCGGAAGATATCGCCATCCAAACCAGCGCCCGTATGAGATGGTCTGACATATGACTGGATAGAGCCTATAAAGAGATATAAATTTGATTACTAATAATAATTTATATAATTTGATAAATTCGGATAATTTCGTGAAACATAATAAAATATTACCTCGAGGAAGTGTATATGCGGGTATCCTCGGCAGACCCAACACTCGATATATGTCGGTACTGCTAGTAGGGGGATCCTGAGACGCGACCCATAGTCTCAGCTCCTCATCCCGATTTAATACAATATCGGGAAGAGGGGTGGCGAAATCTAACAGCTCAGAACCGCTCCTAATAGCCTCCAGCTCAGCTATACGCTTGTCCCGAAGCCTCTGAAATTGGTCCTATAATGTATTCCGTATACGTATATTAATTATATCATTTTATTTACGATTGAATATTACTAAAAGCTAAATAGTAAGATGAGTTTTACCCGTAGAGTTAAAGCTTCCTGAGACAAAGCACGCTCGTCCTTAGGCGTGTGGGCTCGATCCCAAAACTCTAGAATGGTAGGATCTCAGCCCAAGGTCCTCCCCAATGCCTAATAAAAACATTCATAAAACAGGTATTAAGTATTTATGTGAGAACTTGATACCTAAATAACTAAATACAACGCACTTATCGTCTTCTCCTCCTCGAACGACTGAGAACTAGTGGTGTGTACTATCCAGAGCTAACCACGGTTCTTCTTCGCCTGCTCAGACTTTTTCTTGAAGTCATCTGCCTCCCAGTGCGCACACATAGCCTCCCAGGCTAAATCGGAGACTATGCGGGGATGATGATCTCTAATGGTAGTCCCGGGCTAGTCCTCAATTGCCCGGGTTGCCCACTATCGCATCTCATACAGCTAATCGGAGTAATTCGCAGCGACATGATGCTCAATCACATCTTCGCCACCTGACTAAGAGATGCTCGAGTCCAATCTTATAAGAAACCTATAACAAAAGTTAATTTAAAATTAGGAACAATTGATTTCGTCATCCTAATACAACTATGTAGTAATTAATATAATATGCTTAACTTATGTGGAACTCTCGCAAGACAGTCTGTATAAAAGTGGCATCGTACCGGGCATACTAACTGAACCGCATGCACCCTCTCGGGAGATGAGTCAAATAGATCGCGAGTAGGGTGTGCTTAGCCACCGGGTCTAGTATACTACAGAAAAATTATAACAATATGTGTTATGTGAATTTTGTTTTGCAATAACTGATAGAAATATTACCAATATATTAACACTTATTGCTGGGAAGTGACATCCACCGGTACTATAAGTGGCACTACCGGCGGACGACCAAAGTTACCGAGGTTCGTCCCTCGGTGTCGTCAACGAGGTGCATTTGTAATAATTGTATTTAACTGAGTCAATAAACATTGTAACTAATGCAGCTTGAGATATATTTAAATCCTAGTTAAGATAACTTACTCGCTTTGAAGAAGAGCCTCCATCGTGGTTACTCGCCTCTCGATCTTGGATTGCCCACCACCTAGGCAACCTCCACTGCTATGTCTAGCCATGAATATCCTACTGCAATAACAAAATTGGTAGATTATGAATATTAATGTTTAATAATATGTGGTATGTATTAATATGAATGCTCATTTTCAATTACGCACGTCATCAAACCCATCAGAATCAACGTGTATATCATTCTCGGATTCGGTATCTTCCTCATCCTCAGTTTCGAGATTAGTTTCTTCGTCGTTATCATCCTCAACGACTACATAATCATTCATGTGTATGTTTGCCTCAACATCCTCATCATCAGGTACGTCAATGACATCAGTACTCACCACATCTTCAACATGGAACACTGCGGCCAAAGGGTTGCTAACATCTTCTTGCAATGCCTCATCCATACTACACTTATAAATTATACTAAATACCGCAAATAAGCTGAGACTTACGTGATGTATGATGATACTTTGGGCATATTTAGAAGCACGTATGTAGATACAATCTTCAACTCTTTGTCGCTTAAGTAAGTCAGCATCTCATGGCCAAATGGTTTAGCCGGATATGTGAATACAGATAACTCATCATCAGCATGAGTCATTGGACCAACAACCTCATTTCTTCCTAAACGGTTGTGCTTTGTCAAAACCTAAATACAAGAAAGAGTACATATATATAGGGAGAGTATTATTGCATTTATTGAAAATTATGGCAAACTAAGAAAATGCTACTTAGTTTATTTTGCCAATGATAAACTAAGTAAGTGGTACTTAGTTTATGATAATTGTTATTTGGAATCTATAGAGACTACTGTTCGACATTCACTCCTAGCTACTTAGTTTATTTTTCCAATGATAAACTAAGTAAGTGGTACTTAGTTTATGAGAATTGGTATTTGGAATCTATAGAGACTATTGTTCGACATTCACTCCTACTTAGTTTATTTTGCCAATGATAAACTAAGTAAGTGGTACTTTGTGACGCCTCCAAAATAGGTATACATCACATATTCTGAGTCGCCAAATACATGGTACATAATTCAAATACAAACTTAATTTATACAACTGATAAGCGTCGTGTAGAATACGACAAAACATAAGCTATGAGTTTTAATACAAATATTGTCTTCTAGACAGTATTCAAACTCAAAATAAGTCCTCAATACAATTATTATCACACTATTTCACAGAATAGTGAGGACTACTAATGCAAACATCTGGACCATCACTCCGATCCCCCACTAGGCCCAGCTATATTCTCATTTTCTGAAGAGAAAAATGAAAGGAAATGGTGAGCTCAACTAGCCCAGTAAGAAATATTATGACTAAGATAATGCAGAATAAATTATCGTTAGCCTTCAACAGTGTTAAACTGATAAAATATAATAAACATCAAGTTTAAATGCAGCGAAACAAGCATTCCATTAGAAGAGTCAAGTAGGAGCATGATATCTACTATCTTTTATGATTTAAAAAGTTTATCATCAATTTTATCGTTGAGACTCAGCTTAATAAATAAACCACATCATCGAATCACCCATGCACTATGACCAAGGATATTCATTAGTATCACGACCACGAATTATTCATGCACTACGGGCCAAGGATATTCGTGTTTTCATCAATGGTCATGATCATACCAGCAACTTTCCATCAATGCACTACGGGCCAATGAGGACTTTTACCACATCATTTGTAACATTACGGTCATGAATATACCGAATAATTTCTGGTCATAATTATACCAAGTCCATCTATGCACTACGGGCCACAAATGACTTTCATCATAATATAAGCATGAGGATGATGACAATAATATAAGAATTCAATTAAAAGAAAGCAAAAGATAAATTTCTAAAGGTTTATAATTTAATTTATCCAGAATTTAATAATGTCCAAATTGTCAACATGATACTGCTTTGTAGAGTAAAATTCAAGAATAATATTGTATCAAAAATGATTTCGATCGAAAAGAAATTATTTTTTTTGTTATAAATAGTACTTCGGGTGAATAGTACCCTGTGAATAGTACTTCAGGAATAGTAACCCCGTGAATAGTACTTCAGAAATAGTAACCCCATGAATAGTACTCTGGCATGAAAAAGTTAAAACTTATCAAGAATGCCCAGAATAGTATTTCCATGAAAAGATACTTGATGAAGCGCAAACATCAAGGATATTCTACTAATTTCATGGAGTATAGAAGCCAAAACTTTAACAAAACGAGTATAGAATTCGTACTCTGAAAAGAAATAATATTACGTATATACTACAGAGTATGGAAGAAAATATTATTTCTTAAGAATACTGAACAAAAATAATATCCCTTACCTTGAAAAGAAGAGTATTCCAACTGGTATAGTGGGGATATTCTTGAAGAAAACTTTCACTATTTTCTACGCTCAAAGTTTTCTAAAACTCAAAAGAAATACGCTCAATATTATAGAAGAAGAATTCTCTGATTCTGGTGTATTTTTCAATTCTAACTAAGCATCCTATTTATAGGAGAATGGAAGGATAGTATTTAGAAAAATTTTCACGGATCAACAGTAGGAAACTCACGGGCTAATCTTTGTTAATCACCAGACCCTCATTTTTCAAATGATAACATAATAGTCAAATAAAACAAAATTTTATAATAAATATATATATATATAAACACATGCCATATTGAAAAAACTCCCCACCCGTGAGTTCCTTCAGATTCCCACCCCCAAAAAAATTATTTTTTTTTCTTCCAATATGGGCCCCACGTGTTTCCCCCCACCAATATATCACCATCGCAGGTGGTAGGGGTGTTAGCCGAGCAAAGTAGCTCAATACTCGACTCGAGATCAATTCGAAAATATGATCCAAAGCTCGAATTCAAAGTTGATTCGAGTCGAATATGATCCATACTCGTTTTCTGTTTAATGATACACGAGTCGAATTCGAGTATACCCGTATTCGCTCAGATTATGGTTCGAGTATTTCATTTTTTCTCAAACCATACGCGATACCTACTCGATGGATCATATTCGAATACTGGTCTGATCCATACTAATAAGCTAAATATGTGATATTTGTATCAATCTTTATAATTTATAAAGTGTAGTATTAAATTGTGTAAGCTTGTACTTGAATAAATCAGTGAATTGATTGTCAATTCGTATTACATTCTTTGTAATTTTTTTACATAAATAAAAGTAAAAGACTTATATATATAAACATTAGTTCAATAATCAATTTAGTATGTAGTGGTTCAGTATTAAGCAAAATGGTTCATATTCGAAACTCGATTTGAAGGCTTTCAAGTAACTCGCTTTGTAAAACGAGTAGAGTACTTCTGAGTTTAGTAGGTCCGAGTAATGATTCGAGTCGAATCTGGCGCAAAATTAGAAATTCGTTATTGAATTCGAGCTCAATTTTTTCGAGTCGAGCCGAATCTGAGCATTAGAGTGTTCACTGAGATTCGACTCGTTTTTAGCCCTAACAGATGGATCCCACCATAATATATATATTGAATAGCTTTTTATCGATTATTTTGAAAAATGAGTAAATGGGGGTCCATAAAATAAGCAAAATTTACATCAAATACTTCATAACCCCCCCCCCCCCCCCCCTCAATATTTTTAACAACATTTATTCATCATTATTATTATTCACAATATTTAATAACCAGATCATTCCCAAGAAAGAGGGTGCTTTTCGATAAGAATTTCTCCCTTTCTAGACATCGTCTATAATGCAAATAATAATATAAATAATTGTATCATCTCAATTATTGATTTGATAATATATAAAATATTGACAATAATTGAATCAAATAACGTGAGATACTATGTAGTAATTACTGTAGCAATAATTGAATAAAATTGAGTGACTTCTTACGTAAGCATCAATAATCAATACGGTGTGCTACTATGCAATCACGCGTATTATTGTACTTTTCATCACCGGATAATTCGACAGTTAACGGTAAAACTTTCGCCGTTATTTTTATAAAAAGATTTATCTGTCGTTTTCTCATTCTGACAATAATTCCGTTGTGGGGTCTACCAATGATTGTGTCTATCGTACGAATATTCCCTGTTAAAACGAATATTCCCCGACCAATTGAATATTATATAAAAACTTGCTTACTTTGTAAAATTTATAAATATTACCCACAACTATAATATTATAACAAAGTCACACCTTAATATTCAAAAATGATATTTATAGAAAAATTCATCTTTATTCATAAAAGTTGGGGTCTTACAACCCCCCCTTCTTATAAAATTTTGCCCTCAAAATTAGGGTACATACCTGGTATGTCGAAGAAGTGAGGATACCTTTATTTCATTTCAGATTCTAACTCCCAGGTCATTTCCTCAACATCATGGTTTCTCCACAAAACTTTGACTTGAGGTATAACCTTGGAGCGTAGAATATGTTCCTTCTTATCCAAGATTTTAACAGGTACCTCTTCATACGTTAAATCTTCTGCTATCTTGTCTAGTTCTAATTCAATAATGTGGTTCGAGTCTTCCACATATTTACATAACATAGATATATGAAAAATGTTATGAACACGAGACATACTTGGCAGTAAGGTGAGTCTATAGGCCACAGTTCCTACTCGATCGAGGATTTCAAATGGGACAATGAATCAAGGATTGAGCTTTCCTCTCTTTCCAAATCTTGTAACTCCCTTCCATGGAGCAACATGTAACAACACATGATCACCAACATTGAATTCCACGTCCTTTCGATGAAGATCAGCATAACTCTTTTGTCGATCTTGTGAGGTTTTTATACGTTTTTGGATCATTTGAATCTTCTCCGTAGTCATACGTACCAATTTCGGTCCCAACAACGTTACTTCACCCACCTCATCCCAACGTATTGGAAAACGACACTTGTATCCATACAACGCCTCGAATGGAGCTATGTCAATACTTGCTTGATAACTATTATTGTAAGAGAATTCCACTAATGGCAAGAACTTGTCCCAACTTCCTTTGAAGTCAAGGACAAAAAGTCTTAATAGATCCTCAAGAGTTTGAATAGTCCTCTCCGACTGCCCGTTCATCTGAGGATGATATGCCAAACTGAATCGCAAATCCGTGCCCATAGCTTTCTGCAAATTGACCCAAAACCATGAAGTGAATCTTGGGTCTCGATCAGAAACTATGGATATTGGCATACCATGCAGTCTTATAATCTCATTTATATATATACAAGAAAGACTTTCAAGTGTATAAGTTTCTCGTATAGGTAAGAAATGAGCAGACTTGGTCAATCTATCAACAATGACCCAAATTACATCTATGCCTTGAGAAACCTTGGGAAGACCAGTAACGAAATCCATGGTACTGTGCTCCCATTTCTATTCTAGAATTTTAAGTGGTTGCAATGGACCTTTTGTAAGACCCCAACTTATTATAAATGAAATTGAATTTCCTCTATTTATTATTTTGAAATAGTAAGGGTTGATTTGATTAATGTGGTTAGTTATGGGTAAAATGCGCAAATATCTTAAATAAGCAAGTGGTTATAAAATATTTATTGTTATCGGGAAATATTCGTTTGATCGTGGAATATTCTTACTGTCGGGGAATATTCGTACGACGGCGCAGCCTTGTGTGGGCCCCATAACGAAAAGCGATTAGATGAAGAAAACGACGAGTATAAGTTTTTTATAAATAATGACGTAGTTGTTACCGTTAACACTGTTGGAATACCCGGTGGTTAAAACACAGTAATACGCGGTGTTGCACAGTAGCACACGGTATTGCACCAATTATTGATTCTAACGTAAGAAGGCACTACTCAATAATTGTTACAGTAATTACTGTTCAATATTTTATTGATTTAATAATTGCTACGTTGATATTTTATATTATTGTTGTTTCAATAATTATCACTGCACAATATTTTCCATTATCAGATCAATAATTCATATTATTTGAATAATATTATTAGATAGCATTATTGGCAATGTCTAAGGAAATTATGTCTAAGGAGAGGTTTGGTCACCTAATTGCGCGCCATTAAGGAGAAATCCTTATTGGAAAGCCCCATCTTTCATGGGAACGACCTGGTTGTCATTATTGTGATTCTGTAATATTATTTGTGAATAATTAATTATTGATTTATATGATAAGGAAAATATTTATTTATGTGGATATAAATGGAGGAATTTTTAGAAAAGTGAATTGTTGAAAATTGATATTTTATCTTTTCTGATAAAATAATTCATTTAAATATATTATTATATTATAATAATATAATAGTGGTGATATTTTTACAATGAATGTGTGATATATGAATAAATGAGGAGGAAGAGTATTTTTGTTACAATAAATGATAAAAACATGTTTAACATGTTGGTGGGCCCTATTTTTGACTGAAATTTGATTATAGCGTGTAAAATCGTCCGTATGTGAATTTCGGTCAATTTCTGTTTGAAATTTTGAAAAACTTAAACTTACAAAGTTGTAGAGAATTGAATTTCCTATGGAATGGACATAAGATTTGAATTTTTCTGATAAAAGGGCTATTTATTATGAATTATTGAAGTTTCGAAATAATTAAATTTTGAAGTTTTAAATATTTTTTAATAGAAAAACATTTTTTTTTTCATTTTGGTGGGTCCCACATGTGTGGTAACTGAGCTAATTTCAGATGTCAAGAGGTGGGCGTGAAATTTTTTTATAAATATTATTATTTTATTAAATTTTCTGCTTTGGTGTTCTAAGCATTTTCCTATAAATATGGTGCTTAGGTTAGAATTGAAAATCACACCAGAAACTGAAGTTTTCTCTCTCTATATTATTGAGCGATTTTGTGAGTATTTTGATACTTTGAGTGTTGCTATACTGATTGCAAGTTTCCTTTAGCACTATATCCAAAGATTCCAAATGAAGTCATCCTTTTGAGGTAAGGAATGTTATTTTTTTATAAATGATATTATTTCTTTCAATATCATTATGCTGGAATATTGGTAAGATTTTTCTTGTGAAATTCTTGTCTTTTTGTGTCGAGGTTACTATTCACGTATACGGCACTATTCACAGAAAATTAAAAATTTTCTTTTCTTTGTCTAAGTTGTTTATTATGATTACTAGCTTTGATTGTATCCATGTTTTGAACTTCATTCTTGAATTTTGCTCCACAATGGTTTATTTTGGAGTATTTTTGAACTTGGATAAACTAAAGTACGAATCCTTAATATTTGTTCTTTTGTCTCACTAGATTCGTTTTCTTTAAAATATATTTCATCATCCCAGTCCTAAATGATGATATTACTGAATATCTTTGGCCTGTAGTGCAAAGATGAATGATTTCCTGATGAATATCTTTGGCCCGTAGTGCAAAGATGAACAAGTGTTGAGATGAACATGACCGATTGATTAATATCTTTGGCATGTAGTGCAAAGATGACTATTTGTTTCAAGATTTATATTGATTGATGTTACAGGGATAAAATATTGATGATGGACTTTAAAATCATAGAAGATAGTAGATTTTATTCTCTACTTAACTCTTCTAATGAATTGTTATTTTCGCTGCGAATATTGATCTGAAATTTGTTGTCTATTATATTCTATCAGATTTTTCCCTGTTGAGGATTAACGATAATTTGTTCTATATTATCTTAGTCATAATATTCTTTACTGGACTAGTTGAGCTCACCCTTTTTCCTTTTTGTTCCATTTTTCTTCTCAGGAAGCAAGAATGTAGCGATGAGGACTAGAAAGGGTATGGAATAATGGTTCTAGAAAGTTATTTTAGTAGTCCTCACTATTTTTGTAAAATAATGTATCAATAATTGTAATGAGGACTTATTTGAGTGTGGATATTGTCTAGAAGACAATATTTGTATTTAAACTCACAGTTTATGTGTTTTCGTATTTTGCACAACAATTGTATTAATAAGTTGTAGTTGTTTCTGTACCATGTATTTGGTGACTCAGAATGGGTGATGTATACCTATTTTGGGGGTGTCACACCTTTTGGCACTTGATACTCCTCCTTAACACATTGACAAGTTAAACACCTTAAAATAAACTCCGTGATCTCTCTTTTCATATTGCTCCACCAAAATGTATGTCGAAGATCACGATACATTTTGGTGCTCCCACGATGGATTGCAAACGGTGTGTTGTACGCCTCCATCATGATTTTATACTTTAAATCAGGGTTGTAGGAACATAAAGTCTGGATTTGACTCAAAGTATTCCTTCTTCATCGATTCTTGCTTCCGGAATAACACCTTCTTGCACTTTCTTCCTCATACGCATCAGCTCCGGGTATGTAGCTTGAGCAGCTTTAACTTTATCGATTAAAGTTAGTTCTACTCGTATATTTTCCATCATTACGTGGGTCCCTGGAGTCTTCAACTCTATCTCCATCCTTTGCAAGTCATACAAAATGGGCCTTTACGTTGACAATATCGCACTCATCCCCGCATATGATCTTCTACTCAATGCATCAGCTACCACGTTCGCTTTTCTAGGGTGGTATTGAATGGTATGATCATAATCTTTCAACAGTTCAAGCCAACGTCGTTGCCGCATGTTGAGTTCCTTTTGGGTGAAGAAATATTTTAGGCTTTTATGATCCGTATAGATCTCAACCTTCTCCCCATACGGTAACGTCTACAGATCTTTAGTGCAAAAACGACTGCTGCCAACTCTAGATCATGAGTAGAATAATTCCTCTCATATTATTTAAGTTTTCGTGAGGCATAGGCTATGACTTTCCCATGTTGCATGAGAACACATCCTAACTCTCTGCCCGAAACATCATTATAGATGAAAAATCCCTCCGAAGCAGATGGTATTGTCAGAACAGGTGCTAAAATGAGTCTCCTCTTGAGTTCTTGAAAACTCTTCTCACATTTCTCGCTCCAACTGAATTTTTTATCTTTCCAAGTCAGCTGAGTTAATGGAGTAGCGATTCGAGAAAATCCTTCCACGAATCTTCGATAATAACCAGCTAAGCCCAGAAAGCTACGTATTTTGGTCATTGACTTAGGTTGCTCCCAGCTTTGAATTGCTTCAATCTTCGCTGGGTCAACAGATATTCCGTGATTTGTTATCATGCGCCCAAGGAATACTACTTTCTCAAGCCAGAACTCGCATTTCTTCAACTTGGCATATAGCTTGTTTTCACGAAGCTTTTAGAGTATCAGCCTCAAGTGTTGCTCATGATCTTCACGGCTTTTGGAGTAAATGAGGATGTCATCAATAAAGACTACCACAAAATGATCCAAATATTCTTTGAATACTCGGTTCATCATATCCATGAAGGCAGCAGGAGCATTAGTCAATCCAAAAGACATGACTAGGAATTCATAATGCCCGTACCGATTTCTGAAAGCAGTCTTTGGGATGTTATCAGTTTTAATCTTTAACTGATGATATCCGGAACGAAGATCGATCTTTAAAAAGAATTTGGCGCCTTGTAACTGGTCAAACAGGTCATCAATACGAGGCAACAGGTACCTATTTTTGATGGTGACATGATTCAACTCCCGATAATCAATACAAAGTCGCATACTCCCATATTTCTTCTTTACGAATAGAACAGGAGCACCCCAAGGAGACGTACTAGGATGAATGAAACCGATGTCTAACAATTCTTGCAGTTGGGTCTTTAACTCCTGAAGTTCAATAGGAGGCATTCGATATGGGGCTTTGGAAATGGGTTTTGTACCGGGTTCAAGGTCGATACAAAATTTGATTTCACGCTCTAGGGGTAGGCCAGGAAGTTCTTCAGGGAATACGTCAGGAAATTTATTAACAATAGGAATATCATTCAAATCTGACGTATTTTTGTTTAAATCCGTGACATGGGCTAAGACAGCTTGACATCCATTTTTCAATAAACGAATAGCTTTATGGCTTGATATGACAATGATTGACTTTAGTGTTTTGGTCACTTGAATTCGCATAATAGGTTGGTTAGGAATATGAAAGCTAACTACCTTACAAAAATAATCAATTTTTGCATGATGAGTAATTAACCAATCAATCCTTAAAATCACATCAAACGCAAGCATTTTTAAGGAAATAAGATCGACATGTAATGTGAGGGTATCGATTTGAACCAAACAAGACTTATAAACAGTGGATGTAATGAAGGTTTCTCTCAATGGAGTTTCAACAGATAAGTCAAAGTCTAATTTCTCTGGAGTCAAATTTAAACGTTGAGCGCAAGTAGGAAAAATAAAATAATGGGTAGAACCGGTATCAAATAAGGTATAGACTTTGCTAGAGTTTATGATAAGCTTACCCGTGATGACCTCGTTCAGGTTCCTTGCTTTTTGGGAGGTCACGACAAATCCTCTCCCTTGAACTACTGATTTTCACTTGTCTGGGACGGCATTTGGTGTCACCATCCCAACTGGACTTGGCTTCGCTGCACGACAAAATTGAGCTAGGTGACCTTCTCTCCCACAATTGCAACACGTTTTAGACTGTTGCATGTAATTTGGACTGATGTGTCCCTCCCCTCCGCATTTGAAGCATATGATAGGTGGTCGTTCTCCTTCCTTAACAACGGGTGTTGGTGCTGACGTCTTTCCATCATTGTTGAATCTCCTCTTCTTGAAATGTCCACTTTTATTGTCTTCGCCATGATTACCACCGAAGTGGTTACCATTTCTGGCATATTGATTCCCTCCACGTTTGTTGTCACCGCTTCGATGACTGCTACCACTGGTATTATCATTTTGTCGGCTGCTCTCTCTTGGTTGGGTTGACTCATTATCGTGCTCCAATAACTGAGCCCTATTCACAACATCTGAATACAAGCAAAGTTTGTGAGAAATGAGGTATTGACGTATCTCGGGTTTCAAACCTCTTAGAAACATCTGCGTCATTCTCTTCTCATTATCAACCAAGTTGGATGCAAACCGGGACAACTCAACAAACTTAGCCTCGTACTGCGACACGGTCATATTATTTTGCTCTAGCTTGATGAACTCTACGTCCTTCATGTGACAAATACTTTCGAGAAAGTACTTGTCGTTGAATAATTCTTAGAACTTCTCCCAAGACATCTTCAGTGCGGCAGGCTAGGTACGTTTTACAGATTCCCACCAATGATCTGCCTCTCCTCGCAACATGAAGGTGGCAAAGGGAACCTTTTGCTCTTCGGAGCATCCCAAGACATCAAATATCTTGGTAATCTTCTTTATCCACATCTCTGCCTTAAATGGTTTTGGCTCTCCCAAAAACTCTGGTAGTCCCAGTTCCTTGAACTGCTTAGCAGTGACCATCCGAAAGTTGCACTACTAGAAAATTAGCCTATAGCGACGGTCGGCGACCGTCGCTATAGGCCAAAAGACCATCGCTAAAGGTTTTATCGACGGTCAGCGACCGTCGCCATAGAACCCGTCTGTAAAACTTTTAGCGACGGTCGGTTGGCCTGTAACGACGATCGGTGACCGTCGCTATAGGTCATGACAAAATCGTGTATTTACTCTTTACCAACGTTTACTGAGAGCTATTGCTACGGTCATGACCGTCGCTATAAAACACTATAGCTATGGTCGATGACTGTCGTTATAGACTTTTTAACTTTTAAAGAAAATTAATTGTGTACATTTATCCAACAAACACAAATACAATATAAAATAAAACGTAAAAAAAATATTGTATACATGATTTAAAATCATTCACATTACAATTATAATAATTACATTCTTCTTCAGAGAAGGCCTACTGTATCAAACATTAAGTTACAATAATTTAGTTCCAACAATGTTTATAAATTAAGATAAATCAAAAGCAAACGCACATTAGCTGCTTCACCCCAAATGAGAAGATAGAGACCCATGTAAAGTATCTTTCTTTGTTGGACTTGTTGCTGCCCTTGAGGGAGCCTGAAAGCAATGAGATTCTTACATTTACCCTCATAACTCAGGATCATACTGAATATGCACCATATGAAAACTACAGAGAAACTAAGCATGTAGAAGCTGTCCAGTAACAAAGTAGAAGCAAGCGCGTCATGTCTCACCGTAAATTGTATTTTCTTCCCAAGTACTTGCACCATGTTTTATAGTTTTGAAAATTTTGTTCATAACAGCATCGATTGCTCGATCGTCAAGCTGAAGGAGACATGGTTATTAAGGTTTAATTACTTGCCCAACTGAACAAAGAATATGAGGAAAGTTGTTTAAAGAGATAGCAAACACAAATGATAGTATGACACACATATGCAAACATTTGATTAAGAACCTTTCAAATATGAAGTTAAAATGAAACCCAAGAAAGTGTATAATTCATTTACAGGGTGGATTCAAAACAGGCGTAAGGTACCTAACGCTGAAATCATAAAAAAAAGAGTTTCATGCTCAAGTCATTTCCTACACAAGAAAAATGGAAAGCCGAAAAATAGATTATGTGTTCCCCAAAAGTAAGATTGGCAAAAGTTTAAAAAGACATAATGAATTCAAAACTTTAGGATAATGTTTCAAAGCACATTTATGGATTGAGAACTACATTGTATACATCAGTTATAAATATGCATAAACACAATGAAAACGTTACCCGCCAATAATATTGCCACTGGAATATCTTTTTGTGTGATCTCAACTCTACCATCATCGTCACTGTCACTTTCATCTGGCAACTCTATGTCCTCGTTATTTGCACTGACCTTCGGGACTCCATTAGTCTGTGACTCCACTCCAGCACTTACGAAGCCTAGCCTCCTGGTGTTATCCTTGGTGCCAGCATCATTGGAGGAAGGCACTAATTGCCTTTCAAGAGCAGCCATTTCATCACCAGGGATTCCATCTTTCTTCTGCGTATCCATTGCTTCCTCTATGTTGGGCTTCATCTCCTTTTGCATCATATACTCGAGAAGAATGATGCGTGTCTACATGAAAACACTAAGCTGAAATCAAAGAGCATTTCCAGATATAGGCTATAGCATAGTATGTAATAAGGTTTAACACTTTTAACTATATCAGAGTTCCACCTTTTTTAACAAGTTCCCTTTTCAATCTCAATTAATCGAGAGAATAAATATA
The DNA here is from genome assembly GCA_020205605.1 of Panax ginseng. Classification (NCBI taxonomy): domain Eukaryota; kingdom Viridiplantae; phylum Streptophyta; class Magnoliopsida; order Apiales; family Araliaceae; genus Panax; species Panax ginseng. The sequence continues at coordinate 129,410,302 of CM035136.1, read as the reverse complement.
AGAAAAGAGAAGAGCATAGGCAGTCCAGTTGATTACTAAAGCTGTAGAAATTTACACAAGAAAAAATGTACCTAACTATACTTTGCAGTAACACTCCTTTTAATACGCAGCATCTCCCTGAAAGTGTCTTCATTGCCATGTTGCACCTCAAATTCATTGCCATGTTGAGTAATGGATTTTTGGCAAATTGATTAACTGAACTACCTGAATGACATGGTTCTTGAAGTTAACATTCTCTTTCTCCTTTCTGCTTCGGTACTCAATGTAAAGAAAACAAATGAGGTAAGTTGTCCAGCTGCCAATAAGTCCATAGAATATTTGAAACAATATGCCTGATAGCATACCCAATTGGGAGAATGAATATGGCAGTGTCAAAAGCACTTGAGCAACCTGCAATAAATATGATCAAAAATAGTCAAAATGAATCGAATCCATATTTTGGGACAAAACGGAAATGGAAATGGAAAATGGAAAAAATCTTGAAATGGGTATTTGTATGTTTTTGAGATTTTTTGACATAATTGATTGGAAGCACAACTGAACCAGGCATCCCAAGAAGAACCGCCATGCCACAGGATGCTCTCGTTTGCCTATGAAATTACTATTTTTTTTTCTACCTTTGAAGAATTCAATTTTACGATCTGCAGCGCTACTGTTTTTTGCTTACTTTGATTTTTATTTTTTTTTCATGGGTTCCTCGATTTCTGTAATAATTTGTGTTTTTTTTATGTAGGTTTACTATTTTTTTGTGTATAATTCTCTGGTGGAGATTAGTAAGCCATATTGTTACTGAAATCTAGAAATTTGCCTCTAATATCTCAGTATTTGAATGGGTTTCTGACATGAGTTTTCTTTGTATCTTTATTTGGGAAATTTATGTGATTTCGTCTTCTTTAATGTTGCATTTAAAAGCATATTAATGGGGCATTAATTTTGGAATGATTATTATCTACTTGCATGTACTGTATATGCATGCAAATAGATTTCACCCTCTCTCTCAAATTAAAGTTCATCCTTGCTGTTGGGATGGCCTCACTGAAAATCAAGAGAGAAAACTTCAAGATATTCAAATAAGTTTTGATTTTGGTCTTTAGTTTTTTCATGGGATTTTTGGGATATGTTATTCTCTCATTTGCCTTCTCAATGTTCAAACAGAGAAAGGTAAAATAATTACTATGCACATCTGATGAACTTATGATAACTTTTGGACAAGATCAGTTATCATTTTCTTTAACATTTTTAATGTTCAAATAAACAATGATGACTAATCAATTCACCAGTTTTCGGAGCAAGTAGAATTATCTTAGCTCACTTTTAGTAAATGCTAGGAGGGTCTATGCCAGTCTTTTCTAACTGAACATGCGGAGGATGTCAATAGTTCATCAGGGAAAACATTTTTTTTTGATTATGTCCCTTTAATGCATTCAGCATTCCATACAAGGGACCTTATACTTCTGTATGTGGTTCTAGTCATTTGGCTTAATCTCTTCTCTCTTTTGGTAAGTGAAAAAGTGTGCTCAGGAGATTGGAAGTAGTCAACTCTAGACAATTAAAGTTCGCTAAAGAGCGGGTGATTTTACTGCAACTATGTCATTTTTTTTGTTCATCATAGCGTAGTAAGCAACAGTTAATATTACCCATGTTTCATCATTATTACTTTATGGTTATAATCACTTATCTCTAGTTCTTCCTCTGTTCTGAAAGAGGGGAGCTTTTTTAGTTAACAACATTTATTGTTATAGTGATATATGATGTTCTATATGTTTTCAACCTGTCAAGAGACATGCAACCAAGATTTTCATGTCTGTTACCATCTCAACTTTGTTTTCATTGTATTCCACTACTGTAACACCCCCTTTCCCAAAAGGAAAAAGGGATGTCACGCACAAACATAATAAATACAAACCTCTAATAAATCTCAAAATATCTCCAATAAAATTTAATAACAAATGTCACATACTCCAATTTAAATAGAAGGAACTCCACATTTACATAGTCTCTACTAATAAGAAATAAATGTCAAAATAGGCCCCAAAACATCCAATTACAAAATCTTAGGAAAACCAAGTCTAATAATAATCTCAAAAGCTAATCTACTCATTTGGATCAAAGGTAGCTCTAATCACACATATCCTGATCACCCCTGATTACCTGCCGAAAAAAGAACATAGCGTGAGCCAATTGCCCAGTACGGATATGAAAATGAATAAATATATCACAATAAGTAATGAATCTAAAAGAGTTGAATGAATGAACACATGTGAATTACAAACGAATTACGAATAGATCAGAATTTGTGAGTCAATTTACAAATGACTAACACTGTCAATCGAATAATTATAGCCAACAGAATCCCAAACAAATAAGGCTGAATCAAATGGTTATACGGTAACAATTTCATACTGAGCTCAAATATAAATAGCCAAAGGCTAACAAAATACATCGGTACCATGGTGTATACAAATCAAATGGGATAGTACGCACGACACATACGTCACTAATCCGCCAAACAAATCGAATCAAATCAAATACTGGGTCGACTCATACGTATCTTGAATAAATATATCAAATGGCCAAAGCTCATACCCAGAGCATACAAAAGGATACGTCGTGGACTGATCACACCGCCATAGAAGGTGTCATGCCCTTGTGTCAAGAGGACATGCATGTGGTACCCCCACATGTGGTTAGCTCAAGTATACCCTAAGGATCAAACTACAAAATGTAAGCCAAAAGGGGTTCAAATCACAAGGCTTACATGACCATATTCAAATGAAATCGAATTATCAAATACACACATTATTGATTATCACAATATATCAATGATCAAAATAACTCCTGAATGTGAACGAAAATATACTAACAATGGTACAGACGAATAAAGTCTCCAAAATATACTGGCATGATTAACTAGTTCAAGGAGTACAAATACGAATTTTAATGTCAACGCCAAAACGAAATTGTCACAGTAAATTGGACAACAAGGAATAATCCTAAGAAGCAATACCAAATTTTTAAACGAATAACAAAATGAACGAATTATATTCAAAAGAGTCTCGCTGAAAAAGTACGAAATCCGTACCTTAATGTAGTACCAAAATAATTCCCCGAATCCAAATATTACCCGCTAAACTCCCCCAATCCGATCTAATTATCAAAATAAAATATAAAACATATAATTAAATTACGAACTTATACAAATTATATTTTCATAAATTCAATAATTTTAATATACCATATTCAGTTGTACTCAAAAGATATATTTTAATTGTAATAAAAATATTATAATATTATTTATTATCATCCCCTTTTTAAAAAAAAAATAAAAATAAATAAATAAATTTATATATCTTTTATATATATATATATATATATATATATAAAACAAAATTAAAGATAAGAATATATATATATATATATATATATATATATATATATATAACTAGCATGAAAATTTCAAGTAGCTAACATATATATATATATATATATATATATATATACTAAAGAATCTGCAGTAGGTTAACCTCTCAAAAAAAAAAAGTAGCTTACCAGTCGAATTGATTACCTCTCCCTTTTTATTCTTTATCGTCTCACACCCAACTCTTTCCAAATTGCGGCAGAACTAATGAATATAGGATTAGGTTTTGATTTATTTATTAATTAATATATTTTATTAATACTCTTAATTTAATTAGGATTTAAAAATAAGACAAATATAATTTAGACCCAATTAATTTTAATGGCCCAATTTAATGTAATATTATGTACTATGGTCCAAATAATTAACTACAGTTTGACCCAATATAAGAAAAGTCCAATTAAATATTTTATTATTATTTTATTTGGTATTACATCACCTTCCCCTTAAAAAGGATTCCGTCCCCGGAATCAAAAGAACATAACATACCTAATTTTCAAAAAGATGTGGATATTCCACCCGAATAGACTCCTCCATCTCCCAAGTAGCTTCCCGCTCCGAATGGTTTTTTCACAAGACTTTAACAAAAGGAATTGTCTTCCTCCTCATAATCCGTTCTTGACGATCTAGAATCGCCTCGACTTCTTCCTCACAAGTAAGATCTTCTTGAATCTTATGTAACGGGTATTGCACAACATGAAGCGGATGATAGTTATATTTCCTTAACACCGAAACATGAAAGATATTATTCACATGAGATAATTGTGGAGGCAAAGCCACCCGATATGCCATCTCTCCAACTCTCTCAAGGACTTCAAAAGGGCCAATGAAACGCAGACTAAGCTTCCCTTTCAATCCAAACATTTGAACACCTTTCCATGGAGAAACTTTCAAAAACACGTGTTCACCAGGCATGAATTCAAGAGCCCTCCTATGAATATCGGCATAACTCTTTTGCCGCGTTCTAGCTTCTTTCAACTTTTCTTCAGCCACTGCTACCTTCTTCGTAGTAATTCTAACAAAATCGGGTCCTTCTATTACCCTTTCTCCAACCTCATCCCAACAAGTCGGAGCTCGACACTTCTTACCATATAACGCTTCAAAAGGAGCCATACCAATACTAGCTTGCCAACTGTTATTATATGCGAACTCCACCAAACCCAGATAATCATCCCAGTTTCCTGTCCACTCTAAAGCACAAGATCGCAACATGTCTTCTAATGTCTGTATAGTTCTCTCTGATTGCCCATCTGTCTGCGGGTGAAAAGATGTACTATAGTTGAGTCGCGTTCCCCAAGCTCGTTGAAATCCTTTCCAAAATCGAGAAGTAAACCGCGGATCCCGATCCGAAACAATAGAAACTGGAGTCCCATGAAGCCTAACAATCTCACTTTGAAAAATATCTGCTAACTTATTTACCGAAAAATCCTCATAAATAGCCAGAAAATGAGTCGATTTAATCAAACGATCCACTACCACCCAAATAGCATCATTCTTTTTAAGAGTCCTCGGTAATCCAATCACAAAGTCCATCGAAATGTCATCCCATTTCCACACAGGAATGTCTAACTGTTGCAATAAACCACCAGGCCGTTGATGCTCTATTTTTACTTGTTGACAAGTAAGACATTTACTCACAAATTCAGCTACATCCCTTTTCATTTCACTCCACCAGAAATTCTCCTTCAGATCCTTATACATCTTTGTAGACCCCGGATGAATAGAAAATGGTGAACTATAAGCATTAGTCAACACTGCCTCACGAATCATTGGATCCACAAACATAACTGTTTACCAAACCATATCACACCTTGGTCGTCAATGCGAAACTCTGACTACCTACCCTCATCCATATTCTGCGCTACAGCCCACAACTCATCATCATCCTTTTGGGCTTCTTTAATACGCAAAATAAGAGAAGGTTCCACCCTCATACCTGCTACCAACACATCAGAACTTCTAGCATATAGCTCTAAACCTACACGCTCTATATCCGAGATAAGTTGAGGTTGTGTAACCAAGGCAGCTACACTCCCTGAACTTTTTCGGCTAAGAGCATCTGCAACCACATTAGCCTTACTGGGGTGATACTGAATCCTGGCATCATAATCCTTAAGAAGCTCCAACCAACGCCTCTGCCTCATGTTAAGCTCCTTCTGAGTAAAAATATATTTAAGGCTCTTGTGGTCGGTGAAAATGTCACAAGTCTCTCCATATAGATAGTGCCTCCAAATTTTTAGGGCAAAAATAACTTTTGCTAACTCCAAGTCGTGGGTAGGATAATTCACCTCATAAGGTTTAAGTTGTCTGGAAGCATAAGCAATTACCTTACCATGTTGCATCAAAACGCACCCTAATCCCTTCTTGGAAGCATCACTGTAAATTTGATAACCTCTTATCCCCGACGGTAATGTAAGCACTGGAGCCGACATAAGCCTCTTCTTAAGCTCCTCAAAACTTTTCTCACGTTCCTCATTCCACACAAACTTTATGCCTTTCTTCATCAAATGAGTTAGTGGCAAAGCTAACAAAGAGAAACGCTCCACAAATTGCCCGTAGTACCCTGCCAAACCCAAAAAACTCCTTATTTTGGTTACTGTGGTAGGTCTTGGCCAATTAGTGATAGCCTCAACCTTCACAGGATCCACCTTAATACCTTCAGCAGACACGCCATGTCCCAAAAATGCTACCTTTTCTAACCAAAACTCGCATTTGGAGAACTTAGCATATAACTTATTCTTTTGCAGAACCCCCAAAACAGTACAAAGATGCTCTTCATGCTCCTCCTTAGACTTGGAATACACCAAAATGTCATCAATGAAGACAATGACAAATTGGTCCAAATACTCGCTAAAAACCCGATTCATCATACCCATAAACACTGCCGGAGCATTAGTCAACCCAAATGACATCACCAAAAACTCATAGTGCCCATACCGAGTACGAAAAGCTATTTTTGGAATGTCATCTTCCGTCACCCTCAACTGATGGTACCCCGACCTCAAATCTATCTTTGAGAAGAACTTCGCCCCTTGGAGCTGATCGAAAAGGTCATCTATCCGTGGCAATGGATATCTGTTCCTGATAGTGATCCGATTTAGCTCCCTATAATCTATACACAATCTCATAGATTCGTCCTTCTTCTTCACAAACAACACTGGATCACCCCATGGCGATACACTCGGTCTAATGAATCCACGATCTAACAACTCCTGCAATTGTTCCTTCAACTCCTGTAACTCTAATGGAGCCATTCTATAGGGTGCCTTAGAAATAGGTTCTGCTCCAGGAATGAGCTTAATAGTAAACTCAACTTCCTCAAGGCGGTGGCAATCTGGCGAGATCATAGAAATACCTCAGAAATTCTCTCGCACAACCGGATAGTCATCAAGTTGGGGCTCATCCTCGAGGTATCCTTCACATAAGCCAAATAACAATCACGTCCCTTAGAAATCATTTTGCTCGCCTTTAAAGCTGAGATCAACTTTACAACACCATTCGGCTTAGAACATTGAAACTCGAATTCTGGAGCCTCTAAGGTTCCAAAAATAACCTTCCTCGCCTGACAATCAATAGTGGCTCGATGCTTACTCAGCCAATTCATACCCAAGATGATATCGAAATCATACATCACCATTGGAAGTAAGTTAGTTGCATACACCCTCCTCCCTAACTTCAAAGGACACTCGCAAAATTGCTCAGAAATAATCACAGAATTCCCCATCGGGGTAGCAATAGATAAATGAGGATCTAATATATGAGAAGGTACTCCAAGATGGCGAATAAATGAAAGTGCAACAATAGAGTGTGTAGATCCAGTGTCAAACAAAATCGATGCCTCACGATTTTCTACAAGAAGGATGCCTGAAATAGTACCTGGTGCTTGGGCCGCATGATTAGCTATCAATGCAAAAACTCTCCCCCACCATTATTGTACGACCGCCATTACCAAAGATTACCGCCTCCCCATTACCACGACCGAATGCAGCAAATCCTTTGCTTTATGTCCAATCGACCTCGATTCTAATTTTGGCCGAAACCTCTATTCCGTTGAAATCCCTATTTTGATCTCGCTTCTCCACCACATCGACATGTCATTGACCTCCACGACCACCCTACTGCATTGGGTAAGCAAAATCCCTTCGAGGATTAAATCGCTGACCCGGTGGAGGCTCATTCCAATTATTTTGCCTTCTATTCTGATTTCTGTCAAACTGCCCCATTCCTTACCCTTGCTGGTCATCTCTATCTCTCTTTCAACTCCCTTCTGATTTGGAAGGTCGAAAGTCCTTGTGTTCCATTTCCACACTCTTAGCTGCGTTAGCCACCTGTGATACATCTGTAAATATGGCGTGGATGATCGATCTCCTATACTCATATTTCAAGGCCCATTTGAACTTTTCTACCTGTTGTGCAGCTGTCCCAGCTATTGAACCCACAAAACCAGCCAATCTCGTAAAACTCGCTATGAAATCAGTAATAGTCTCATCATCCTTCTGCCAAATGGACACAAATTCCCTTATGTATGCATCCTTATCAGCGTTTGGGAAATACTGCTGATAAAAAAAGTCACAAAATCCGCTCTGTATGAGTCCATCCATAAATCCATCTCCCTGTGTAGCCTTCAACGATTTCCACCATCGCTGAGCATCATCCTCTAGCTTATAAATAGCTAATCTCACCTTCTGATTTTCTGAACACCCAATCATATCAAAAATCTTCTCCAAGTGGGCGATCCAGTTCTCCGCATCAATTGGAGTCGGAGCAAAACGAAAAAAATTAGGCTTCTGCATAATGAACCTCTCTAATAACACATACAACGGCTGTACTTGTTGACCCACTTGATCCTCGGGAGGAACATTCTGCTCATGTTGTGGTATCTCTGTATTATCCCCCATGCCATTTGCATGTTGATCTCCTTGCATCTGCGGAATACCCTGCATAGCCTATGCCACTACTGCAAGAATCGCCAGATTCACCATCGCCGCAACCATATAGTCAAGTTATTATTGCATTACCCTGATTTCCCTCATTTCTACCACAGTTAATGACCTCAACTCAATGCCCCTCGACCCTCCTATCAAGTATTACCACGCTGCCTCCCAAAGAATTCTTGAAGACTTATGAGCCATCTACGATACAAAATCAAACAGACGAGAACAAATAGATCAAAACAAATAATCAAGGCCAAATTTATGCAGAACGAAAATCAAACGCAATACAAATCTTATAACTACCCAGTGGTCTACCCATAACTCACAGGTCAAGCCTAAAAGGCAATCCACAAGATCATAACCTAAGCTCTGATACCAACTCTGTAACACTCCCTTTCCTAAAAGGAAAAAGGGATGTCACGCACAAACATAATAAATACAAACCTCTAATAAATCTCAAAATATCTCCAATAAAATTTAATACCAAATGTCACATACTCCAATTTAAATAGAAGGAACTCCACATTTACATAGTCTCTACTAATAAGAAATAAATGTCAAAATAGGCCCCAAAACATCCAATTACAAAATCTTAGGAAAACCAAGTCTAATAATAATCTCAAAAGCTAATCTACTCATTTGGATAAAAGGTAGCTCTCATCACACATATCCTAATCACCCCTGATTACCTGCTGAAAAAAGAACACAACGTGAGCCAATTGCCCAGTACGGATATGAAAATGAATAAATATATCACAATAAGTAATGAATCTAAAAGAGTTGAATGAATGAACACATGTGAATTACAAACGAATTACGAATAGATCAGAATTTGTTAGTCAATTTACAAATGACTAACACTGTCAATCGAATAATTATAGCCAACAGAATCCCAAACAAATAAGGCTGAATCAAATTGTTATACGGTAATAATTTCATACTGAGCTCAAATACAAATAGCCAAAGGCTAACAAAAAACATCGGTACCATGATGTATACAAATCAAATTGGTGTTGTTGTTTGCATGAGGATTGTTGCCTTCTTGATGCACATTATCCTGGTTATTGATCGTTGGTGATTCAACGGTCTCATGTGCTCCATTGCTATTCTCAACATTCTCGGATGTCATTTTCAAATACTGCCACAAAACAAGGGTTAATTGACATGCAACATATTATCCATATACTTTGACCGACCAATTAAATAACAAATAAGCTTAGGTAGGTGATACTAGCAAATGAATTATCCGTCTCTCCCCTCCTAATTCTAGTCTCATATCTCAGCCATGAATCATATCCCTAAGCTTTGATACCAACTGTGACGCCCCCAAAATAGGTATACATCACCTATTCTGAGTCGCCAAATACATGGTACATAATTCAAATACAAACCTAATGTATACAACTGATAAGCGTCGTGTAGAATACGACAAAACATAAGCTGTGAGTTTTAATACAAATATTGTCTTCTAGACAGTATTCAAACTCAAAATAAGTCCTCAATACAATTATTATCACACTATTTCACAGAATAGTGAGGACTACTAATGCAAACATCTGGACCATCACTCCGATCCCCCACTAGGCCCAGCTATATTCTCATTTCCTGAAGAGAAAAATGAAAGGAAATGGTGAGCTCAACTAGCCCAGTAAGAAATATTATGACTAAGATAATGCAGAATAAATTATCGTTAGCCTTCAACAGTGTTAAACTGATAAAATATAATAAACATCAAGTTTAAATGCAGCGAAACAAGCATTCCATTAGAAGAGTCAAGTAGAGCATGATATCTACTATCTTCTATGATTTAAAAAGTTTATCATCAATTTTATCGTTGAGACTCAGCTTAATAAATAAACCACATCATCGAATCACCCATGCACTATGACCAAGGATATTCATTAGTATCACGACCACGAATTATTCATGCACTACGGGCCAAGGATATTCGTGTTTTCATCAATGGTCATGATCATACCAGCAACTTTCCATCAATGCACTACGGGCCAATGAGGACTTTTACCACATCATTTGTAACATTACGGTCATGAATATACCAAATAATTCCTGGTCATAATTATACCAAGTCCATCTATGCACTACGGGCCACAGATGACTTTCATCATAATATAAGCATGAGGATGATAATAATGATATAAAAATTCAATTAAAAGAAAGCAAATGATAAATTTCTAAAGGTTTATAATTTAATTTATCCAGAATTTAATAATGTCCAAATTTTCAACATGATACTGCTTTGTGGAGTAAAATTCAAGAATAATATTGTATCAAAAATGATTTGGATAAAAAAGAAATTAATTTTTTTGTTTTAAATAGTACCTCGAATTGAATAAGACTGAGAGTGAATAAGACCAAGTGAATAGTACTTCAGAATAGTAACCTGAAGTGAATAGTACTCTCCGCATGAAAAGTTAAAACTTATCAAGAATGCCCAGAATAATATTTCCATGAAAAGATATTGGATGAAGCGCAAATATCAAGGATATTCTACTAATTTCATGGAGTATAGAAGCCAAAACTTTAACAAAACGAGTATAGAATTCAAAATCTGAAACGAAATAATATTACTTATATACTACAGAGTATGGAAGAAAATATTATTTCTTACGAATACTGAACAAAAATAATATCCCTTACCTTGAAAATAAGAGTATTCCAACTGGTATAGCGGGGATATTCTTGAAGAAAACATTCACTGTTTTCTACGCTCAAAGCTTTCTAAAACTCAAAAGAAATATGCTCAATATTATAAAAGAAGAATTCTATGATTCTGGTGTGTTTTTCAATTCTAACTAAGCATCCTATTTATAGGAGACTGGAAGGATACTATTTAGAAAAAAATTCACGGATCAACAGTAGGAAACTCACGGGCTAATCTTTGTTGATCACCAGACGCCCACTTTTCAAATGATAACATAATAGTCAAATAAAACAAAATTTTATAATAAATATATATATATATATATATATATATATATATATAAACACATGCCATATTGAAAAAACACCCCACTTGTGAGTTCCTTGATTCCCCCCAAAAAAAAAAAATTCTTCCAATGTGGGCCCCACGTGTTTCCCCCACCAACATATCACCGTCACAGGTGGATCCCACCATAATATATATACTGAATAACTTTCTACCGATTATATTTTGAAAAATGAGTAAACGGGGGTCCATAAAATAAGAAAAATTTATATCAAATACTTCATAAAAATCCCCTCAATATTTTCAACAACATTCACCATTATTATTATTCGCAATATTTAACAACCAGATCATTCCCAGGAAAGAGGGGGCTTTTCGATAAAGATTTCTCCCTATTGGCGCGCAATTAGGTGTCCAAACCCCTTTTCTCGACTGAACTTTATAGACATTGTCAAAAATGCAAATAATAATATAAATAATTGTATCGTCTCAATTATTGATTTAATAATATATAAAATATTGACAATAATTGAATCAAATAACATGAGATACTATGCAGCAATTACTGTAGCAATAATTGAACAAAATTGAGTGACTTCTCACGTGAGCATCAATAATCAATGCCGTGTGCTACTATGCAACCATGCATATTACTGTACTTTTCATCACCGGGTAATTCGACAATTAACGATAAAACTTTCGCCGTTATTTTTATAAAAAGATATTTCTGTCGTTTTCTCATTCCGACAATAATTCGTTGTGGGGTCCACCAATGATTGTGCCGTCGTACGAATATTCCCTGTTAAAATGAATATTCCCCGACCAATCGAATATTATATAACAACTTGTTTACTTTGCAAAATTTATAAATATTACCCACAACTATAATAATATAAAAAAATCACACCTTAATATTCAAAAATGATATTTATAGAAAAATTCATCTTTATTCATAAAAGTTGGGGTCTTACATACTTAGTTTATGAGAATTGTTATTTGGAATTTATAGAAACTACTGTTCGACATTCACTCCTACTTAATTTATTATTATATTTTTTTTATTTTAATTTGTAGTATATTATATTATAGTATATAATTGGTTTATTTATTTATTAAATTAAATTAAATTAAATCATTTTATTTTATTTATTTTATTAAATCGAATTAAAATTATTATTACTTTTTATTTTATTTTGTATTATATTATATAAGTTCTAATTTAATTTAATTTCGTAATTATTTTAATTTAATATAATTTATTACGTTATTTTATTTTATCTTCTATTATATTATATAATTTTTAAATTTTTTATTAAATTCATTAAATTTAATTTATTTTAAATTTAAATTTAATTTAAATTTAAATTTAATTTAAATTATTTTAATTAAATTTATTTTATTCTATTTTATTTTATTATTTTATTTTATTTTATTTTTTTATTGAATTGTATTTTATTTGTATTATATTATCACCCATCTTGGGTCGCCATATACAAGGTACTGAATTCAAATACAACTTAATTATACAACAGTCGTGTAAAATACGACTAAACATATGCTGTGAGTTTTAATACAAATATTGTCATCTAGACAATATACAAACTCAATGGGGTCCTCATTACATTTATTATCACACTATTTTACAGAATAGTGAGGACTACTAATGCACCATCTAGGACCATCACTCTATTCCCCGACTAGTCCCTGCTACGTTCTCATTTCCTGAAAAAAATAATGAAAGAAAGGGTGAGCTCAACTAGACCAGTAAGAAATATTATGACTAAGATAATGCAGAATAAGTTATCATTAGCCTTCAACAATGTTAAACTGATAGAATATAATAGACAACAAGTTTAACTGTAGCGGATCAAGCAATCCATTAGAAGAGTCAAGTAAGGTATAAAATCTACTATCTTCTATGATTTAAAAAGTTTTTCATCAACTTTATCGCTAAGACTCAGCTTAATAAATAAAATCGAATCATCCCTGCTCCACGGCCAAGGATATTCTATAAGGTATAAAATCGAATAAAATAAAATCGAATCATCCCTACTCCACGGTCAAGTAAGGTATAAAATCTACTATCTTCTATGATTTAAAATTTTTTTCATCAACTTTATCGCTGAGACTCAGCTTAATAAATAAAATCGAATCATCCCTGCTCCACGGCCAAGGATATTCATGTAATCATCAATGGTCATGACTATACGGAATAATCTTTGGTCATAATCATACCAACAACTGTCCACCAATGAACTACAGGTCAATGAGGACTTTTACCACATCATTCGTCACATTACAGTCATGATTATTGTAAGACCCCAAATTATTAATAAATGAAATTTAATTTTCTCTTTTTGAAATAGTAAGGGTTGAATTGATTAATGTGGTTAGTTATGGGTAAAATGCGCAAATATTTCAAATAAGCAAGTGGTTATAAAATAATCATTGTTGTCGGAGAATATTCATTTGGTCGTGGAATATTCTTGCTTTGTTAGGAATATTAATTTGGCGCCGCAAATTTGTGTGGGCCCCATAACTTGAAAGCGATTGGATGAAGAAAACGACAAGTATAAGTTGTTTATAAATAACAGCGTAGTTATTACTGATAACACCTTTGTTGGAATACCCGGTGGTTAAAACACGATGTACGCGTTGTTGCACAAAGATGACACGCAGTATTGCACCAATTATTGATTCTTGCGTAAAGAAGGCACTACTCAATAATTGTTATAGTAGTTACTTGCTCAATATTTAATTTTATTGATTCAATAATTGTTGCGTTGATATTTTATATTCTTTGTTGTTTCAATAATTGTCACTACTACAATATTTTCCATTATCGAAGCAATAATTCATATTATCTGAATAATATTATTAGAAAATATTATTGGCAATGTCTAGAAAGTTACGTCTAAGGAGAGGTTTGGTCACCTAATTGCGGCGTCGATGAGGAGAAATTCTTATTGAAAGCCCCTTTTCCTAGGAACGACACCTAGTTGCCAAGATCTTGTGATTCTCAGAATATTATTTGTGAATAATTAATTATTGATTTATATGATGAGAAAAATATTGATTTTATGTGGATATAGATGGAGAAAATTTTTAAAGTGACAATTGTTAAAAATTGATATTTTATCTTTTCTGATAAAATAATATTTTATTATATTATTATAATATAATAATGATGATATTTTTACAATAAATGTGGAATATATGAGTATATAAGGAGGAAGAGTATTTTTGTTGCATTAAATGATTAACACATATTTTGTGTGTCGGTGGACCCCATTTCTTGACTGAAATTTGATTATAGCATGTAAAATCGTCTGTTTATGGATTTCAGTCATTTTCTGTTTGGAATTTGAAAAAACTTTCTTCTGCAAAGTTGTAGAGAATGAAATTTCCTATGAAAAAGACACGTGGTTCAAATTTTTCTGATAAAAGGGCTATTTATTATGAATTATTGAAGTTCCGTAGTTCTGAAATAATTGGTTTTTTAAAGTTTTAATTATTTTTAATTACAAAAACGTTCTTTTTGATTTTTGTCATTATTTGGTGGCTGAATTCAGATGGTCAAGGTGGGCTAAGGAAATTAAAAATAAAATATTATTATTTTATTAAATTTTCTGCTTTGGTGTTCTAAGCATTTTCCTATAAATAGGGTGCTTAGGTTAGAATTGAAAATCACACCAGAAACTGAAATCTTCTTTCTCTTTCTCTCTCGATATATTGAGCGTATTCTTGTGAGTATTTTAACAATTTGAGTGTTGCTATACGGTGTAAGTTTCCTTCAGCACTATATTCAGTGTTCCAGCCAGAAGTACTATTCTTTCGAGGTAAGGGATGTTATTTTCTTCGTAAGTGATATTAATTCTTCAATATCATTACGCCAAAATATTGGTTGGAACTTTTTATCAAATTTAGAACTTTTTCATGTCGGGGTTACTATTCATGAGTTACTATTCATGAGTTACTATTCACGAGTTACTATTCACGAGTACTATTCACGAAGCATGATGATTTTATTATGGAATTTCTATCTTTTGGTGTCGGAGTTACTATTCACGTATACGACACTATTCACGTACACGGCACTATTCACGAATACGACACTATTCACAGAAAAATTAAATTTTTTGTTTTTCGTCCAAAATATCTATTATGGATACTAGCTTTGATTGTATCCATGTTTTGATCATTCTTGAATTTTACTCCACTATGATTATTTATGAGGTATTTTTGGACATGGAATAGTCGAAATCTGAATCCTTAATATTTATTCTTTTGTTTCAATCGGATTCGCTTTTCTTTAAAATATTTTTCATCATCCTCCGTCCTAAATGATGATATAATTGAATATCTTTGGCTCAGTAGTGCAAAGATTAATGATTTCGATGAATATCTTTGGCCCGTAGTGCAAAGATGAACAGTGTTTAGATGAACATGACCAATCGATGAATATCTTTGGCTTCAGTAGTGCAAAGATGAATATTTGATTTCAGTTATATATTGATTGATGTTACAGGGATAAAAGATAGACGATGAACTTTTAAATTCATATATAGAAGATAGTAGATTTCATTATCTACTTAACTCTTCTAATGAATTATTATTTTCGCTGCGAATATTGATTTCAAACTTATTGTCTATTGTATTCTATTAGATTTTTCCCTGTTGAGGACTAATGATAATTTGTTTTATATTATCTTAGTCATAATGTTCTTTACTAGGCTAGTTGAGCTCACCCTTTTCCTTGTTGTTCCATTTTTCTTCTCAGGAGGCGAGAATGTAGCGAGTACTAGTCAGGGTGTGGAATGATGGTTCTAGAAGTGGTTCTAGTAGTCCTCACTATTCTGTAAAAAATAGTGTATTAATAATTGTAATGAGGACTTATTTGAGTGTGGATATTGTCTAAATGACAATATTTGTATTTAAACTCACAGTTTTTATGTTGTATTAATAAAGTTGTAGTTGTTTCTGTACCATGTATTTTGACGACTCAAAATGGGTGTTGTATACCTATTTTGGGGGCGTCACAATTATGCCAAATAATCCTTGGTCATAATCATACCAAGTCCATCTATACACGTAAGCCAAAGATGACTTTCATCACAATATAAGCATGACGATGATGACAATGACATAATAATTCAATAAAACAAGTTCAAGAATAAATTTTAAAGATTTATAAATTAATTTATCCATGAACAAATAACGTCCAATTTATCAACATGATACTGCTTTGTAGAGTAAAATTCAAGAATGTTCAGAAGAATATTTCCATGAAAAGATACTGGATGTAGCCCGTGTATACAGGTTATTCCAACAGAATAATAAAGAATGGAATAACATAAGTTCTCTTCATGAATAAGAAAGAAATAATACCCCTTACGAGTACAACAAATAATCTCCCTTACCTTAGAAGAAACTGGATATTGGAGTAGTGAAGTAGCAGAATACTTTTCTTCTTTCTCTATAGTTTCTCTCTCTAGAGTTTCAGTGAATTCGTAAGAAATAATGAAGGAATGAGCTTCTATTTATAGGAGAATGGACTGAATAGTAACTAATTCATTAACGGTCCAGATTGATTTACTTTTAAACGGACGGTCCATATTAGTTTACTATTAAAACTTAAAGCAACGGTCATCTTACCGATTTACTATTAAAACTTTAAACCAAATGATCCATATTGATTTACTATTATAACTTTCCACCAGCGGTCCATATTGATTTACTATTATATCTTCAACCAACGGTCTGAAAAATTAGCACATCTCCTCATGGAATAATATTGTACCCAAAAATGATTTGGACCGAAAAGAAATATATTTTGCGGGTGAATAGTACCCCATGAATAGTAACTCATGAATAGTAACTCATGAATAATAACTCGTGAATAGTACTCTGACATGAAAAGTGCCTCGAATACCCGATTGAACAATATAACCTCTAGACATCAATTATTATCGAAACAAATGTCGATTTCCACTAACACAAATAATTCCAACACAATGGAACTATAAAATTCATCTTTAATCAACACGAACTTATTCATCATTAATATTATAATTCACAATATTTAACAACCGTGTCGCTCCGTGAAAGAGGGGCTTTCCGATAAGGATTTCTCCTTATTGGCGCCGCAATTAGGTGACCAAACCTCTCCTCGATGTAACTTCTAGACATTGTCAATATTGCAAATAATAATATGAATAACTTTGTCGTCTCAATTATTGATTTAATAATATATCATATTATGCAGATGATACTGTAACAATAATTGAATCAATATTATGAGAGATATGATACAACAATTATTGTGGCAATAATTGAGTATAACCAAGTGACTTCTCACGTAAGCATCAATAATTAATACCGTGTACTACTATGCAACCACGCGTATTATTGTACTTTTACTACCGGGTAGTTCAACAGTTTTAACGGTAACACCTCCGCCGTTATTTTTATAGAAAGATAATTTTGTCATTTTCTAACTACAACAATACTTCCGTTGTGGGGTCCACCAATGATTGTGTCGTCATACAAATGTTCCCTGTTTAAAACGAATATTCCCCGACCAATCGAATATTATATAACCACTTGCTTACTTTGCAAAATTTGTAAATATTACCCACAACTATAACATTATATCAAATCCACACCATAATATTCAAAAATATATTTCGAGAAAATTATATATTTATTCATAAAATTTGGGGTCTCACAATCTCTTCTCCTTATGGAATTTCGCCCTTGAAATTTACGTACATACCTGGTATGCTGAAGAGATGAGGATACCTTGACTTCATCTCAGATTCTAACTCCCAACTCATTTCCTCCACATCATGGTTTCTCCACAAAACTTTGACTTGAGGTATAACCATAGAGCGTAGAACATGATCCTTTTTATCCAAGATTTTAACAGGTAACTCTTCATACGTTAAATCTTCCTCTAGCTCATCTAGTTCTAACTCAATAATGTGGTTCGGGTCTTTCATATATTTACGTAACATAGATACGTGAAAAAAGTTATGAACACGAGACATACTTGGCGGTAAGGCGAGTCTATAGGCCACAGTTCCTACTCGCTCGAGAATTAAAAATGGGCCAATGAATCAAGGATTGAGCTTTCCTCTCTTTCCAAATCTCGTAACTCTTTTCCATGGGGCAACACGTAACAACACATGATCTCCAATATCGAATTCTACGTTCTTTCGATGAAGATCAGCATAACTCTTTTGTCGATCTTGTGAAGTTTTTATGCGTTGTCAGATCATTTGAATCTTTTCTGTAGTCATACATACCAACTCCGGTCCCAACAACGTTGCTTCACCCACCTCATCCCAGCATACTGGAGAATGACACTTTCTCCCATACAACGCTTTTTAAATGGAGCCATGCCAATACTTGTTGATAATCATTTGTTGTAGGAAAACTCCACCAATTCGGTAAGAACTTGTCCCAACTTCCTTTGAAGTCAAAGACACAGAGTCTTAATAGATCTTCAAGAGTTTGAATAGTCCTCTCCAACTGCCCGTCTGTTTGAGGATGATATGCCGA
The DNA here is from genome assembly GCA_020205605.1 of Panax ginseng. Classification (NCBI taxonomy): domain Eukaryota; kingdom Viridiplantae; phylum Streptophyta; class Magnoliopsida; order Apiales; family Araliaceae; genus Panax; species Panax ginseng. The sequence goes on along the minus strand of CM035136.1, from coordinate 129,391,440 downwards.
GCTAAATCGTAAATCTGTGCCCATCGCTTTCTGCAAACTAACCCAAAATCGTGAAGTGAATCTTGGGTCTCGATCAGAAACTATGGATACTGGCATACCATGCAGTCTTACAATCACATTTATGTACATACGAGCAAGACGTTCAAGTGTATAAGTTTCTTGTATAGGTAAGAAGTGAGCAGACTTGGTCAATCTATCAATAATGACCCAAATTGCATTTATGCCTTGAGAATCCATGGTAATGTGCTCCCACTTCCATTCTGGAATTTCAAGTGGTTGCAATGGACCTTTTGGTACTTAATGCTCCGCCTTGACTCGTTGACAAGTTAAACACCTTGAGATAAACTCCGCTATCTTTCTCTTCATATTGCTCCACCAAAATTTATGTCGAAGATCATGATATATTTTGGTAATCCCAGGATGGATTACAAACGGTGTGTTGTGTGCCTCCATCATGATTTTATACTTTAAATCAGGGTTAGGAACACAAAGTCTGGAGTTGACTCGAAGTATTCCTTCTTCATTGATTTTTGCTTCCAGGATAGCACCTTCTTGCACTTTTTTCCTCATACGTATCAGCTCCAGGTCTATAGCTTGAGCAGCTTTAACTTTATCGATTAAAGTTTATTCTACTTATATATTCGTTATCTTCACGTGGGTTTGTATATTCGTACTTGTAACCGCATACGATCTTCTACTCAACACGTTAGCTACCATGTTCGATTTTCCTACGATGTTATTGAATGGTACGATCGTAATCTTCAACAGTTCGAGTCAACGTCTTTGGTGCATGTTACGTTCATTTTAGTTGAAGAAATATTTGAGGATTTAAGAAATGGGTTTTGTACTGGGGTCAATACAAAATTCGATTTCACGCTCTGGGGGTAGGCCATGAAGTTCTTCAGGGAATACGTCAGGAAATTTATTACCAATAGAAATATCATTCAAAACTGACGTATTTTTGTTTAAATCTGTGACATGAGCTAAGAAAGCTTGACATCTGCTTTTTCAATAAACGAATAGCTTTATGGCTTGAAATGACCGTGATTGATTTTAATGGTTTGGTCGCTTGAATTCGCATAATAGGTTGATTAGGATTAGAAAACTAACAACCTTACGAAAAATAATCAATTTTTGCATGATGAGTAGTTAACCAATCAATCCCTAGAATTATGTCAAACGCAAGTATTTTTAAAGAAATAAGATCGACAGGTAATGTACGGTTACCGATTTGAATCAAACAAGACTTATAAACCGTGGATGTAATGAAGGTTTCTCCCAACGGAGTTTCAACCGATAAGTCAAAGTCCAATTTCTCCGGAGTTAAATTTAAACGTTGAGCGCAAGTAGGAGAAATAAAAGAATAGGTAGAGACGGTATCAAATAAGGTATATACTTCACTAGAGTTTATGATAAGCTTATCCGTGATGACCTCGTTCGGGTTCCTTGTTTTCTAGGAGATTACAACAAACGCTCTCCCTTGAACTACCGGTTTTGTCTTGTTTGGGACGGACTTTGATGCCTCCATCCCAGCTGGACTTGACTTTGGTGCACGATAAAATCAGGCTAGGTGACCTTCTCTTCCACAATTGTAACATGCTTTGACTGCCACGTCTGACAGCTTTGGATCGATGCGTCCCTCCCTCCGTGATTTATAACATACGACCGGTGATCGTTCTCCTTCCTTAACAACAGGTGCTGGTGCTGACGTTCTTCCATCATTATTAAATCTCCTCTTCTTGAAACTCCCACTTTTATTGTCTTGGCCATGATTACCACCGAAGTGGTTACCATTTCTGGCATGTTGATTCCCTCCACATTTGTTTTCACCGCTTCGATGACTGTTACCACTGGTATTTTTATTCTGTCGGCTGCTTTCTCTTGGTTGCGTTGACCCGTTATCGCGCTCCAATAATTGAGCCCTATTTAAAACATCTGAATACAAACACAGTTTATAAGAAATAAGATATTGACGTATCTCCGGTTTCAAACCTCTTAAAAATATCCGCGTCATTCTCTCCTCATTATCAACCAAGTGGGATGCAAACCGGGACAACTCGAAAAACTTAGCTTCGTACTGCGCCACGGTCGTATTGTTCTTCTCCAACTTGATGAACTCTACCTCTTTAATGTGACGAATAATTTTGGGAAAGTATTTATCATTGAACAGTTCTTGGAACTTCTCCCAAGACATCTTCAAGCATGGCAGTTGAGTACGCTTTCTTGATTCCCACCAAGAATCCGCCTCTCCTCATGACATAAAGGTGGCAAAAGGAATCTTTTGCTCCTCGGAGCATCCCATGACATCAAATATCTTGGTGATCTGCTTTATTTATGCATCCACCTTAAGTGGTTTTGGCTCTCCAATAAACTCCGATTGTGGCGCCCCCAAAATAGGTATACATCACCCATCTTGAGTCATCAAATACAAGGTACAAAATTTAAATATAATCTTAAATATACAACATGAGCTGTGAGTTTTAATACAAACTTTGTCTTCTAGACAATATTAAAACTCAAAATAAGTCCTCAATACATTTATTAACACACTATTTTACAGAATAGTGAGGACTACTAATGCTATACTCTGGACCGTCACTCCGTTCCCCGACTAGTCCCTGCTACGTTCTCATTCCTGAAGAGAACAGTGAAAGAAAGGGTGAGCTCAACTAGCTCAGTAAGAAATATTATGACTAAGATAAGGCAGAATAAATTATCCTTAGTCTTCAATAATGTTAAACTGATACAATATAACAAACATCAAGTTTAACTGCAGCGGAACAAGCAATCCATTAAAAGAGTCAAGTAGAAAATAAAATCTACTATCTTTTATGATTTAAAAGGTTTTTCATCACTTTTATCGCTGAGACTCAGCTTAATAAATAATCCACATCATCGAATCACCCCTGCACTACGGCCAAGGATATTCTTTAGTATCACGACCATAAATTATCCATGCACTACGGGCCAAGAATATTGTGTATTCACTAATGGTCATGATCATGCCAACAACTGTCCGTCAATGCACTACAGGCCAATAAGGACTTTTTCCACATCATTTGTAACATTACTACCATGATTACACCAATAATCCTCGGTCATAATCATACCAAGTCCATCTATGCACTACAAAGCCACGATGACTTTCAACATAATATAAACATGAGGATGATGACAATGATATAAGAATTCAATAAAACAAGTTCAAGAATTAATTTATCCAGAACCAATAACGCCCAAATTGTCAACATGATACTTTTCAGTGAGTAAAATTCAAGAATGCTCGTAAGAATATTTCCATGAAAAGATATCGATGAAGCGCAAAATATCAAGGATATTCCACTAATTTCATGGAGTATAAAAGTCAAAACTTTAACCAACCGAGTATAATAAAGAATGGAATAACAAAAGAAATCACCAGAATGCGATAGATCAAATGCATGCAAAGTTATTCCAATGTAATAATGAATAACGAGAACCGGTGTGTCATGCGTAAACGCATGTGCATGTGATGTTCCAACAGAATGATAAATAATGGAACCAGTCATGCATAAAGCATGCATATGTGATGTTCCAATGTAATGATAAATAATGGAACCAATGCAGTCATGCGAAAGCACGATATAGATGTTCCAACGATAATAATAATAAAGAATGTAACTGTGTCATGCGTAAAATCACACGATAATGATAAATAATAAATAGAATGTTCATGCGTAAAGCGTAAGCACAATATGATGTTCCAATAGAATGATAAAGAACGGAATAATAATAAGAATTTTACCAAGTATAGGGTAGCTCACAGATATAAAAGTTATTCCAACAAGAATAATAAAGAATGGAATAATGTACTTTCTCTTCATGAATACGAAAGAAATAATACCACTTACGAAGTACAACAAATAATATCCCTACCTTAGAAAAAGAGTACCGGATATAGAAGTAGTGAAGTAGCGTAACACTTTTCTTCTTTCTTTCTATAGTTTCTCTCTCTAGAGTTTTAGTGAATTCGTAAGAAATAATGAAGGAATGAGCTTCTATTTATAGAAGAATGGACCGTATAAGTAACTAATTCATGAACTATCCGTATTGATTTACTTTAAACTAGACGGTCCATATTTAAAAACAAATCTTTTAAATAAAATATAATATATTTTATTTATAATCTAATAAAACGAATAACTTTATAAAAGTATTCTGCTTTTATATAAAAAGATTTTACTATGCAAAAACACTATGCAAGCACTATGCAACACTATGCATAATAAAATATAATATATTCTAATTATTGTCTAATAAAACAAATAACTTTATAAAAGTATTCTGCTTTATACAAAAAGATTTACTATGCAAACACTACGCAAATACGCAACATTATGCATAATAAAATATCATATATTCTATTTATAGTCTAATAAAATGAATAACTTTATAAAAGTATTCTGCTTTATATAAAAAAGTTTTTCTGCTTTTATTACATTAATAATACTAATAAAACAAAACTCATCATCATTATTATTATTCACATTATTAATCGACCAAAGTCGCTCCTCAAGTGAAAGAGGGGGCTTTCCAATAAGGATTTCTCCCTATCATGCCGCAATTAGGTGACCAAACCTCTCCTCGATGTAACTTCTAGATATCGTTAATATTGCAAATAATAATATTAATAACTTTGTCGCCTCAATTATTGATTTAATAATATATAAAATATTGACAATAATTGAATCAAATAACGTGAGATACTATGCAAAGAATTATCGTAGTAATAATTGAACAAAACCGAGTGACTTCTCACGTAAGCATCAATAATCAATACCGTGTGCTACTATGCAACCACGCCAGACATCGTACTTTTTAACACCGGTGTTTCAACAGCTTAACTCAGAAAAACTTCCGCCGTTATTTTCATAAAGTATTTTTGTCATTTTTCTCAATCCGACAATAATTCCGCTAGGGGTCCACCAATGATTGTGCCAATCTGTATTTAATATTCCCTCGTTAAAACGAATATTCCCCGACCAATCGAATATTATATAACAACTTGCAGTATTTTGCAAAATTTATAAATATTACCCACAACTATAACATTATATCAAATTTACTCCATAATATTCAAAAATGATATTTATAGAAAATTCATCTTTATTTATAAAAGTTGGGGTCTTACAACCTCCCCTTCTTATGAAATTTCATCCTCAAAATTAGGGTACGAAACTGGTATGTCGAAGAGGTAAGGATACCTTGATTTCATTTCAGATTCTAACTCCCAGGTCATTTCCTCAACATCGTGGTTTCTCCACAAAACTTTGACTTGAGGTATAACCTTGGAGCGTAGAATATGTTCCTTCTTATCCAAGATTTGAACAGAACCTCTTCATACGTCAAATCTTCCGCTATTTCATCCTGGTTCTAACTCAATAATGTGGTTCGGGTCTTCCACATATTTACGTAATATGGATATGTGAAAAACGCGTATGAACACGAGACATACTTGGCAGAAAGCGAGTCTATAGGCCATAGCCCTACTCGATCGAGGATTAAAATGGGCCATGAATCGAGGATTGAGCTTTCCTCTCTTTCCAAATCTCGTAACTCCTTTCCATGGAGCAACACGTAACAACACATGATCTCCTATATCAAATTCCACGCCCTTTCGATGAAGATCAAGATAACTCTTTTGTCGATCTTGTGAGGTTTTTATACGTTGTCGGATCGCTTGAATCTTTTCCGTAGTCATACGTATCAACTCCGGTCCCAAACAACGCTGCTTTCACCCACCTCATCCCAAAGATACCGAGAACGACACTTTCTTCCATACAACGCCTCAAATGGAGCCATGCCAATACTTGCTTGATAACCGTTGTTGTAGGAAAACTCCACCAATGGTAAGAACTTGTCCCAACTTCCCTTGAAGTCAAGGACACAGTAGTCTTAATAGATCTTCAAGAGTTTGAATCGTCCTCTCCGATCGCCTCGTCCGTCTCGAGGATGATATGCCGAGCTAAATCAGAAATCCGCTCCATAGCTTTTTGCAAACTAACCCAAAATCTTGAAGTGAATCTTGGGTCTCGATCGTAAACTATGGATACCGGCATACCATGCAATCTTATAATCTCGCTTATGTACATACGAGCAAGACGCTCAAGTGTATAAGTTTCTCAGATTGGTAAGAAATGAGCGATTTGGTCAATCTATCAACAATGACCCAAATCGCATCTATGCCTTGAGAAACCTTGGGAAGACCAAAGAATCTAAATCCATGGTAATGTGCTCCCACTTCCATTCTAGAATTTCAAGTGGTTGCAATGGACCTTTTGGTACTTGATGCTCCGCCTTTGACTCGCTGACAAGTTAGACACCTTGAGATAAACAAATAACGCTATCTCTCTCTTCATATTGCTTCCACCAAAATGTATGATCAAGATCACGATACATTTTGGTACTCCCAGATGGATTGCAAACGGTGTGTTGTGCAGCGCCCATCATGATTTTATACTTTAAATCGTGGTCGTTAGAACACAAAGTCCGAGTTGACTCAAGTATTCCTTCTTCATCAATTCTTGCTTCCTAAGATAAAGACCTTCTTGCACTTTCTTCCTCATACGCATCGCCCAGTGTCCGTAGCTTGAGCAAATTTTAACTTTATCGATTAAAGCTCTGGTCTACTCAGATATTCGCCATCATCACATGGGTCCCTGAGTCTTTAACTCTATCTCCATCCTTTGCAAGTCACACAAAATGGGCCTTTACGCTGACAATATCGCACTCGCACCTGCATATGATCTTCTACTCAATGCGCCACCTACCACGCTCGCTTTTCCAGATGGTATTGATGGTATGATCATAATCTTTCAATAGTCAAGCCAACGCCGTTGTCGCATGTTGAGTTCCTTTTGAGTGAAGAAATATTTGAGGCTTTTATGATCCGTAAAGATATCCACTTTCTCCCCATACAAGTAATGCCTCCAAATTTTAAGTGCAAGATAACAAATGCTAACTCTAGATCATGAGTAGGATAATTCCTCTCATATTCTTTGAGTTGTCTTGAGGCATAAGCTATGACTTTCCCATGTTGCATGAGAACACATCCCAACCCTTTGCCAAGCATCATCAGAGATGACAAATCCTCCGAGCCGATGGTATTGTCGTAACAAAATAAAATGAGTCTCCTCTCGAGTTCTTGAAAACTCTTCTCACATTCTTCGCCCCAACCAACTTTGTATCTTTCCGAGTCACCGAAGTTAATGGAGTAGCGATTCGAGAAAATCCTTCCATAAATCTCCGATAATAACCAAATAAACCGAGAAAGCTACGACTTTTACCATCGATTTAGGTTGCTCCCAACTTTTGAATTGCTTCAATTTTTGCCGTCAATGATATTCCATGACTTGATACTACGTGCCCAAGGAATGCTACTTCCTCAAGCCGTAACTCGCATTTCTTCAACTTGGCATAAAGCTTGTATTCACGGCTTTTGGAGTATCACCTTCAAGTGTTGCTTTCATGATCTTCACGGCTTTTGAATAAATAAGGATGTCATCAATAAAGATGACCACAAAGTGATCCAAATATTCCTTGAATACTCGGCTCATCATATCCATGAAGGCAAAGAGGAGCATTAGTCAATCCAAAGGACATGACTAGAATTCATAATGCCCGCATCGAGTTCTCGAAGCCGCCTTTGAATGTCCTCGCTTTTAACCTTCAATTGATGATATCCGTAATGAAGATCAATCTTTGAAAAGAATTTGGCTCCTTGCAACCGGGTCAAACAGTCATCAATACGCGGGCAATGGGTACCTATTTTTGATGGTGACATGATTCAACTCCCGATAATCAATACAAAGTCGATACTCCCATCTTTTCTTCTTCACAAATAGTAACAGAGCACCCCAAGGAGAAGTACTAGGACTTAATAAAGCCAATGTCTAACAATTCCTCGCAGCTTGGGTCTTTAACTCCTCAAGTTCAATAGAGCCATTCGATATGGGGCTTTGGAAATGGGTTTTGTACCGGGTTCAAGGTCGATACAAAATTCAATTTCACGCCTGGGGTAGGCCAGAAGTTCTTCGTGGAATACGCTGTGAAATTTATTAACAATAGAAATATCATTCAAAATCGACGATATTTTTGTTTAGATCCGTGATATGAGCTAAGAAAGCTTGACATCCGCTTTTTAATAAACGAATAGCTTTATGGCTTGAGATGACAAAGATTGATTTTAATGGTTTGGTTGCTTGAATTCAGATAATAGGTTGGTTAGAAATATGAAAGCTAACAACCTTACGAAAAACATCAATTTTTTTCGCATGATGAGTAGTAGTTAACCAATCAATCCCTAGAATCACATCAAATGCAAGTATTTTTAAAGAAATAAGATCAACAGTAATGTGAGGGTACCGATTTGAACTAAACAAGACTTATAAACAAAGTGGATGTAATGAAGGTTTCTCCCAACGAGTTTCCACAGATAAGTCAAAGTCTAATTTCTCCTGAGTCAAATTTAATCGCTGAGCGCAATTAGAGAAATAAAAGAATGGGTAGAACCCAGATCAAATAAGGTATAGACTTCGCTAGAGTTTATGATAAGCTTACCCGTGATGACCTCGTTCGTGTTCCTTGCTTTTTCCGGGAGGTCACAACAAACGCCTCCTCAACTACCGGGTTTTGACTTTTCTCGATGGTATTTTTGTGTCACCGCTCCAACCGGACTTGTCTTCTGGTGAACGACAAAAATCGCTAGGTGACCTTCTCTTCCACAATTATAACACGCTTTGGATGGCATCGCGCAGCTTTGACCGATATGTCCCTCCCTCCGCATTTGAAGCATATGATAGGTGGTCGCTCTCCTTCCTTAACCACGGGTGTCCGATGTCGACGCCTTTCCATCATTGTTGAATCTCCTTTCTTGAAATGTCCATTCTTATTGTTTTGGCCATGATTACCACCAAGTGGTTACCATTTCGCATGTTGATTCCTCCACGCTTGTTGTCACCGCTCGATGACCATTACCACTAGTATTTTCATTTTGCTTACCGCTTTCTCTTGGTTGCGTTGACTCATTATCGCGCTCCAATAATCGAGCCCTATTTACAACATCTAAATACAAACACAGCTTTATGAGAAATAAGATATCGACGTATCTCGGTTTTCAAACCTCTTAAAAACATTCGCGCCATTCTCTCTCATTATCAACCAAGTGAGACGAAAAACCGAGACAACTCAAAGAAACTTAGCTTCAGATCGCGACACTGGCCATATTGTTCGCTCCAACTTGATGAACTCTACCTCTTTTTCATGTGACGAATACTTTCGGAAAGTACTTGTCGTTGAATAGTTCTTGAACTTCTCCCAAGACATCTTCAAGGCGGCAGTTGAGTACGCTTTACCGATTCCCACCAAAGAATCGCCTCTCCTCGCAATATAAAGGTGGCAAAGGGAACCTTTGCTTCCTCTAGCATCCCAAGACATCAAATATCTTGGTGATCTCGCTTTATCCATGCTTCCGCCTTTAGTGGTTTTGGCTTTCCAATAAACTCCGGTGGTCCCAGCCTCCTTGAACTGCTTAGCGTGACCGTCCCGAGAGTTTCTAGTGTTTCCACCTATATTTTGGACAGAGCCGCCTCTTCACTCGATGTGTTGCATGAATTGCATAAAGCCTCTAAACATTCCATCATTCATCATTTGGTCGGTGTTGTTGTTTGCATGAGGATTGTCGCCTCGATGCACATTATCCTCGATTATTGATATGTGGAGACTCAACTGGTCTCTCGTGCTCCATTGCTATTCTCAACATTCTCGATGTCATTTTCAGACATCGCCACAAAACAAGGATTAGTTATCATATCACATATTATCCCTATACTCTGACCGACCAATTAAATACCAAATAAACTTAGGTAGGTCATACTAGCAAAGGAATTCCCCGTCTCTCCCCTCCTAGTTCTAGTCTCACATCTCAGCCAGGGATCATATCCCTAAGCTTTGATACCAACTGTGACGCCCCCAAAATAGGTATACATCACCCATCTTGAGTCGTCAAATACATGGTACAAAATTCAAATACAATCTTAAATATACAACATGAGCTGTGAGTTTTAATACAAACATTGTCTTCTAGACAGTATTAAAACTCAAAATAAGTCCTCAATACATTTATTAACACACTATTTCACGTAATAGTGAGGACTACTAATGCTATCCTCCGACCGCCACCCGCTCCCCGACTAGTCCCTCGCTACGCTCTCATTTCCTCAAGAGAACAAAGAAAGAAAAGGTGAGCTCAACTAGCCCAAGAAGAAATATTATGACTAAGATAAAGCGTAATAAATTATCCTTAGTCTTCAATAGTGTTAAACCGATACAATATAACAAACATCAAGTTTAATCATAAATGAAACAAGCAATCCATTAAAAGAGTCAAGTAGAAAATAAAATCTACTATCTTTTATGATTTAAAAGGTTTTTCATCACTTTTATCACCGAGACTCAAATTTTAATAAATAATCCACATCATCAATCACCCCGCACTACTACCAAGGATATTCTTTAGTATCACGACCACAAATTATCCATGCACTACGGGCCAAGGATATTCGTATATTCATCAATGGTCATGATCATGCCAACAATCTTTCCATCAATGCACTACGGGCCAATGAGGACTTTTTTCCACATCATTTGTAACATTACTACCATGATTACATCGAATAATCCCTCGGTCATAATCATACCAAGTCCATCTATGCACTACAGCCATAGATGACTTTCAACATAATATAAACATGAGGATGATGACAATGATATAAGAATTCAATAAAACAAGTTCAAGAATTAATTTATCCAGAACCAATAACGCCCAAATTGTCAACATGATACTTTTTGTGGAGTAAAATTCAAGAATGCTCGTAAGAATATTTCCATGAAAAGATATCGATGAAGCGCAAATATCAAGGATATTCCACTAATTTCATGGAGTATAAGTCAAAACTTTAACCAACCGAGTATAATAAAGAATGGAATAACAAAAGAAATCACCAGCATGCGATAGATCAGATGCATGTTATTCCAATAGAATAATGAATAATCGAAACCAGTCATATGCGTAAACACATGCATGTGATGTTCCAATGTAATGATAAATAATGGAACAAGGTCATGCGTAGAAGCATGCATGTGATGTTCCAATGTAATATAAATAATGGAACCAGTCATGCGTAAAGCATGATAGATGTTCCAATGTAATAATAAAGAATGAAAATAATCAAATCACGTATAGCGCAGATTACATGCATGTGATGTTCCAATATAATGATAAAGAAATGGAATAATAATGAAGAATTTCACCAAGTATAGGTAGCTCACAGATATAAAAGTTATTCCAATGTAATAATAAAGAATGGAATAATGTAAGTTCTTCATCATGAATACGAAAAAGAATAATACCCTTTACGAGTACAACAAATAATATCCCCTACCTTAAAAAGAAGAGTATCGGATATAGAAGTAGTAGAAAGTAGCGTAACACTTTTCTTCTTTCTCTATAGTTTCTCTCTCTAGAGTTTCAAAGAATTCGTAAGAAATAATGAAGGAATGAGCTTCTATTTATAGAAGAATGGACCGCATAAGAACTAATTCATGAACGGTCCGTATTGATTTACTTTAAAACGGACGCTCCGTATTTAAAACAAAATCTTTTAAATAAAATATAATATATTCTATTTATAATCTAATAAAACGAATAACTTTATAAAAGTATTCTGCTTTTATATAAAAAAGATTTTACTATGCAAAATACTATGCGCAGCACTATGCAACACTACTGCATAATAAAATATAATATATTCTAATTATTGTCTAATAAAACAAATAACTTTATAAAAGTATTCTGCTTTATATAAAAAGATTTTACTATGCAAATACTATGCAACCTACACTATATGAAAACACTATGCATAATAAAATATCATATATTCTATTTATAGTCTAATAAAATGAATAACTTTATAAAAGTATTCTGCTTTATATAAAAAAAATTTCTCGCTTTTATTACATTAATAATACTAATAAAACAAAACTCATCATCATTATTATTATTCACATTATTAATCGACTGTGTCGCTCCTGTGAAAGAGGGGGCTTTCCAATAAGGATTTCTCCCTATCGACGCCGCAATTAAGGTGACCAAACCTCTCCTCGATGTAACTTCTAGACATCGATAATATTGCAAATAATAATATTAATAACCTTGTCGCCTCAATTATTGATTTAATAATATATAAAATATTGACAATAATTGAATCAAATAACGTGAGATACTATGCAGAATTATCGAAGTAATAATTGAACAAAACCGAGTGACTTCTCACGTAAGCATCAATAATCAATACTGCATTACTACTATGCAACCACGCCAGACATCGCATTTTTTAACACCGGGTGTTTCAACAGCTTAACTGTAAAAACTTCCGCCATTATTTTATAAAAGTATTTTTGTCATTTTCTCAATCCGACAATAATAATTCCAGGGTCCATTGTGATTGTGCCATTGTATTTAATATTCCTCGTTAAAACGAATATTCCCCACCAATCGAATATTATATAACAACTTGCATGACTTTGCAAAATTTATAAATATTACCTACAACTATAACATTATATCAAATTTACTCCATAATATTCAAAATGATATTTATAGAAAATTCATCTTTATTTATAAAAGTTGGGGTCAAAATACAAAGACCATCACTGCTCCCCGACTAGTCCCCTCGCCACGCTCTCATTTCCTAAAGAGAACAATGAAAGAAAGGGTGAGCTCAACTAGCCCAGTAAGAAATATTATGACTATGATAATGCAAATAAATTATCATTAGCTTTCAACAATGTTAAACTGATAGAATTTAATAGACAAATGTTTTAACCGCAACGAATCAATCAATCCATTAGAAGAGTCAAGTAAGGTATAAAATCTACTATCTTCTATGATTTAAAAAGTTTTTCATCAACTTTATCACTGAGACTCAGCTTAATAAATAAAATCGAATCATCCCTGCTCCACGGCCAAGGATATTCATGTAATCATCAATGGTCATGACTATACCGAATAATCCTCGGTCATAATCATACCAACAATCGCCCACCAATGAACTACAAAGCCAATGAGGACTTTTACCACATCATTCGTCACATTACGATCATGATTATACCGAATAATCACTGGTCATAATCATACCAAGTCCATCTATGCGCGTAAGCCAAAGATGACTTTCATCACAATATAAGCATGAGGATGATGATAATGACATAATAATTCAATAAAACAAGTTCAAGAATAAATTTTAAAGATTTATAAATTAATTTATCGAGGAACCAATAACGTCCAATTTGTCAACATGATACTGCTTTGTAGAGTAAAATTCAAGAATGCTCAGAAGAATATTTCCATGAAAACATACTGGATGTAGCGCAAATATCAAGGATATTCCACTAATTTCATGGAGTATAGAAGCCAAAGCTTTAACCAATCGAGTATAATAGAATATATGAAACTGCAAATGGATTTTCGCCGCCATGCGGTAATCCACGAGATGCATCATTTCCACAATTTAATAAGGAATGAATACGAAGGATCATTCACCATGCATGTGGTAATCCACATGACATGAAGTTATTCCAATGTAATAATAAAGAATGGAATAATGTAAGGATTCACCATGTGTGCAATAGACTACATGAGATGTGTTATTCTCAACGTAATAATAAATAATGGAACCAGTCCCAGAGATAAACGCATGTATAGATATATTCCGGCGTAATAATAAATAATGGAATCAGTCCCAAGCGTAAACGCATTGCATGTGATATTTTGACAAAATAATAAATAATGGAACCAGTCCCACAGAACGCATATATATAATGTTCCAAATGTAATACTAAAGAATGGAATAATAGAAGAATTTCACCATGTATGCGGATTGTGATGTATGCAAAAGTTATTCCAACATAATGATAAAGAATGGAATAATGTAAGAATTTCACCAAGTATAGGGTAGCTCACAGATACAAAAGTTATTCCAAAAGAATAATAAAGAATGGAATAACATAAGTTCTCTTCATGAATAAGAAAGAAATAATACCCTTACGAGTACAACAAATAATCTCCTTTACCTTAGAAGAAATCGGATATTGGAATAAGTGAAGTAGCGAGAATACTTTTCTTCTTTCTCTCTATAGTTTCTCTCTCTCTAGAGTTTTAGTGAATTAAGTAAGAAATAATGAAGGAATGAGCTTCTATTTATAGAGAGAATGGACCTGAATAAGAATTAATTCATGAACGATCCAGATTGATTTACTTTTAAACCAGACGATCCATATTGGTTTACTATTAAAACTTAAAACAACAAATTCATACCGATTTACTATTAAAACTTTAAACCAACGATCCATGTTGATTTACTATTATAACTTTCACCACCAAATGGCCCATATTGATTTACTATTATATCTTCAACTAACTATTCAAAAAATTTACACATCTCCTCATGGAATAATATTGTACCCAAAAATGATTTGGACCAAAAAGAAATATATTTTGCTGGTGAATAGTACTCTGTGAATAGTAACTTGTGAATAGTACTCTGACACAAAAAGTGTCCCGAATACCCGATTGAACAATATAACCTCCAGACATCAATTATTATCGAAATAAATGTCGATTTCCACTAACACAAATAATTCCAACACAATGGAACTATAAAATTCATCTTTAATCAACACAAACTTATTCATCATTAATATTATAATTCACAATATTTAACAACCAAAGTCGTTCCTGTGAAAGAGGGGCTTTCCGATAAGGATTTCTCCTTATCAAGCGCCAAGAATTAGGTGACCAAACCTCTCCTCGACAGTAGCTTCTAGACATTATCAATATTACAAATAATAATATGAATAACTTTGTCATCTCAATTATTGATTTAATAATATATCATATTATTATGCATGATAATCTTTAACAATAATTGAATCAATAATACGAGAGATATGATGCAACAATTATCGTAGCAATAATTGAGTATAACCGAGTGACTTCTCACGTAAGCATCAATAATCAATACCGTACTACTATGCAACCACGCCAGACATCGTGTGCTTTTACTAATGTAGTTCAACAACAGCTTTTAACGGTAACACTTGGCAAATTATAAATCTCAGTTTCAAGAAAATGAAGATTGGGAAGGATTTATGAAAAGTTGGACAGTGTGGTTATAAATTCTCAAAGTGAAGATGAATACAATAGAGCTTTGGAGTACTTTTAAATTCAATACAAAGAAAAGACAAGTTTTCTTAATTACATCAAAAATACTTGGTTACATCTAAAAGAGCACTTTGTTTGTGTTTGGACAGAGAAACACACTCATTTTGGAACTCGTGTCACCTCAAGGGCTGAAGGTGCACATGCACTTCTTAAAAGGCACTTACAAGTTTCGACCGAGGATCTTAGTGAGGTTAAAAACAAATTATGTCTTGCAATTGAGAATCAATTTCAAGAAATCAAGACACGATTTAAACAGAAAAAATAAGAATCTCTCACAACCTTCATATTTCTTTATTTAAAGAGCTTTTTACTCATATTTCAGTGTTTTCTTTAAATAGTTATGTCTCATGTGATGCCCCCAAAACAGGTATACATCACCCATCTTAGGTCTCCAAATACATGGTACAAAATTCAAATACAACTTAATTATACAACAGTCGTGTAGAATACGATAAAATATAATCTAAGAGTTTTTAATAAGAATATTGTCATCTAGACAATATACAAACTCAATAGAGTCCTCATTATATTTATTGTCACACTATTTAACAGAATGGTGAGGACTACTAATGCTATCATCTGAACCATCACTCCGCTCCCCGATTAGTCCCCGCGCCACGCTTCTCATTTCTCGAAGAGAATAGTGAAAGAAAGGGTGAGCTCAACTAGCCCAAAGAAGAGATATTATGACTAAGATAATGCAGAATAATTTATCGTTAGCCTTCAATAGTGTTAAACTGATAAAATATAACAATCGTCAAGTTTAATCATAAAATAAACAAGCAATCCATTGAAGAGTCAAGTAGAGAATAAAATCTACTATCTTCTATGATTTAAAAGGTTTTTCATCACTTTTATCACCAGACTCGACTTTTAATAAATAAACCACATCATCCCCAAGACTACTACCAAGAATATTCATTAGTATCACGACCACAAATTATCCATGCACTACGGGCCAAGGATATTCGTGTATTCATCAATGGTCATGATCATGCCAACAAATGTCCATCAATGTACTACGGCCAAGGAGGACTTTTACCACATCATTTGTAACATTACGGTCATGATTATACCGAATAATCCCTGGTCATAATCATACCAAGTCCATCTATGCACAATAGGCTTCAGATGACTTTCAACATAATTTAAGCATGAGGATGATGACAATGATATAAGAATTCAATAAAACAAGTTCAAGAATTAATTTATATAGAATTCAATAACGTCCAAATTGTCAACATGATACTGCTTTGTAGAGTAAAATTCAAGAATGCTCAGAAGAATATTTCCATGAAAAGATACTGGATTAAGCGCAAATATCAAGGATATTCCACTAATTTCATGGAGTATAGAAGTCAAAACTTTAACCAACTGAGTATAATAAAGAATGGAATAACAAAAAAAATCACCGTGCATGCGATAGACCATATGCATAAAAGTTATTCAATAAAATAATAAATAATCGGAATTGTGTCACGCGTAACGCATGTATGTGATATTCCAACATAATAATAAACAATGGAATTAGGTCATGCGAAAACGCACGCATGTGATGTTCCAATGTAATAATAAATAATGTAATCCGTGTCATGCGTAACGCATGCATGTGATGTTCCAACAAAATAATAAAAATGGAATAACAAAAGAATTTCACCATGTATGCGGATTTAGATGATACAAAGTTATTCCAACATAATGATAAAGAATGGAATAACAGAAGAATTTCACCAAGTATAGGGTAGCCCGCGTATACAGGTTATTCCAACAGAATAATAGAGAATGGAATAACAGAAGTTCTCTTTATGAATAAGAAAGAATAATACCCATTACCTTAGAAAAACTGGATACTGGAATAGTTTGTTAGCAGACTTCTCTTCTTCTTTCTCTCTATAATTTCTCTCTATAATAATTGCTCTAAAGCTTTTGTGAATTGGTGAGAAATGAAGGAAGAATGAGCTTTTATTTATAGGAAAATATAGTTTCGATAATTGCACGTTTTGGGGCTCAAAATATTATAGTACAATACCTCCAACTTTTCTTTCATTTTTAATTTAGTCCTGCAAGTATTATCAATCTTGCACCACCTCCCCTAATAGTAAATAATGTGAATCAATAGTTCAATCATGTGAATCAATAGTATAATCATGTGAAAAAATACTGAATTACAAAAGATAAGTACTTCTATCTATACCTCAATTTTAACTTAGTCATGCAAGTATTATCAATCTTGCACCAACTCCCTAATAGTACATGAATGTGATTCAATAGTACACACATGTGAACAAATAGTTATATAAACATGTGAATTAGTAGCAATTAATTGCTCATTTATCCGATAAATTACCCAATTTATCAATATAACCCCTGCACATCAATTATCATCTAATAGATGTCGATTTCCACTAACACTAATAATCCTAACACAATTGAACTAACAAATTCATCTTTAATCAACACGAACTTATTCATCATTAATATTATAACTCACAATATTTAACAACCAATCGCTCCTGTGAAAGAGGGGCTTCCGATAAGGATTTCTCCTTATCAAGCGCAATTATTATGTAACCAAACCTCTCTTTGATGTAACTTCTAGACATTGTAAATATTGCAATTTAATAATATGAATAACTTTATCGTCTCAATTATTGATTTAATAATATATCATATAATGCAGATGATAATGTGACAATAATCGAATCAATAATATAAGAGATATGATGCAGCAATTACTATAGCAATAATTGAGTATAACTGAGTGACTTCTCACGTAAGCATCAATAATCAATATCGTGTGCTACTATGCAACCATGCCAGACATCGCATTTCTACTTTTATTATCGTAGTTCAACAGTTTTAACGGTAACACTTTCGCCGTTATTTTTATAAAAAGATAATTTTGTCATTTTCTAACTACAACAATACTTTCGTTGTGGGGTCCATCAATGATTATGCCGTCGTATGAATATTCCTTGTTAAAACGAATATTCCCCGACCAATCGAATATTATATAACCACTTGCTTACTTTGCAAAATTTGTAAATATTACCCACAACTATAACATTATATCAAATCCACACCATAATATTCAAAAATATATTTTGAGAAAATTATTCTTTATTCATAAAAGTTGGGGTCTTACAACCTCCCCTTCTTATGAAATTTTGTCCTCGAAATTAGGGTACGTACCTGGTATATCGAAGAGGTGAGGATACCTTGATTTCATTTCAGATTTTAACTCCCAGGTTATTTCCTCAACATCGTGGTTTTTCCACAAAACTTTGACTTGAGGTATAACTTTAGAGCGTAGAATATGATCCTTCTTATCCAAAATTTTAACAGGTAACTCTTCATACGTTAAATCTTCCTCTATCTCGTCTGGTTCTAATTCAATAACATGGTTCGGGTATTTCACATATTTACGTAACATAGATATGTGAAAAACGTTATGAACACGAGACATACTTGGAGGTAAGGCGAGTCTATATGCCACAGTTCCTACTCGATCAAGGATTAAAAATGGGTCAATGAATCGAGGGTTAAGCTTTCCTCTCTTTCCAAATCTCGTAACTCCCTTCCATGGAGCAACACGTAACAACACATGATCTCCAATATCGAATTCCAAGTCCTTTCGATGAAGATCAACATAACTCTTTTGTCGATCTTGTGAGATTTTTATACGTTGTCGGATCGTTTGAATCTTTTCCTTAGTCATACATACCAACTTCGGTCCCAACAACGTTGCTTCACCCACCTTATCCAAACATACTGGAGAATGACACTTTCTTCCATACAACGCCTCAAATGGAGCCATGTCAATACTTGTTTGATAACTGTTGTTGTAGAAAAACTCCACCAATGGTAAGAACTTGTCCCAACTTCCTTTGAAGTCAAGGACACAGAGTCTTAATAAATCTTCAAGAGTTTGAATAGTCCTCTCCGACTGCCTGTCTGTCTGAGGATGATATGCCAAGCTAAATCATAAATCCGTGCCCATAGTTTTTTGCAAACTAACCCAAAATCTTGAAGTGAATCTTGGGTCTCGATCAGAAACTATGGATACCGGGATACCATGCATTCTTACAATCTCGTTTATGTACATACAAGCAAGACGTTCAAGTGTATAAGTTTCTTGTATAGGTAGGAAATGAGCAGACTTGGTCAATCGATCAACAATGACCCAAATTGCATCTATGCCTTGAGAAACCTTGGGAAGACCAGTAACGAAATCCATGGTAATGTGCTCCCACTTCCATTCTGGAATTTTAAGTGGTTGAAATGGACCTTTTGGTACTTGATGCTTCGCCTTGACTCGTTGACAAGTTAAACACCTTGAGATAAACTCCGCTATCTCTCTCTTCATATTGATCCACCAAAATGTATGTCGAAGATCACAATATATTTTGGTACTCCCATATTGGATTACAAATGGTGTGTTGTGCGCCCCCATCATGATTTTATACTTTAAATTAGGGTTGTTAGGAACACAAACTTTGGAGTTGACTCGAAGTATTCCTTCTTCATCAATTCTTGCTTCCGGCATAGCACCTTCTTGCACTTTCTTCCTCATACGCATCAGCTCCAGGTTTGTAGCTTGAGTAGCATTAACTTTATCGATTAAAGTCAGTTCTACTAGTATATTCGCCATCATCACATGGGTCCCTGGAGTCTTTAACTCTATCTCCATCCTTTGTAAGTCATATAAAATGGGCCTTTGTGTTGATAATAATGCACTCGTACCCGCATATGATCTTCTACTCAATGCATCAGCTACTACGTTCACTTTTCTAGGATGGTATTGAATGGTATGATCGTAATCTTTCAACAACTCAAGCCATCGTCGTTGCCGCATGTTGAGTTCCTTTGGAGTGAAGAAATATTTGAGGCTTTTATGATCCATATAAATCTCCACCTTCTCTCCATACATGTAATGCCTCCAAATCTTAAGCGCAAAAATGACTGCTGCCAACTCTATATCATGAGTAGGATAATTTCTCTCATATTCTTTGAGTTGTTGTGAAGCATAGGCTATGACTTTCCCATGTTGCATGAGAACACATCCTAACCCTTTGCACAAGCATCACTTTGTAGATGACAAATCCCTCAAGAGCCGATGGTATTGTCGAACAAAATTGAAATGAGTCTCCTCTTGAGTTCTTGAAAACTCTTCTCACATTCTTCGCTCCAACCGAACTTTGTATCTTTCTGAGTCAGCTGAGTTAATGGAGTAGCAATTCGAGAAAATCCTTCCATGAATCTCCGATAATAACCAGCTAAACCGAGAAAGCTACGTACTTCGGTCACTGATTTAGGTTGCTCCCAGCTTCAATTTTTGCCGGGTCAACAAATATTCCATGACTTGATACTACGTGCCCAAGGAATGCTACTTCCTCAAGCCAGAACTCGCATTTCTTCAACCTGGCATAAAGCTTGTATTCATGAAGCTTTTGAAGTATCAGCCTCAAGTGTTGCTCATGATCTTCACGGCTTTAAGAATAAATAAGGATGTCATCAATAAAGACGACCACAAAGTGATCCAAATTTTAAGTCCAAAGACAACAGCTGCTAACTCTAGATCATGAGTAGGATAATTCCTCTCATATTCTTTGAGTTGTCTTGAGGCATAGGCTATGACTTTCCCATGTTGCATGAGAACACATCCCAACCCTTTGCTTCAAGCATCATCAGATGACAAATCCTCCGAACCGGATGGTATTGTCGTAATAGGTCTTTGAAATGAGTCTCCTTTTGAGTTCTTGAAAACTCTTCTCACAATCCTCGCTCCAACCGAACTTTGTATCTTTCCGAGTCAGTTGAGTTAATGGAGTAGCGATTCGAGAAAACCCTTCTACGAATCTCCGATAATAACTAGCTAAGCCGAGAAAGCTACGTACTTCGGTCACTAATTTAGGTTGCTCCCAGCTTTGAATTACTTCAATCTTTGCCGGGTCAACATATATCCCATGATTTGATATCACATGCCCAAGGAATGCAACTTCCTCAAGCCAGAACTCGCATTTCTTCAACTTGGCATATAGCTTGTTTTCACGAAGTTTTTGAAGTATCAGCCTCAAGTGTTGCTCATGGTCTTCACGGGTTTTGGAGTATATGAGGATGTCATCAATAAAAACGACCACAAATTGATCCAAATATTCCTTGAATACTCGGTTCATCATATCCATGAAGGCAGCAGGAGCATTAGTCAATCCAAAAGACATGACTAAGAATTCATAATGCCCATACCGAAGTTCGAAAGCGCCTTTGGAATGTAATCGCTTTAATCTTCAATCGATGATATCCTAAACAAAGATCAATCTTTGAAAAGAATTTGGCGCCTTGTAACCGGGTCAAACAGTCATCAATGCGAGGCAATGGGTACTTATTTTTGATGGTGACATGATTCAACTCCCGATAATCAATACAAAGTCGCATACTTCCATCTTTCTTCTTCACGAATAGAACAGGAGCACCCCAAGGAGACGTACTAGGACGAATGAAACCGATGTCTAACGATTCCTGCAATTGGGTCTTTAACTCCTTAAGTTCAATAGGAGCCATTCGATATGAGGCTTTGGAAATGGGTTTTGTACCGGGTTCAAGGTCGATAAAAAATTCAATTTCACGCTCTGGGGATAGGCCAGGAAGTTCTTCAGGGAATACGTTAGGAAACTTATTAACAATAGAAATTTCTTTCAAATCTGATGTATTTTTGATTAAATCTGTGACATGAGCTAAGAAAGCTTGACATCCATTTTTCAATAAACGAATAGCTTTATGGCTTGAGATGACCATGATTGATTATAATGGTTTGGTCGCTTGTATTCGCATAATAGGTTGATTAGGAATATAAAAGCTAACAACCTTACGAAAACAAATAATTTTAGCATGATGAGTAGTTAACCAATCAATCCCTAGAATCACGTCAAATTCAAGTATTTTTAAAGAAATAAGATCGACAGGTAACGTGCGGTTACCAATTTGAATCAAACAAGACTTATAAACAGTGGATGTAATGAAGGTTTCTCCCAATGGAGTTTCAACCGATAAGTCAAAGTCTAATTTCTCCGGAGTCAAATTTAAACGTTGAGCGCAAGTAGGTGAAATAAAAGAATAGGTAGAACCGGTATCAAATAAGGTATAGACTTCGCTAGAGTTTATGATAAGCTTACCCGTGATGACCTCGTTAGTTCCTTACTTTTGGGAGGTCACAACAAATGCTCTCCTCAACTACCGGCTTTGACTTTTTTTTGGGACTACCTTTGGTGCCTCCATCCCACCGGACTTGTCTTTGGTGCACGATAAAATCAAAGGCTAGGTGACCTTCTCTTCCACAATTATAACACGCTTTGATCGTGATCGCGTTAGATTTGACCGATGTGTCCCTCCCTCCTCATTTGAAGCATATGATAGGTGGTCGTTCTCCTTCCTTAACAACGGGTGTTGGTGCTGACGTCTTTCCATCATTGTTGAATCTCCTCTTCTTGAAATGTCCATTCTTATTGTCTTGGCCATGATTACCACTGATGTGGTTACTATTTATGGCATGTTGATTCCCTCCACGTTTGTTGTCACCGCTTCGATGACTGCTACCACTGGTATTATCATTTTTCCGGCTGCTTCCTCTTGGTTGCGTTGACTCGTTATCGCGCTCCAATAACTGAGCCCTATTTACAACATCTAAATACAAACACAGTTTATGAGAAATTAGATATTGACGTATCTCGAGTTTTAAACCTCTTAAAAAACATCCGCGTCATTCTCTCCTCATTGTCAACTAAATGAGACGTAAATCAGGACAACTCGGAAAACTTAGCATCGTACTGCGACACGGTCATATTGTTCTGCTCCAACTTGATGAACTCTACCTCTTTCATGTGACGAATACTTTTGGGGAAGTACTTGTCGTTGAATAGTTCTTGGAACTTCTCCCAAGACATCTTCAGTGCGGTAGGTTGAGTACGCTTTATCAATTCCCACCAGTAATCTGCCTCTCCTCGCAACATAAAGGTGGTAAAGGGAACCTTTTGCTCCTCGGAGCATCCCAAGACATCAAATATCTTGGTGATCTGCTTTATCCATGTCTCCGCCTTAAGTGGTTTTGGCTTGCCAATAAACTCCGGTGGTCCCAGCTCCTTGAACTATTTAGCGGTGATCGTCCGAGAGTTTCCAGTGTTTCTACCTACATTTTGGACAGGAGCCGCTCTCGCCTGATGTTGCATGAATTGCATAAAGCCTCTAAACATTCCATCGTTCATCATTTGGTCAGTGTTGTTGTTTGCATGAGGATTATCGCCTTCCTGATGCACATTATCCTGATTATTGATCTGTGGAGACTCAACAGTCTCCTGTGCTCCATTGCTATTCTCAACATTCTCGAACGTCATTTTCAAATACTGCCACAAAACAAGGGTTAATTGACATGTCACATATTATCCCTATACTCTGACCAACCAATTAAATACCAAATAAATTTAGGTAGGTCATACTAGCGAAGGAATTTCCCGTCTCTACCTTCCTAGTTCTAGTCTCACATCTTAGCCAGGGATCATATCCCTAAGCTTTGATACCAACTGTGACGCCCCCAAAACATGTATACATCACCCATCTTGGGTCGCCAAATACATGGTATAAAATTCAAATACAACTTAATTATACAACAGTCGTGTAGAATACGACAAAATATAATCTAAGAGTTTTTAATAAGAATATTGTCATCTAGACAATATACAAACTCAATGGAGTCCTCATTATATTTATTGTCACACTATTTAACGTAATGGTGAGGACTACTAATGCTATCATCCGACCAAGCTATCTGCTCCCACTTAGTCCCGCCACGCTCTCATTTCAAGAAGAGAACAAAGAAAGAAAGGGTGAGCTCAACTAGCCCAAAGAAGAAATATTATGACTAAGATAATGCGTAATAATTTATCGTTAGCCTTCAAATAAAGTGTTAAACCGATAAAATATAACAAACATCAAGTTTAATCTGCAATGAACAAGCAATCCATTAGAAGAGTTAAGTAGAGAATAAAATCTACTATCTTCTATGATTTAAAAGGTTTTTCATCACTTTTATCGCTAAGACTCAAATTTTAATAAATAAACCACATCATCCCCGCACTACTACTTCTGACAAGGATATTCATTAAGATCACGACCACAAATTATCCATGTACTACGGGCCAAGGATATTCGTGTATTCATCAATGGTCATGATCATGCCAACAACTGTCCATCAATATACTATGGCCAAGGAGGACTTCTACCACATCATTTGTAATATTACGGTCATGATTATATAGAATAATCCCTGGTCATAATCATACCAAGTCCATTTATACACAATAGGCCACAGATGACTTTCCACATAATTTAAGCATGAGGATGATGACAATGATATAAGAATTCAATAAAACAAGTTCAAGAATTAATTTATCTAGAATTCAATAACGTCCAAATTGTCAACATGATACTGCTTTGTAGAGTAAAATTCAAGAATGCTCAGAAGAATATTTCCATGAAAAGATACTGGATTAAGCGCAAATATTAAGGATATTCCACTAATTTCATGGAGTATAGAAGTCAAAACTTTAACCAACTGAGTATAATAAAGAATGGAATAACAAAAGAAATCACCATGCATGCGATAGACCGCACAGACATGTTATTCCAACAGAATAATAAATAACAAAATCGTCGTCATGCTTAAACGCATGTGATGTGATATTCCAATGTAATAATAAATAACGAAATCTGTCAGTCATGCGAAACGCACGCATGTGATGTTCCAACAGAATAATAAATAACGGAACCAAGTCATGCGTAACGCACAGACATGATGTTCCAACAGAATAATAAAAATGGAATAACATAAGAATTTCACCATATATGCGGTACTTTGCATAGACAGGTTGTTCCAACATAATGATAAAGAATGGAATAATAGAAGAATTTTACCAAGTATAGGGTAGCCCGCGTATACAGGTTATTCCAACAGAATAATAGAGAATGGAATAACAGAAGTTCTCTTCATGAATAAGAAAGAATAATACCCCTTACCTTAGAAAAACTGGATACTGGAATAGTAAGTTAGCAGACTTCTCTTCTTCTTTCTCTCTATAATTTCTCGCTATAATAATTGCTCTAAAGCTTTTGTGAATTGGTGAGAAATGAAAGAAAAATGAGCTTCTATTTATAGGAAAATATAGTTTTGATAATTGCACGTTTTGGGGCTCAAAATATTACAGTACAATACCTCCAACTTTTCTTTCATTTTTAATTTAGTCCTAGAAGTATTATCAATCTTGCACCACCTCCCCTAATAGTAAATAATGTGAATCAATAGTTCAATCATGTGAATCAATAGTATAATCATGTGAAAAATACGAATTACAGTATAGTACCTCTATCTATACCTCCATTTTTAACTTAGTCATGCAACTATTATAATCTTGCACCAACTCCCCTAATAGTACATGAATGTGATTCAATAGTACACACATGTGAACAAATAGTTATATAAGCATGTGAATTAGTAGCAATTAATTGCTCATTTATCCGATAAATTACCCAATTTATCAATATAACCCCCAGACATCAATTATCATCGGAATAGATGTCAATTTCCACTAACACTAATAATCCCAACACAATAGAACTATCAAATTCATCTTTAATCAACACAAACTTATTCATCATTAATATTATAACTCACAATATTTAACAACCAGGTCGTTCCTAGGAAAGAGGGGGCTTTTTGATAAGAATTTCTCCTTATTGGCACGCGATTAGGTGACCAAACCTCTCCTTGACAGAACTTCTAGACATTGTAAATATTGCAATTTAATAATATAAATAACTTTGCCGTCTCAATTATTGATTTAATAATATATCATATAATGCGATGATAATCTTGACAATAATCTAATCAATAATATGAGAGATATGATCCAAAGAATTACTATAGCAATAATTGAGTATAATTGAGTGACTTCTCACATAAGCATCAATAATCAATACCGCAGCTACTATGCAACCACACATATTACATCGTATTTTTACTACCGGTAGTTCAACAGCTTTTAATGGTAACACTTTCACCAGTTATTTTTATAAAAAGATAATTACATTGCTTTTCTAACTACTGATAATACTTCCGCTA
The DNA here is from genome assembly GCA_020205605.1 of Panax ginseng. Classification (NCBI taxonomy): domain Eukaryota; kingdom Viridiplantae; phylum Streptophyta; class Magnoliopsida; order Apiales; family Araliaceae; genus Panax; species Panax ginseng. The sequence continues at coordinate 129,364,954 of CM035136.1, read as the reverse complement.
GGGGGTCCACTAATGATTGTTCCGTCGCATAAATATTCCCCTGTTAAAATGAATATTCCCCACCAATCGAATATTATATAACCACTTGCTTACTTTGCAAAATTTGTAAATATTACCCACAACTATAACATTATATCAAATCCACACCATAATATTCAAAAATATATTTTGAGAAAATTATTCTTTATTCATAAAAGTTGGGGTCCTACATCTCATGAAGAATCTCTTGCAAAAATCATTTTATGACAGTCATGGGTATGCCTTGTGCACATAAAATGAAAAATTTGGGAAATGAAGTGTTACATTTAGATGATATACACTCACAATGGAGACTTGACACAAAATCATTTTTAGACAATGATTTTACTCAAAATAGTGGAGAAAGTGAGATATGTGGACTACTTGAAAAGTTACAGGAAAGATATGTGAAGTGGCCTCTTGCGCGACAAGTTGTTCAAAAGAAAATTTATGAACTTGTGGATGGAACTGATTCGTTCTTACATGAGCCTCATATACAACCCCACAAAGGTCATCCAACGGGGTCAAAGAATAAGAAGACTGCATCTACAATACGTGATGCTCCTGCTTTTGAGTTGGTAGAAAAGGATAGAAAGTGTAGTATATGCAAAGATCTGAGCCACAACAAAAGATATTGCCCATTCAAAGATAACTCAAACACTTTACTTTGTACTCAATTTAGATTATGATTTTACTAACTTCATAAATTTGATTGATTAAGTAATACTAATATTAGTTTACATAAAGCAGTATTACTATAACATTATTTAGTTTTCTTTAACTCATTTTGATTTTTCAGTATTGATGAAGGTGATGGTCCCGATGGATTATTTGATGTATCCTTGTTGTAACTCATTCAAAAAGAAGAAAGGTTTGGTGCCAAATTTTCCTATTTTGATGTATCCCTAGTGTAACATATTTTTAATTCTTTTATTTTCTTATTCTGTTCATCTATGTTTATAGTTTTGGTGCCAAATTTGGATTGATGATCACCTGCAACAAGTTTACATGATGCCATTTTGGATTTTTGAAGAAAAGAAATTTGATGATCCAATAGTGACAAAATTTAAAGTTCAGTAGAAGATGCTATGTAACTATAATATGCTTTTGAAGTATGAGTACAATAGACTTACTGTAATATGTTCAGACATGTGAGGGCAATTTGGTAAAAAAAAATTGTAGTATTGTTAACTTATTGCAGTTGTCTCAACCATAGTTAATTAATGGACCCTACCGTGCGAAAATAACAAAAAAGAGTGTGAATTTAACAGATCCCTTTTATTAATTATTCTTTGAAATATCTTGTTGTCAGTTTTAAGGCTGCTGTATAAACCAATACACCCACAATAAGAAAAGACAAGATTCTTCTTTGTACTACTATTCAATTTCTACATTTTCTTTTCATATAATCCCACATTGATTTTTCCTGGATTAGGTAGTTGACTTTATTCTTTTTATAAATCAGTAATTTTATTAAACTATTAATTGATTCTCATTAAAAAATAGTGAGTCAATACCGAATGATATTCAATTTTCAAGATTAAGTGGATAAAATTTTATTTTGATCACATCTTAATCACATAGTATATATATATATATATATATATATATATATATATATATATATATATATATATATATATATAGAAAATGATCCATAGAATATGTTAGCCAGAGGGATTGTTTCAACTAACAATCATCTAGCCGTCCAAAATTAAAGTGAATGGCTGAGATGAGGGCCCAACCGCTACTCCCTCTAGCGGCCAATCAAAACGACCGTGTTTTGACTAGCTGTTATAGGGAGTAGCGGCCAACAAAAAAATTTGGCTTAATTATTGATTATCCTCATACATACTACTTATTAATCAGTAAAATAAAATAATAAAGAATTATAAGTATAATCAGTAATTATCCTTATACTTATTAATAAAATAAGTATGTATAAGGATAATTAATAATTATCGTCTTATGATTTTTAATTATAAATAAAAAATAGTGATTGAATTTATATTATATTCCTATCAAATATATAAACTCAATCACTATTTCCTATTTATAATTAAAAATCATAAGACGATAATCGTGAATTATTCGTATACATACTTATTTTTGTTAATAAGTATAAGGATAAGTATAAAGATAATTACCGATTATCCTTATAATTATCTTTATAATTTTTTATTATTTTATTTTACCGATTAATAAGTAATATGTATAAGGATACTCATTAATAAGTATAAGGATAAGTATAAAGATAATTACTAATTATCCTTATATTTTTTTATTATTTTATTTTACTGATTAATAAGTAGTATGTACGAGTAGCGGCTGGGACCTCATCTCAGTCATTCACTCTAATTTTGAACGGCTGGATGAGCGTTAGTTGAAACAGTCCCTCTGACTAACGTATTCTATGGATCATTTCCAAAATATATATATATATATATATATATATATATATATATATATATATATATATATATACACCCAGGTGGATCAATAACTCTGGGGCGACAAGCATTTGGTGACCAGGGTTGGGACTAGGTAAGATGGCTTCGCCACATCAACGGAGAAATTTAAAAAAAAAAAACTTTAGTCCATTCCATATCACTAGGGGTGAAAATGAGTCGATCTCAGCGAACACTCTAATGCTCAGATTCGACTCGACTCGAAAAAATTGAGCTCGGATTCGATAAGGAATTTCTAATTTTACGCCATATTCGACTTGGATCATTACTCGGACATACTCGCCTCGTAAGTACTCAACTCGTTTACAAAATGAGTTACTCACGAGCCTTCAAATTGAGTTTCGAATATGAACCATTTCGCTTAATACTGAACCATTATATTCTAAATTGATTATTGAACTAATCTTTATATATAAAAGTCTTTTACTTTTATTTATGTAAAGAAATTACAAAGAATGTAATACGAATTGACAATCAATTCACTGATTTATTCAAGTACAAGCTTACACAATTTAATACTACACTTTATAAATTATAAAGATTGATACAAATATCACATATTAAGCTTATTAGTATGGATCAGACCAGTATTCAAATATGATCCATTGAGCAAGTATCGAGTATGGTTCGATAAAAAATGAAATACTCGAACCCTAATTTGAGCGAATACTGGTATACTCGAATTGGACTTGTGTATCATTAAACAAAAAATGAGTATGGATCATATTCGATTCGAATCAACTTTGAATTCGAGCTTTTGATCATATTTTCAATCGATTTCGAGTCGAGTATCGAACTAGTTTGCTCGGCTAACACCCTATATATCACTTCCCTCTCTTTACCAAACTCTTTACAAATATATCACTTCCCTCTCTTTACCAAACTCACTTTACCAGATCTCGAGCTTTCCTACCGCTGCTCCATCTGTGCTTCGCTGCCGCTGTCATTGCTCCCTTCCCCCTCTCTTCTAGCAGCCTTCAAGGTATGCATACCATTACTCTCTCAAACTTAAGAGACGAACTTAGAACATCGGGTGCTACAAATTGTAACATATTCTTCAAGTTCATTTTTTCTTTTACTCCGTTCAAATTTCCAATTTATTTCTTACCTTTCCATAGAGCCAAATCACATCTTTTGAAAAGAAATTTCCCAGGTGAACATGACCTTTAAGCTTTTGTACTGCGAAACCTAAATCTGGGTAGAACAGACTAAATTTCCAAAACTCTAAAAAAATTAGATTTGGAAAATTTAGGTGCTGATAGATTCTTTCCGCTTGTAAATTTTATGTAATTCTTGTTTTTGGTGTAAATTTTGGGCTAATTTTTATTTTTGGTGTAAATTTTGGGCTAATTTTTGTTTTGTAAATTTGACAGTATTCTCTCCATAGTTAGATAGCTAGATGGATGGCTACAAATTCTGCAACAATGAGAAATACAAATTATATATGCAAATTTTTCTTTTAGCTAAATAATTTGTACAATATATGATTATGCAGCATCAAATATCTATCTTGCTTTTTATTGGGTTGAGCTGTGGTGTGTTAATGTTTCCCTTTACAAGGTTACTGGCAATTGGATATCATATATGCAGCAAACACATATGTTCAGGTTCATTTTCACATCAAATAAACTCATATTATGTTCCTTCCTCTGATCTCAATTCTTTATTTTCCCTATGTAATACACAGTTCAATAATTCTTTTCTTTGTTGTGGATTTAATGTAAATCATTCTTGATCTAATGACACCTAATAAGCACTAATACTTTAATAAAGTCAACCTGTTTGTATTGGACACATATAAAGCAAACAAATTTTGTGTCAACCTCTTGTATTGTTCACCCATGAAGGTGCCGAATAACTGTACTTATTCTTCTTCTTATTATTTTTTTCCTAGAATAGTTTATGGAGCTGATTATAAATGTGTGTGGGGGGGGGGCGGTGTATATGTATATATTAGCTTTCTATATTTGGTTGGGCAATATTGCACCATTTCTATGAAATTTACTTGCTAAAAGAGATTTTCCTTCTGATATGAACCTGATTTAGATGTCTATGTTTGATTGTTAAGTATTACAATAGGAGAATTAGTAATTTTCCTTTTATGTTTTCTGGTTGGGAGTTACCAAGATAAAAAGGCTTGATAATGTATATTATAGTTTCTTCATTTTGAATTTTTAGCCTCTCCCTTTAGTGTCCTAATTTTCTTTCATTATGTGTTATTCAGCTAGAATTAGGTGTATTCAATTAAGATTTTTAAAGACTTTTAAAGATTTTAAAAGTTTAGTTGTATTCAATCAAGATATTTAAACAGTTTATAAAAGTTTAGTGGTATTCAATTACAACTTTTTTAATGTCTTTAAAAGTTAGGTGGTATTGAATTAAGATTTTTACAAAGTCTATAAAAGTATTTTGGTATTCAAAAAGTCATAGATTTTAAAGATTTCTATCAAATGATAAACTTTGACAGACTTTAGAAGAAGAATTATAACTATCAACCCATATCCAAAGTCTTACCTCATATCTAAAGATTTCTAAAGACTTTCAAATAAACACAAAGGTGGATAAAACTAGTTATTAATTGGACTTTATCTTTTATTGCGTCAAACTAGTTATTTATTTTATATGGGCTAATAAATATTAATATGTGATGGATAAATAATTTGATAAAATTTGGGCCATAAAAATAATTGGATTTATTGTAATAAGAGAATTAACAAGATATATTAATAAGTAAACAAATAACTAGACCTAATCTGAATTGGTGAGAGAAAAGCGCACTGCTTCAAAGCTTCCAATAGAAAGAGGAAAGCGATTTGTTCAACAAAGATGAGATCATGAAACTCTCATATCAGTTGTTCAGTTGTAAAGATTATGTAAGTATAATATATGAAAATAGAAAATATATGATGTGTATGTGTAATTTTTTTTTTAGTTTTCTGACATTTTAAACGAAGGAAATTACTGTTAATTTTGAGACACTTTAACACTAATTGGCAAAATAATAAACAATATATGATGTGTATGTATATATGATGTATATATATCTTTGCTTAACAATAATAATATGATCCAAATAAAGATATACTATATATCATATATTATGATCATTAACAAGATATACTATATATTATTTTCACTTTAAATGCAGTATATATTATGATCATTGTTAATTTCCTTTTACTAAATTAATAATTAATTGTTAATTTCCTTCGTTTAGAATGTACTATATATATATGATGTGTTTGTAAAAATAATAAATAATATATGATGTGTATGTATATATGATGTATATATATACTGCTTAACAATAATAATATGATCCAAATAAGATATACTATATATCATATATTATAATCATTAAACAATATATACTATATATTATTTTCATTTTAAACAGTATATATTATGATCATTGTTAATTTCCTTTTACCAAATTAATAATTAATTGTTAATTTTCTTCGTTTAAAATGTACTATATATATATATATATGATGTGTTTGCAAAAATAATAAACAATATATGATGTATATGTATGTGGTTTGAATTTTTTGTAGGGTAAAATGCAAATGTGACCACTGAACTTTAGGGGTTTTTGGGTATTGAGCCATTTTCTTTTGGTCAACGCATTTTGAGCCATTTTCTATTAAAAAATTTGGACTTCGAGCCCCTGTTGCCAGATATGCGTTGACTTGCTCATGTGGCGCGTACGTGGCATATCTGACGTGGATTTTTTTATTTTTATTTTACGGCATATGTGACGTGGCAAATATTGAACTTGAACCAAAAACTTTGTTGTTGCTGAGATTCGATCTCCATACCTCCAATTTTAAACTTCAAACCAATTACCACCCGAGCAACATAGGTTAGGTGATTTTTATTCGCAAGTATTATTATTTATAACATCCAGTCCAAATTTCCCCAAATTAAAACAAAACCCATTTAGCAGAGATCTGATAAGAAGATTAATTGCAATGAAAACTATTATTATACCAGTCTAATTTCTCCCAAATTAAACCAACACATATTAAATTTTAAATTTATTTTATTTTATTTAAATTTAATTGATACTATTATTATAATTATATAATATATAATAAAAATTATTAATCATAAAATTTTAAAATTTAATTTACCATTGTATCTTTAATTTTAATTTAAAAAGGAATGGAGTATTAACCATTTTTTTTGTTTAAAATTTTTAGTTATACATTGTATTTAAAAATTAATAAATATTAAATTTTGTTCGAAAAAAACTTAGTATTTGGTGCCATCATCGAAAGTACAATTTACAACCCAATCAAAAGTTCAAAAAACTTTTATGTACAAGAAACCAAAATCTAGTGGAAGCGCTTTATGAAAAGGGAAGAATCCATGTTTGAACACCAAATTTTAGTATCGGACCCTCAAAAATCTGAATTTCCAATCAATACTAGATACTTATTTGTATGAAATCAACGCTATAAGTCCCATTTTCCATTCCACTCAATTTGAATTTCAAAGCAAGAGCTAGAATCGGTGGAATACATCTATGCTAACACTTAGGTATGTGAAGAAGACCAGGTCTTTATTATTCCCAATCCCATCATTCTTCAATTTGTTCAATTACAACTCCAAGGTACAATTCATTCCTTGTTTCGCCTTTGATTTCACCAGAAATTGTTCGCCAATTGCAAGCAAAAGATGTGGTTTTGAATTTTAGGGAGTGGTTTAAGTCTAGGCATAATAATATTAATCCATTGTTGGAGACAATTTTTGAAATTTTGAGATATAGTGAAGGAATGGAAGATTAGGGTTCTCGGACCGAAGCGGATTTAGCGCTTTCGAAACTGAATCTCCGGCTGAATGAGAGGCTTGTGTTGGATGTGTTGAATTATGGTAAGGATGTTCTTTCATGTTTGAAGTTTTTTAATTTAGGGGAAATTGGACTGGATGTTATAAATAATAATACTTGCGAATAAAAATCACTTAACCTGTGTTGCTCGGGTGGTAATTGGTTTGAAGTTTCAAGTTGGAGGTCTGGAGATCGAATGTCAGCAGCAATAAAGTAAATTTTTTGGTTCAAGTCCAATATTTGTCACGTCACATATGCCACATGTAAAATAAAAATAAAAAAATTCACGTCAGATATGCCACGTAGGCGCTACGTGAGCAAGTCAACGCATATCTGGCAACAGGGGCTCGAAGTCCAAATTTTTAATAAAAAAGGGCTCAAAATGCGTTGACCAAAAGAAAAGGGCTCAATACCCAAAAATCCCTAAAGTTCAGTGGTCACATTTGTATTTTCCCCATTTTTTGTATGATGTTCTGTAATATGTAGGATGTATGTATTTTTCTCATTGTGTTTAGACTAGTAAACTACTAAAGGAAATACTAAGATAGATGTGTATATATGACATAGTAATTACAAATGAGAGATTCTCAATAAGGAAATAACAAAGGAAAGGGAAAAAATGTTGGAACTTATAATTCGTGGACATTAGAAGAGAGCAATGAGTTGCTACAACTCATGGTTGATGCTGCAGTTCGTGGATGGCGTGATAGTAATGGAATGCTAAGTAAGCAAACAGTTTAGAAAAAAGTTACTGTTTGCTTACTCACAGTACCTAAGTCGATTGAAATGAAAAAGTGAGCATAAAGTATATGTAGCTCAATGAAAAGTGAGCTTAATTTTTGTATTGCGTCTGTAGTTTCTAAAGTTTTATTGGTATCCAAGTATCTAAATGTATCATAAAATGAGTAGAATAATATGAACGCTTTCAACATATATAAAATCTCATGCCACAATAATACAAAGAGATTTACTCTAGTTCATGAAAAAAGAGGGAGAGGTTGTATACATGAGCTAATTAACAATTAATATAAGTTGCAAGATATATTAAAAGTATACAAAAGTCTATCACAATCTTGATACAAAGTTTATAAAAGTATGTTACTTATTTTATGGAGTCTATAAAAGTCATTTTAAAAAAGTCTTTAAAGTCTTTAAAAGTCATTAAAATCCCACAAATTCTACAAAAGTCTGGCACTTAAAAAAAGTCTTTAAAATTCTTAATTGAATACACCCCCTAAGTAATCCCACACTGCATAAAGAAAGGGGTGGAAAATATTTCCTAAAGTTTTAGATCTATAGATTTGGCTAGACCATGACCTGATTTACTTGGGTTTCAGGTCATCAATTATTAATTATATTTTTCTTTTGATATCTATTTCTATGGTGTTAAAAGATGTCATCTTCGTCTATTAATTATACTTAATATTGGGCTTTCGTGTACCTTTTTGGACTTGAAATTCTATCTTTTCTTGATAAGTTTCTGGGGCATGTGAGTACTAAGTCTTGTATTGTCATTTTTGTAGAAAGATAAAATGGACGAATTTGATATAAGGATTTAAAACAAGCAATGTCATTGTGGACAATTGGCGATTTGTAAAATTACCCGCTCCAATAAGAATGGAAATAACCCGAATAGAAAATACGGTTTCTTGGGATGGTGGAAGGCTATAAATGAAGAAAAACCCTCATCAACTTTTGAAACGCAGCTGCCAAATAATTCCATTATGCATGATCCTACTATAATTGAAATGAGACATAAAATTAAATTATTGAAAAAATTAGTTTTTGTAATACTTATTCTTTGTTTGTTTGTTATTATGAAAAACTAATTGTGTTTTGTAAGAAGTTGTAATGGAGGAGAAATTGTGAAGGAAATTATAATGTATAATGGCACGCTTTCTATTAGACAAGAGTTCAAAACTCAGAAGGTTTCCACTTGTGTGTATATGTATACATGAGAAAATGTTGTTCTATAAATTATGTTATATACTAGTTAAGCATCACCACCATTATATGCAACACTGAAATACTTAAAAACAACACGCTGATTTACTCAGTTAACACAGTTGCAAAATTAGTCCATATATCTAACTCACTAAATTCTCTCTCGCACTAACGTGATAACCACCGCTTGATCCTCTACGTCCTCGCTTTTTTGTCGTTTGCTTTCATTTCTGTTACATCCTTCACTCACTTCACTACCTCTCTTTTCTACTACACTATATTTCACACACAAATGGCTTCACTTCACATACGATCCTTCAAAACACTTGTAAATACTGGCAAAAACACTTATAAAAACATACGATGTAACAACCCGATATTTTCTATATATATAAATTAGAAATTTTGCGTATAATTTTTTTATTATTATTTTAAAGATGAGGATTTGTACAAAATAATGTATGTATGTAATTATGTAATAAATAAAAATATATTTATTACATGAATGTTTACAAATAATTTTATTTTAGAATTATTGACTATTATAAAGTTTATTCTTATAATAATTAATTTTATAGCGAAATGTTTTTATTAATTATTTTCTATGAAAATATAGTTATATATTATTTAAATAATATATGAAATGATTTTAAATTATTATAATAATTGTTTATTTTATTATATGAATTTATGCAAGATTAATTAAGTTAATTATTTTAACTTAATTAATAATGTTATATATGAAGAATAAATCGGATATGGAATCCAAACCCTAATTTTGGATTTTTATTAATGAATAAGAATAATAATATAATAATATTATATTTTGATATTTCAGTGCTATAAATATGTACTGTATATGAGTGGCCGGATAATGGTGGCTCAATTATGTTGTGTCATGACCAAATCCTAGCATTAATTTGTTTCACCCTATTGAGAAATTCAAATGGAAAATTCGAGACTGTTATATAACCGTGTTATGCGATTTATGTGTGTATTATATAATTCTATGATTAATTAGGTAAACCCTAATTAATAGTTTGAAATATTAAATTTCTAGAAATCCTAATATTTATATTAGAAACCATAATATTTTAATTATAATTAAACCCTATCTGATTTGAAACCCTAATTCGAAGGTCATATACGACTCTATGAATTTGTTAAGTCGTTATGTAATTGTGATAATGTGATTAACGATCGGAGTTATAGATATTAACTCAAATTAGGGAAACCCTAATTTTTTGAAAACCCTAATTAACATTTTGGGATACTAAAATTAGGAAACCCTAATTAGCTAGAAACCCTAATTTGTAAATTAGTAACCCTAATTTGTTAAATTGGTAACTCTAATTGTTATGAAATCTAAATGCTATTTAGTGGACATTAAAATCCTAATGTTCATGTATAATGTAATTAGAAAATTAAACGATTAAGAAACCCTAATTTGCAAAAATTAGAAACTAATATTATTTTTATTTTTGTGCAAAGCCTAATTAGTAATTTTAAAAACCTAATTACTAATTATAAACCCTAATTGTTTAATGATCAAGGTTAATTATAATTAGTAAATTTTAAACACAAATGTTCAAGTAATCGAATTAGAAAACTAATTATATTTAGTAAACTCTAATTTATATTTTTGGAAACTAAATTGTTATTTATTTTTAAATCCTGATTTTGGAAATCCTAGAATTTTGCTTTTAAAACTTAAAATGGTTCAAACCCTAACCCAAACCCTAAACCCAAAGGGTTATGGCAAATGATAAAATGGCCATTAAAATCACAAGCAAAAAGACTATATTGCCCTTGCATTATTAAAGCTAAAGACTTAGATTTTGACATAGGAAGAGTTGTTGGCCAACCCTATACAAACCCATGTGACAAATCTCAAAAAAATTAACATATATCAGCCATTATATCATACAAGTTCATTGCATCCAACATCTATATAAGGTCAAGGAGAGAGAAAATGTCATTTGTTAACTCATTTTGCTCAAACCCTCAACCAAACTCTCTCTCACTAAAAACCCACGAAAATATTAAGGTATATCAGTCCCTTAGACAAGCCCCACGAATTCCATAACAGATCTAGAAGCCCAGAATCATGAATCAAAGCATAAAGGTATAAACCCTAGAATTTAAAATTTTTATGATCTGATGTTAGATCTTGTTGTTTGTTGTTTAATGTTGTGTAATAAGATGTTATTTAGTGATCTGGGTTGTTAGATCCCAGATCCATAACATTAAAGTGCTCAAAATTGAAGATTTTCAAAATCTAGAAAACTGAGAAATATGGTCTGACAACCTAATGTCAGGTCCCATAGATCTCAGTATATTTTGTGTTTTTGTTGTTTTAATATTTGATCTTGTAGTATGACATGAGATCTTTATTCTAGAACTTGAATAAAAGTCAGAACATTAACTGATTGTAAGTTATTCAAGGTCAAAGTGTGTTGACCAACCATAACTGGACAAGTTCTGGGTAACCCAGAACGTGCCCAGAAATCTCTGACAGGCTTTTCAAGAGCTTGGATCTGGCTGTGATTTGATGTTATGTTATAGTTCATGCATCTAAGTTGTAGTACGTTTGTTAGACTTCATTCTTGTGCCTTAATATCACTTAAACATTAAACAGGTGAAGCATAGTCGACGGTCAAACCAAGCTAGACGAGCATGAAAGCTGTTTTCTAGGTAACCCAGAAAACGCTTGAACATGTCGTCTGACATGGGTTGACCGACACAGATCTGCTAACTCAGTGGTTGTTATGTTGCTTTTATGTCTTGGATCTCTACCCTTGCATGTTTTCTACACACTGCAAAGATTAGATCACAAAAATAATACACTGATTTCAAGTAGTGGAAGCCCAAAGTAGGCTAGTCGTATTGTTCTTCATTTCTGGGCAACCCAGAAATGAAGAACATCTCTGACAGCCACTTTGAAGGCTTAGATCTCTTTCGTGTTATGTTGTATGATCATGTTTGTTCTTGGATCTTGTAGTCTGACACTATTTACATGATCTGCTCAACAGATAGCCTAGAAACATTACAGATTAAGAATTAAAGGTGGTCAAACTAGCTATCTCGTACATTGCTATGAATGTTCTTGAGGGCTCAAGAACACCTAAGGCGACGCTTTCTGTCGCTAAAGGTTATAGCGACAAATATTTTAATTTTATTTAATTTATTTTCGAAAAATCATTTAAAAATAAAAATTAATTATTAAAAATACAAAAAAATTATTAAAAATTATTTTAAAATTCGAAAATCAGTTTTTAATTATTTTGAATATATTTCACAAATATTTAATATTTTTAAAATATTAAAAGTATTTAATTTATTTAATTATAATATTAAAAAATTATTTAAAATGATTTTTATACATTAAAAATTATTTAAAATTATATTATGGTATAAGAAAATAATTTAAGTTATTTTTGATAACTTTTAATATTTTGTGATGAATTTCATTAATTAATTAATATTAATGATAATTAAGTTATTTATTAAATATATTAAATAAATTAGTTTAACAATGATTTTAATATTTGGAAAATCATTTTAAATGAAAATAAATAGTTTAAAAATATTTTAAGTTATAAAATATAACTTTCAATATTTAAAGGTAAATTTCATTAATTATTTACTATTAATGATATTAGAATTATTTAATAATAATATTAAATAAATTAGTTTAAAAAGGATTTTATTATTATAAAATCATTTAAAATGAAAATAAAGTGTTTATAGATATTTTAAGTTATAAAATATAACTTTAATATTTAAAGGATAATTTCATTAATAATTTAATATTAATGATAATTAATTTATTATAAATGATATTAGAATTATTTAATAATTATATTAAATAAAGAGTTTTAAAATGGTTTTATTTATTTAAAAATTATTTAAAAATGATATAAATGAATTAAAAATATTTTAAGTTATGATTAAGGACTTTTAATATTTTGATAAGTAATACATTAATACTTTAATATTAATGATAATTATTTAAAAATAATTTTAATTCTTTAAAAATCATTTAAAGGTAATATTAATACTTTAAAAGTATTTTGAGTTATTATAAATAACTTCAACATTTTGGCAATGGTTTCATTAATAGTTTAATATTAATTAAATATTAATGATAATAGAATTGTTTAATATTTAAATCATTTAATAATGATTTCGGTGTTTGAAAATTCATGATTAATTATAATAAATGTTTAAAATTATTATAAGTCATTTAAAAATAATATGATTGATACTTACAGATATTGAACTACAAGATAGAGTCTTAGACTCGATAATTACCCGATAAAGCAGTCGGTACACCGACATGTTTCAGAAATTGATCTGGTCTTAGATAATTTAATGAGATATGTGTTTATTTGTGATTCAATGGTTATTAAACATATGTGACAATGTAATTAGGTTATGTGTTGACTGCAATAAGCAGTGTTATGTGTTATAGTATGTTATTCTAATCGATCAAATGATCTTATTACTGATAGGTGTTAAATAAAGATAGAACTAAGTTACTTAATCGTAGTTAGCCAAGATCGTGCAAGTATCTTACCTTTGCATTTCCTTTATGCAATGGATATGAGTAAGAAGTTTCAGAATTATATTATTATTATGCTATATTATTAAACCTATTGTGATATATTCTATATCTGATCATTATTTATCAACATGTTAGTATATGGTAATTCAGATATATATTATGTTCGTTAATTTCTATATATGGTTATACAAGTGTCCCCACTTGGATAATCATTGTATTTAATCACATGTTGATATATATATATATATATATATATATATATATATATATATATATAGCCGTCTAAGCTATTTGATCAGCTAGACACAAATTTCAAAATATCGTTGAATATGATAAAAATATTTTTGTATCCAATCAAATCGTTTTGGTTCGGATTCCAGTCTAAGTATGAACATCATGTAGGGTTTCGACACAGAAACGCACAGCGGAAATAAAATTTTAAAGCAATTTCTGAAACCCTAAACAGGATCCATGCGAAAAATAGTTAATTCAGTGGTTAGAAATTATACCGATTAAGAAAGCGATTAAACGATGCGGTCAATCTCCAACGCAATTCGAACGAATCATGCGTCTCTACTGTATCCACATCGAACGCCTCCACGAATCGTCTTACGATCTGCAGAAGAAAGAATCGCGGTACTAGCCACCAAGGATGAGGATTTTTACGAAACTGTTTTCTCTCGTCTCTCTCTAAGAGCGGCTAGGGTTTTTTTTTTTTGATTAACTTTCCAAAGACGCTGATATATCATATATATAGCAATAAATCGGAATTAATCAAAAACCCTAATCTAATTAAAATAAAATCCGAATTTATATATATATATATATATATATATATATATTATATCTTAATTAAGTCTTACTTAATTAATATATATACATAAAAGCATCCTTTTAATTTAAATTGTGATTTAAATACTATCAATCATATTGATATATTTAAATCCTTACAATTCAAATTAATTCCCTTTTAATAACGTTCTTTGTGTGTGACCTATAGGTTATTATTACGTTGGCAATAATTTTAAAATCATATTATAAAATTATAAACAAAGAGAAAGCGACATCTAGTAATGCATCACTACTACCCAAGTAATAATAAGATCGATGATTCGATGCAACCTTTTAAGTGACCAATATTTCAATGTAATTTAATCCTTTTAACCTTAATATCCTAGATTAAACTCGAAATCATGGGAATGTGTCATACTCTTCATAATTTAATCTGAAGTTTTCTTGATCAATGAGTAGACTATATGAAACAAATCAATATTTGAGCATGGCTATGCATTTCATAGTCCTACTCAATCAAGAGGCCTATGGATATCACCCTAATATATAGATGGTTAAATTCCATCTAGATCACTCATATTCCTCACACGATTTATGATGAACTCAATAATCACCTTTATAGTCCAATTCTATTAAAGGTGACATTTGATGATATCAAAGTACATAAATTTCGTGGTAGTAATATAAATTTTCGTGCCTGGAGGACCATTACATCATTATCACTATGAGAATTGCTAATGACACTTCGCATAATGCTCCATATAGAATTCTCATGGTGGTCCATCAAAGACATCGTTTTCAACATGTACCTATGCATCGACTTAATATCTCATATATTTATGACCAATGAGATTTGGTCATCAACAATCCACATACTAGTCCGAATGCATCATTGTTGTCCCATCAACAATAATACTCGACTAGGACATTTAAGAACAATGATACTAATTGTAATTATATAATCTATGTTCCAAAAAAAATGGGGCTTCAAAGAATAACCGATTTTTTTGTTGCTAAAGGTACCAAATTTCGTTGCTAAAGGGTTTTGGCAACGACTTTATTGTCGTTAAGTCTTTTCGTTCAAGAATGAAGCGTTGCTAATTGTTCTCGCAGAATCGAACGATTTTTTTCGCCGCTAAAAGTAATATATTTTGCAACGCAATTTGGCTTTCGTACAGAGATATCGATCCTTTAGCAACAAAATGTATTGTTACAGAATAATTAAAATTTCGTTACTAAAAACCCCATTTCGTTACAAAAGCTTTCTAATTGGCAACGAAATGAACTCTTTTTTTTTTGCAACGACCATGCATTTTCGTTGCAATTGACACCATTTTGCAACGACATTTTTCGTTGTAGTAAATTATGAAAATTGTTGCCTAAGCTTACTTTTTAGTTGCGAATGTAAACTTTTTAGCAACGATTTTTTCGCTTGTGATTATATTATTTGGCAACGACATTATCTTTGAATCAAAGAATTAAATTGTTAGTTCTTTGGTTATTTTTCAATAACAACGAAAGTCGTCGATTAGCAACGACATTATATGTTGTCGTTTCTTTATATGTGCAACAAAATTGATATGATTTGCAACAATAAAAAATGTTACCTTTTATTTTAGTATTATCAACAATATCCTCTCCGTTGTTATTAGGTAATTTTTCGTTGCCAAATATTATATTTTTAATGCCATTAGGAACAAAAATTTATTGCTAAATGTATAAAAAATTGTTGCTATATTAAAACTTGTTCAATGCTTTGGTAACGAATTATATTGTTGCCAAATTAAAATTTGACATTCTTTTTGTGTACCTGACTGGCTCAATGTCCCCATAGCAAATAATGACAAAAATACAAAAAACAAAAATATTATTAACTTAATAAATCATATACTACATAATCATTCATTACCTTTACAATTAACCATCTAAAGCTACCACAGTTCTTCAATCAAAGTATATAATTTACATATATAAAGAGAGTACACTTCATAATTTCGTCCCTTATCTTCCGTAAACGTAGCACGAAAATTTGATACCCAGTATTGTAAGGCAGGTCGTAGAAGCAATCTTTCTGTACATATTTAAAAATAATAAGAAGTCAAGAAAATGAAGCAAATAGATCACCAGAGGCACTTAATGCTAAAATCAATACACAAAGACAATAGAGTTGTTACGTGGTACTAATGTACACCGTATTGCTCATAAGCAAAAAAAGAAAAATAGGTAATCACAATATCTTTTGCTACAAATCCAAATAAAAAAGAACCTTCAAAGTCATGACTATATGATTGCTCACACAAGAAAAAATTGGAATCTTAATCGGCCATTTCATGAATTAATTTCAGTAAGCATAGTGCTAAACATATTTTCTGTTACAAGACTTGTAGATTATTATTATATGTTGACCTCAAGTTAGAATTCAGTCACATTCAACAACCATAAGCATCACACAATCTTAAATTCCATCACACAATCTTAAAAAACAATGTTTAGATTTCTATATAGAAAGGACAACAATTATGGAAAAGTTAGGCTATTAGTGTATTATATATATATTTTTTGTATTCTCAACCATAAACCTAAGAACTGGCCAAAATATTAAAAGATAAAAAGAAAAAAACCAGAGCTACAAAATGTTGTTTAAAGTCTCTTAACAAGGTTATTCAATAATTCTAAAGTTAAGTAACTTTAGATTCCCTCATAGATAATGATTAGAAAGTTTTATGTTTGGTAATTAGTTGGTAATAATTTGCCTATATGTATAATGCTCCCTCTCCAATGCTTACATATTTAATATAGGCTTCCCACGAGTTCAAGTGAGTCTATTAGTGTCTGACATAAAAATAGTTTCTTAATAGAAGTGATCCCTCTGTCTATCCACTCCAGGAGAAAGTAAGATTAGGCAAAGATAATATCAGTAAACACCTTTATTCAGATAGAAGAATCTTTTGGCAAGCATTTTCAATGTAGATATGATAAAATAAACTTATTTGCAAACATGAGTTCCAGCAGTGACCATCTCAGCATCATTTAGTGGCATCCTTGTCCGATCTGCAGTGTTTATAAGACAAGTTATTAATAAAAGAGGTCACCAAAGTGAGAATAATCAACACAACAACATACTTATATAGTAAAGATTGCTATATAACAGACAAGTGCACCATGTTCCATGTGAAGAAAATTGAGAATGCAAACTCCACCACATTAGAATATGTAGGAATTTCAATAGCTCCATTTTGATATAATCCTAACCAGCAAAAGTTGGAAGCAACATAAAACTATGGTAGGAGTTACATTAATAAACTTTACAAGGGAAGAAGATATAGATGTAGGTTTCAAGAGCAGCCTTCAAAAAAGGTAAAGAAACAAAAACTATATAAAATTGGAAAAATAACTGACCACTTCAATTAGGTATAGCACAACAATTAAAGGTCTATAAAAATAATCTCATTATCAAAAGGAGATTTAGATTGAAGAGTACTAAGTTTCAAATTTTAGAAGTGCAAAAAAATGAAGTCCATATAAGCACCTATTTCTCTGTTGTTCATCTTTGTAATCCACTCGCGGATAACATCCTGCAATGTCCTCCCCATCTGCCTGATACACCTTTCTGTGATCTACAATACATGCAAAATGTGAGTTCTCGTGGATGGTTAAATATATCAGATCCAAAGCCTGGTCACATTTGTCAAACTAGAAATTTAGGCAAATTTAGAGAAAAGCAATGATATATGAGAAAAACAACGATATATGAGGAAAATCTGTCAAGGCTAGTAGCAAAGACTTAGTCTCTGAAAATATTGGAGCATATTTACACACGTTACATCTTTTTTTTTCTATTTGTGGATAATTTATTTAACTATAATACAAAAAGAGTACAAACAACAGGAGGAAGATATTGGGGCATTCCAGATGTGGTAAGAGAAATAGACCTTTTGTATGGCAGGAACCATAGGGCTAAAATAGTGTGGATGGAGGGGAAAATGAAGCCTTGTGCCACTCCAACAAGCAACCAAGCTACCACTAATAGTGTCACTTGATTTGGGTTCAGTGGTACTAAAGCACAAGTTAGAGACCATAACATGAATGAGAGGAGGAGAACACACCTTCCCCTATTTTCTGAGCTGCCCATCCACCAGGCACTTAGGAACAAGCATACCCATAATAGAATGTCGAGAGTATTACCCCTTTGCTCGACTAATTTACTCATGCTGCGTTAGCAGCAGCAGAATATGCAATCGAGTAGCCTACACGTTCGTTATAGCATACACAAGTGCATTCCCCATCTTTTATTATATTAGGTTGTGAATGAAAATCCCATATCAAAATATCCCTTTGAAACTACTTAATTTGTTTGAGCCCACTATTCATCTCCCTTTACTGATTTCCAATCATCTAAAGTAGTAAATTCAACTCAAAGCTGATGATAAAAAGGGCAAACTTAAATAATATATGTGTTCACTATGTACTAATTACTGGTAGCAGTGGTTTTGAAGTGGATATAATTAACTCAAAGTTGATAAGAGAAGCAGAAGGAGAAATAACTTTGGAAATAAGTCAAACTGAATAGAAATGAAACCAATTATTGTACTTTCTTATTCCAAATGTAAATTTCAAACTCCAATTAATACTAGCAACCCTGAAAACAACAAAGTCCTATTTGCATCAACATTCAATTTTACAACATTTACTTCGTTCTTCAATTCCTTTTGTTTCATGCAGGGCTACCAGAGAACGCTGTCAGACTTGCAATTTGTGAACCGGGAACTATCGTTCCGCATTCTAAATCGTGGTACAGGAACGTAAATACCTTTTGTATTTCACCAAGATGTAACGTTCCCCTTATCCGATTTCATTCCGCATATGCAGTGCAGTTATGTGGGTGTTTTTGTGTTTGAGAAAAAAGAGAAGGTCTGGGGTGAGGGAGATGTTATAGAATCTAAACAACATTTCAAGGGGCATTGAAACATGTTAGAGAAAGTGCAGCTTACATTCAAGTTTTCCACATCAGAATTTGCAGGATAAGATGAGAAAAAAGTTCAAAAAGTAAATGATCCAAAATAGATAGCAAAAAAACATACCAATTGTAGGAATGGTGGTAACAATCTCTCCCAGTTTAAGCTTGTACAATATGGTGGTCTTACCAGCAGCATCAAGACCCCCCATAAGTATACACATCTCCTTCGCAAACAACCGATTAAAGAGCTTGGTAAAAGACAAACCCATCTTTCAAGTCTGTTGAGCCAGTAATACAAGTCAATTCCCAAAGGCCATAATATAGAATTATTATTTCTTGTATTAATTGAGTTAAATTTTCCTTAATTAAAAAATGAAATGCAAAAACTGGAAGAACCTACGCAATGTTATGAAAAAGTACTCTAGAACTTACAAAAAAAACATTGGATCAAGTTTTCAGCCGTAATTTTGGTCCCCACAAACCAAAATTCATGGAGAAAAACCCTTACCTCTTGAACTATACTGCTTCGAAAGCCAAGATCTGGCCCATTCCGCCGAAGTCGTCGTTGAGACTCGCCACCGAAATTCGGCCCGAGACCTTCTATTCCACCATAGAGACTACCATTTCCCCGGGTGATTACTGCTTGTGTCATCAATTTAGGGTGTCAAGGCTATCTTGTGTATCTTGATTGGGAGAATATGTGGTTTTAATTTTGTTTCTTTTTTAAGATTTGGATAGGTAATGGTGGTATTGATGGTGGCGGCTTATAGTACTAATGGCTAAAGTTAGGGTTCTTATTTTCATTGTTGGTATTATTCATGGTTGAAGAAAAGATTGTTTTGGGTTGATTTTTGTTTATTTTAATTTAAGTTTACATGCAATGTTATTTATTAATCTTTCACCCTTTCGATTAATAAATGATTTAAAATAAGTCGAATGATTGAAAATTAATTTTTAAAACATATATAAGCACCGGATGCCACTTGTTTATGTCCCATCATTAATTTATGACATGGCAACTCAATTGTTGAAGTGGAAAAAATTAATACATTAATTACTTGATTGAAAAATTTAAGTCAACAAAAATTAATAATTTAAGGTAGTAATTAATTTATATTTAAGACAATTTTTTTATATCTTATTTGAATACCGAATAACAAAATTTTAATAACCAAACTCGAACCCAAAAATCGAATATTAAAACAGATATAATTGAAATATTAAAAATAACCGAATAACTAAAATATTTATGTTTAAAAAATTTGAAAAAATTTGGCTCGATTATTCGGTTTAATTCGATTTTTGCTCAATCCTACTAAGAAAGAGAAGAGAAACCCAATAGGTAAAGAAGAAAGCTCGCCCGTCTCTCTAATTTCAACATCCACATGTCATTATCTTCTTCTTTTTTCTCTTTTTTATGTCCTGATCAATGTATGAAATTTAAAAAATTTAATGTAGTGTAAAGTTATTTACTTTTAGTTCATAAAACATAATAAGTTTTTCTTCATCTTTTATGTTTTCTCTTAGAACTGATAGTATTATAATTTAATTTTATAATATATTTGGAAAAAAATAAAATGAGAACAAGGAATAGGTAAGG
The DNA here is from genome assembly GCA_020205605.1 of Panax ginseng. NCBI lineage: Eukaryota > Viridiplantae > Streptophyta > Magnoliopsida > Apiales > Araliaceae > Panax > Panax ginseng. The sequence continues at coordinate 129,343,777 of CM035136.1, read as the reverse complement.
GTATACTAGATACCACGGTATACCATTATTATTCTTCTATTTATAATAGTGAGGACTACTAAACAACTCTCTCTAGAACCTTCATTCCATACCCCACTGCACTCGCAATATCCTCGCCTCCCGAAGAAAAAAAATGGAACAAAAGGAAAAGGGTGAGCTCAACTAGCCCAAGAAAAGAATATTATGACTAAGATAATATACAACAAATTATCATTAGTCTTCAACAGGAAAAAATCTAATAGAATACAATAGACAACAAGTTTTAAATCAATATTCGCAATGAAATAATAATTCATTAGAAGAGTTAAGTAGAGAATGCAAACTACTATCTTCTATGTATGAAATTAAAAATTCATCGCTCATCTTTTATCCTTGTAACATCAATCAATATATATACGGAATCAAATATTCATCTTTTACTACAGGCCAAAGATATTCATCGATTAATCATGTTCATCTAAACACTGCTCATCTTTGCACTACTGGACCAAAGATATTCATCGAAATCATTCATCTTTGCACTCACAGTGCCAAAGATATTCAATTATATCATCATTTAAGACCGAGGATGATGAAAAATATTTTAAAAAAACGAATCCAAAGGAAACAAAATGACAAGGATTACGGATTAAGGATTCGTACTTTGTTTTATCCATGTCCAAAAATACCTCAAAAATAATCATAGTGGTGTAAAATTCAAGAATGATCAAAACATGGATACAATCAAAGCTAGTATCCACAATAGATATTTTAGACGAAAAGGGAAAATTTTCATTTTTCGATGAATAGTGTCGTATTCGTGAATAGTGTCGATATCGTGAATAAAGGCTTGGTATTCGTGAATAAGAATCTCAGACACCAAAAGTTTCAAATTTGATAAAACTTTAGATCAATATTTCAAAGATAATGATATTGAAGAAATAATATCATTACAAAAAAAAATAATATCCTTTACCTCGGAAAGACAGTACTTCTAACTGGAATACTGGATATAAGCTATAACTTGAACTTGCACCGTATAGCAATACTCAAAGTATACTCAAAATACTCACAAGAATACGCCGATAATATAGAGAGAAAAATTTCAATTTCGTGTGATTTTCAATTCTAACCCAAGCACCTTATGTATAGAAAATGCTTAGAACACTGAAAATGTAAAATTTAATAAAATATTAATATATATTTATTAAATTCCTACGCACCCAAAATTTGATTCAAACCATCAGCCACCAAGAGTGACTCACCTTGCCTAACTCAAAAAAAAACGTTTTTCTTATTAAAAATATTTAAAACTTCAAAAATTAATTATTTCAGAGCTTCATAACTTTAATAATTCACAATAAATAGCCCTTTTGTCAGAAAATTCGAATCTTGCGAGTTTTTATAGAAAATTCAATTCTCTACAACTTTACAGAAGAAAGTTTTTCCAAATTCCAAATAGAAATTGACCGAAATCCATAAACGGCCGATTTTACAGGCTATAATCAAATTTCAGTCAAGAAATGGGGTCCACCGACATGTTTAACATGTTTTAAACATTTATTGCAACAAAAATACTCTTTATCCTCGTATACTCATATATCACACATTCATTGTAAAAATATCACCATTATTATATTATTAAAAATATAATAATATATTTAAATGAATTATTTTATCAGAAAAATATAAAATTTTAATTTTCAACAATTGTCACATTAAAAAATTTCTCCATCTATATCCACATAAAATCAATATTTTTCTCATCATATAAATTAATAATTAATTATTCACGAATAATATTACGTAATCACATATTGACAACCAGTGCAGCTCGTGGAAGAGGGGGCTTTCCAATAAGAATTTCTCCTTCTTGGTGGCGCAATTAGGTGACCAAACCTCTCCTTAGATGTAACTTTCTAGACATTTCCAATAATGTTATCCAATAATATTATTCAGATAATATGAATTATTGCTTCGATAATGAAAAATACCGTGTAGTGACAATTATCAAAACAATAATAATATAAAATATCAACACAAAGAATTATTGAATCAATAAAATAAAATAATTGAATAATAATTCTTCGTAACAATTATTGAGTAGTGCCTTCTTACGTAAGAATCAATAATTGGTGCAATACTGCAGTGTCTTCTTGTGTAACAACGCGTAGACATCGTGTTTTAACCATCGTGTATTCCAACAAAATAAATTCTGTAATAACTCACGCCAAGTTATTTTTAAACAACTTATATTTGTCGCTTTCTTCCTCCAATCGCTTTCAAGTTATGGGGCCCATACATGGTCGCTGTCCGTCATGCATTTAATATTCCCCTTGCGAGACTTAATATTCCACGACCAAACGAATATTCCCCGACAATAATGAATATTTTATAATCATTTGCTTATTTTAAAATACTTGCGTATTTTACCCATAACTATCCACATTAATCAAATCAACCCTTACTATTTCAAAATAATAATTAGAGGAAATTAAATTTCATTTATTAATTATTTGGGGTCTTACAACCTCCCCTCCTTATAAAATTTCGTCCTCGAAATTGGCGTACGATACTGGTGTGTTTCAAAAGATGGGGATACCTCGCTTTCATTTCGCTTTCCAACTCCCGTGTCATTTCTCTATAAAGATGATTCCCTCACAAAACTTTAACTTATGGTATGACCTTTGTGCGTAGGACATGCTCCTTCCTATCCAAGATCTTGACAGGTACCTCTTCGTACGTTAAGTCTTCGGCTATCTCGTCCTGCTTCTAACTCTATAACGTGGTTCGTGTCTTTCACATATTTACGAAATATGAGATATGTGAAACACATTATGAACACGAGACATACTCGGAGGTAACGCGAGTCTATAGGCTACATTTCCTACTCGATCAAGAATTTGAAATGGACCAATAAATCGTGGATTGAGCTTTCCTCTCTTCCCAAATCTTGTAACTCCTTCCATGGAGCAACTTCTCGCACAATACATGATCCCCTATACTAAATTCCACGTCATTTCGATGAAGATCCGCATAACTCTTTTGTCGATCTTGTGAAGTTTGTATACGTTGTCGAATCATTTGGATCTTTTCGGTAGTCATACGTACTAACTCGGGTCCCAACAATGTTGCTTCACCCACCTCATCCCAACATATTGGAGAGCGACACTTTCGTCCATATAATGCTTCAAATGGAGCCACACCTATACTTGCCTGATAACTGTTGTTGTACGAGAATTCCACCAATGGTAAATACTTATCCCAACTGCCCTTGAAATCTAGGACATAGAGTCTTAATAAATCTTCAAGAGTTTGAATAGTCCTCTCTGATTGTCCGTCTGCTTTGAGGATGGTATGTCAATCCCAATCGTAAATCTGTTGCGCTCCATAGCTTTTTTGCAAGCTAACCCAAAATCTTGAAGTGAATCTTGGGTCACGATCCAAAACTATGGATACCGGAATGCTATGCAACCTCACAATCTCATTTACATATATACTAAAGCAAGACGCTTCAAGGAATAAGTCTCCGTATCGGCAAAGAAATGAGCGGACTTGGTTAATCTATCAACAATAACCTAAATGGCATTGATGCCTTGAGAAACCGTAGGAAGACCCGTAACGAAATCCATGGTAATGTGTTCCCACTTCCATTTCGGAATCTCAAGTGGTTGCAACGGACCCTTAGGTACTAGATGTTCCGCCTTTACACGTTGATAAGTTAAACACATCGAGATAAACTTTGCAATCTCTCTCTTCATATTGTTCCACCAAAATATATGTCGAAGATCACGATACATTTTGGTACTTCCAGGATGGATTGCAAATGATGTATTCTGTGCCTCCATCATAATCTTGTACTTCAAATCAGAGTCATTAGGAACACAAAGTCTGGAGTGGACTCGAAGTATTCCTTCTTCATCAATTCTCGCTTCCTAATAACACCTTCTTGTACTTTCTTCTTCATACGCATCGACTCGCCCAAAAGCGGGCTTGAGCAACCTTAACTTTTTCTATTAAAGTTGGCTCTATCGCGATACTTGACATCATCGCACTCATTCCCGCGTGATATGATCTTCTACTCAACGCCATCGCCTACCATGTTCGCTTTTCAGGATGGTATTGAATAGTGTGGTCGTAATCTTTCAACAACAACTCAAGCCAACGTCGTTAACGCATGTTGAGTTCCTTTTAAGCGTGAAGAAATATTTAATGCTTTTATGATCTCAATATATCTCCACTTTCTCCCCATATAGATAGTGCCTCCGGATCTTTAAAGACAAAACGATCATTATTAACTCTAGATCATGAGTAGGATAATTCCTCTCATACTCTTTAAGTTGTCGCGAGGCATAGGCTATGACTTTCCCACGCCAGTGAGAACACATCTTTACCTTTGCTCAAGCATCGTCAGTAGATAACAAATCCATCCGAACCGGATGGTATTGTTAGCACAGTCTTAGAAATAAGTCTCCTCTTAAGCTCTTGGAAACTCTTCTCGCATTCCTCGCCCCATACTTAATTTTATATCTTCCGAAGTCACCGAGTTAATGGAGTAACGATTCGAGAAAATCCTTCCACGAATCTCCGATAATAACAACTAAGCTTAGAAAGTCACAGCGTGCTTGATCCACCACTCGACTTGCTGCTCTAACTTTGTATTTCTTCAATCTTCACCGGATCAACAGATACTCTCATGTTTCGACACCACGTGCCCAAGGAATGCTACTTCTCGCCGAACTCGCATTTCTTCAACTTAGCATAAAGCTTGTTTTCACGAAGCCTTTGGAGAACCAAATTTCAAATGGTGCTCATGATCTTCACGGCTTTTGGAATATATGAGGATGTCATCAATAAAGACAACAACGAATTAATCCAAATATTCCTTGAATACTCGATTCATCATATCCATGAAAGTCATAGGAGCATTAGTCAATCCGAAAGACATGACTAAGAATTCATAATGCCCGTCTCGAAGTTCTAAAGGCGCTTTGGAATATCCTCGCCTAATCTTCAAATGATGATATCCAAAACGAAGATCGATCTTTGAAAAAATTGTGCCCCTGTAATCGGTCAAACAAGTCATCAATACGAGGTAGAGGATACCTATTCTTGATGGTGACATGGTTCAATTCCCCGATAGTCAATACAAAGTCGCATACTCCCGCTTTCTTCTTTACTGAATAAAACAGAGCACCCTAAGGAGATGTACTAGGGCGAATGAAACCGATGTCCAACAACTCCTCGTAGTTGGACCTTTAACTCCTCAAGTTCAATAGGAGCCATTAGATATGAGGTTTTAGAAATGGGCTTTGTACCAGTTCAAGATCAATAAAGAATTCAACTTCACGTTCGGGGTGAATCGGAAGTTTTTTCAGAAATACGTCAGGAAAGTCAATAACAACAGGAATATTATTCAAATTTGACGTGTCTTTATTCAAATCCATAACATGGGCTAAGAAAGCTTGACATCCGTTTTTCAATAAACGAATAGCTTTATGATTAGATATGACAAATGATTGATTTTAATGGTTTAGTTGCTTGAATTTGTACAACAAAGTTGGTTAGGAATATGAAAACTAACAACCTTACGAAAACAATCAATTTTGGCATGATGAGTAGTTAACCAATCAAACCCTAAAATCACATCAAAAGCAAGTATCTTTAAAGAGATAAGGTCAACAGGTAAGGTGATGGTGCCAAATTGAATCAAACAAGATTTATAAACAGTGGATGTGATGAAAGTTTCTCCTAACGGAGTTTCCACAGATAGGTCAAAGTCTAATTTCTCCGGAGTCAAGTTTAAACGTTGAGCACAAGCAGGAGAGATAAATGAATGGGTAGCACCTTATTCAAGTAAGGTATAAACTTCGCAAGAATTTATAAATAGCTTACCCGTGATCACCTCGTTTGGGTTCTCGCATTTTGACCATCACAACAAACGCTTCTTCCAAGAACCGTTGACTTTGACTTTTCTCGGGATGATCTTTTAGTCACCGTCCCCATTGAACTAGGTTTCGCTCTCAGACAATCCCGGCGATATGTCATTCCTTTCCATAATTATAGCATACCTTGAATCTGTTGTAGGGCGCTTTGATCGATATGTCCCTCTTTCCCGCATTTATAGCATATGACCGGTGGTCGCTCCCCCTTTGGAACCAGATTCTTCATTGGTGCCGCCATTTTCACATTATCGTTGTTGAATCTGCTCTTTTAAAATCTCCTCCCAATTCGCTTCTTCTATTCTCATGGCCATGATTACCACCAGAGTGGTTACCATTTTTGTCCGCTTCTATTTCTTTCTCCGCCGGTTATCGTTGTTTTGTTGATCGCCATCTCCTAGATGATCCTCGGTTGTGGTCCCTCACCGACCGTATTTCGTTATCTCGCTCTAATAATTGAGCCCTATTTACAACATCTGAATAGAGAGAAAATTTATGAGAAATGAGATACTGACGTATGCCTGGTTTCAAACCTCTAAGAAACATCCGCGTCATACGTTCCTCATTCTCCACCAAATGAGGTGCAAACCTGGATAACTCAACATACTTTGCCTCGTACTGAGACACCGTCATGTTGCTTTGCTCTAATCTGATGAACTCCACTTCCTTCATATGACGAACACTTTCAGGAAAGTATTTGTCATTAAATAGTTTCTGAAATGTCTCCCAAGACATGCTAAGTGCGGCTGGATGGATACGCTTCACAGAATCCCACCAAGAGTACGCCTTTTCGCCACGGAACATAAAGGTGGCGAATGGAACCTTTGTTCCTCCGTGCATCCCAAGACATCGAATATCTTGGTAATTTGCTTGACCCATGTTTCCGCCGCCATGATCGGATCTCGCTTTCCCTTAAATTCGTGGTCCCAATTCTTTGAATCGCTTGGCATGTGATACAACCGTGAATTGCTATCATTTCTCCTCAGTATTTTGAACACGAGTCTCCCTCGCCCCGATTTTGCATGAACTCAGAAAATCTTCTAAACATCTTCTCGCTTCATCATCTCGCTTTCGGTGGTGTTGTTCACAGGAGGAACATTGCCACTTTATCTGTACATTCTCCTCGTTGGTGAGTATAGGCGTCTCCACGGTCCTCATTTCCATTGTTAATATTCTCACGACATTCTCAAATCATCATAAAACAAGGGTTAATTAAGCAAATCAATATATCACATAATATCCCTATATACCGACCAACTAACAAATAAGCTTACGTAGGACACACTAGCGAATGATTTACTCTCGCCTCTCCTCCTAGTTCTATTCCCGATCTCCGCCAGGAGATCATATCCCTAAGCTCGATACCAACTGTGATGCCCCCAAAATAGGTATACATCACCCATTCCGAGTTGTCAATACATGGTACGTAACAACTACAACTTTATTATTACAACAAGAAAAGCGTGAGTTTGAATACAAATATTATCTTCTAGACAATATCTATACTCAAATAAATCCTCATCACATTTATTGATACATTATTTTACAAAAATGGTGAGGACTACTAAACAATTCTCTCTAGAACCTTCATTCCATACCCCGACTCGTACTCGCTATATTCTCGCCTCCTGAGAAGAAAAATGGAACAAAAAGGAAAAGGGTGAGCTCAACTAGCCCAGTAAAGAATATTATGACTAAGATAATATACAACAAATTATCGTTAGTCTTCAACAGGGAAAAATCTAATAGAATACAATAGACAACAAGTTTTAAATCAATATTCGCAGCGGGAATAATAATTCATTAGAAGAGTTAAGTAGAGAATGCAAACTACTATCTTCTATGTATGAATTTAAAAGTTCATCGCTCATCTTTTATTCCTGTAACATCAATCAATATATATACCGAATAAAATATTCATCTTTGCACTACAGCCAAAGATATTCATCGATTGGTCATGTTCATCTAAACACTGCTCATCTTTGCACTACGGGCCAAAGATATTCATCGAAAATCATTCATCTTTGCACTACGGGCCAAAGATATTCAATAATATCATTATTTAAGACCGAGGATGATGAAAATATTTTTAAAGAAACAAATCCAAAGAAACAAAATGACAAGGATTAAGGATTAAGGATTCGTACTTTATTTTATCCATGTCCAAAAATACCTCAAAATAATCATAGTGGTGTAAAATTCAAGAATGATCAAAACATGGATACAATCAAAGCTAGTATCCGTAATAGATATTTTTGAACGAAAAGGAAAATTTTATTTTTCGATGAATAGTGCTGCGTATTCGTGAATAATACCAGATATCGTGAATAGTCCGAGATCGTGTGAATAAGTAACTCACACACCAAAAATTCCAAATTTGATTAAAAGTTCAAATCAATACTTCGGCATAATGATATTAGAATAAATAATATCATTAAAAAAAAATATCCCTTACCTCGAAAAGACAGTACTTCTAACTAGAATACTGGATATAAGCTATAACTTGAACTTGCACCGTATAGCAATACTCAAAGTATACTCAAAATACTCACAAGAATACGCTCGATAATATAGAGAGAGGAAATTTCAATTTCTGGTGTGATTTTCAATTCTAACCTAAGCACCCTATGTATAGGAAAATGCTTAGAACACCAAAACAGAAAATTTAAAAAAATATTAATATATATTTATTAAATTCCTATGTGACGCCCCCAAAATAGGTATACAACACCCATTCTGAGTCACCAAAATACATGGTATAGAAAGCAAACTACAACTTTGACAATACAGATGTCGTGTAGAATACTGACAATACAACCGTGAGTTTGAATACAAATATTGTCTTCAGACAATATACACACCCAAATAAGTCCTCATTAATTATTCATACACTATTTTACGTAAGTAGTGAGGATGACTAAAACATCTTCCTAGAACCATCACTCCATACCCCACTCTAGATCCTCGCTATGTTCTCACCTCCCGAGAAGAAAAATGGAACAAAAAGGAAAAGGGTGAGCTCAACTAGCTTCAAGAAAGAATATTATGACTAAGATAATATACAACAAATTATCGTTAGTCTTCAACAGGAAAAATCTAATAGAATACAATAGACAACAAGTTTTAGATCAACAAATGCAATGAAATAAAGAATCCATTAGAAGAGTCACGTAGAAAAAGAATTCTACCGCCTTCTAAGGTTTAAAAGTCCATCATCAATAGTTTATCCTCGTAATAACAATCAATATACATCTTTAATCATCTTTGCACTACGTGCCAAAGATATTCATTTCAGATCACCAATTGGTCATGTTCATCTCAACACTTCGCTCATCTTTGCACTACAGCCCAAAGATATTCATCGATTAATCGCTCATCTTTGCACTACGGGCCAAAGATATTCATTTATATCACCATTTAGGACCGAGGATGATGAAAAATATTTTTAAAGAAACGAATCCAAAGAAACAAAATGACAAGGATTAAGGATTCGTACTTTTTGTTTTACCCATGTCCAAAAATACTTGAAAATAATCATATTGGTGTAAAATTCAAGAATGATCAAAACATGGATACAATCAAAGCTAGTATCCGTAATAGATATTTTGGACAAAAAGAAAAAATTTTATTTTTCTATGAATAAAGTCTTAGATTCGTGAATAATTAGGTCGATACGTGAATAGTGCCGAGTATCGTGAATAGTAACCCCGACACAACAAGTTCCAAATTTGATAAAAAGTTCACCAATACTTGAAAGATAATGATATTGAAGAAAAATATCATTTAAGAAGAAAATAATACCCTTACCTCAAAATAATCGTATTTCCAATAGAATTTCTAGTATAGTCTTGTGAAACCCAAGACCAGTATAGCAACACTCAAAGTATACTCACAAGAATATGCTCGATAATTTAGAGAGTGAAAGAGAGAAAACTTAGTTTCTGGTGTGATTTTCAATTCTAACTTAGCCCTCTATTTATAGGAAAATGTTAGAACGCCAAAGGAGACTAAATTAATAAATTAATATTATTTATAAACCAATTCCTACACATGCTTTTCAAATTTCTCAATGCTGAAAATTTCAAAGAAATTTCATGTGCATTCAACACCCACCAAAAAGTGGGTCCCACCATAATTAATAAAAAATTTATTTTATCTTCCAAACTTCAATAATTGTAGAAAATAGCTCGTTTATCGTAAAAATTCAAACTCACGATTTTCCATGGGAAATTCCATTCTCTACAACTTTGCGGAAGAATTTTTTCCAAATTCCAAATGAAATTGACCAAAATCCATAAACCAGACGATTTTACGATACTATAATCAATTTTCTATCAAGAATTGTGTCCACCGACACACAAAACATATGTTAAACATTTAATGCCACAAAATACTCTACCTCCTCATATACTCATATATCCCACAATCATTATAAAAAATATCACCGTTAATATATTATTAAAATAATATATTTGAATGTATTATTTTATCAGAAAAAGATAAAATATTAATTTTCAACAATTGTCACATTAAAAATTTTCAATCTATATCCACATAAAATAAATATTTTCTTTATCATAATAATCAATAATTAATTATTCAAAATAATATTACGAATCACAAGATCGACAACCAGTCGCTCCTCAGAGGAAGGGGCTTTCCAATAAGGATTTCTCCTTACTGGCGCGCAATTAGGTGACCAAACCTCTCCTTAGACAGAACTTTCTAGACATTGCCAATAATGTTATCTGATAATATTATTCAAATAATATGCATTATTGATTTGATAATGGAAAATACTGTGTAATGACAATTATTGAAACAATAATAATATAAATATCAATGCAGCAATTATTGAATCAATAAGATAAAATAATGAACAGTAATTATCAGAATAATTATTAAGTAAGGCCTTCACGTAAGGATCAATAATTCAACAATATCAGGTAATACCGCAAATGCTTTCTTTGTGCAACCACGCGTATTCATCAGATTTTAACCACCGTGTAACCCAACAAAAGTTAATCGGTAATAATTTACGCCGTTATTTATAAAACTCAATCTTTATCGTTTCCTTTATCCAACCGCTTTTAGTTATGGGGCCCACTAATGATCAAGGCCGTCAGCATTTGAGATTCCCGACAAAAAGAATATTCCACGACCAAACGAATATTCCCCGACAATAATGAATATTTTATAACCACTTGCTTATTTTGTAAACTTTTCACATTTCACCCATAACCAAAGAATTATATCAAATTAACCCTTATTAATTTAGAATAATGAATAAAGAAAAATTCAATTTTATTTATAATAAGTTGGGGTCTTACATCCTACGCACCCAAAATTTGATTCAAACCATCAGCCACCAAGAGTGACTCACCTTGCCTAACTCAAAAAAAACGTTTTTCTTATTAAAAATATTTAAAACTTCAAAAATTAATTATTTCGGAGCTTTATAACTTCAATAATTCACAATAAATAGCCATTTTGTCAGAAAATTCGAATCTCGCAAGTTTTTATAGAAAATTCAATTCTCTACAACTTTACGGAAGAAAGTTTTCCAAATTCCAAGCGAAATTGACCAAAATTCATAAACGGTAGATTTTACGGTGCTATAATCAAATTTCAACCAAGAAATGGGGTCCACCGACATGTTTAACATGTTTTAAACATTTATTGCAACAAAATACTCTTTATCCTCAGATACTCATATATCACACATTCATTGTAAAATATCACCATTATTATATTATTAAAATATAATAATATATTTAAATGAATTATTTTATCGAAAAATATAAAATTTTAATTTTCAACAATTGTCACATTAAAAATTTTCTCCATCTATATCCACATAAAATCAATATTTTCTCATCATATAAATTAATAATTAATTATTCACGAATAATATTACGAATCACAATATTGACAACCAGCGCGCTCCTGTTCGAGAGCAGGGGCTTTTTCAATAAGAATTTCTCCTTCTTGGCGGCGCAAATTAGGTGACCAAACCTCTCCTTAGATGTAACTTTCTAGACATTGCCAATAATGTTATCCAATAATATTATTCAGATAATATGAATTATTGCTTCGATAATGAAAAATCTTGTAGTAGTGACAATTATCAAAACAACAAGAATATAAAATATCAACACAAATTATTGAATCAATAAAATAAAATAATTTGAATAAGAATTACCGTAATAATTATTGAGTAGTGCCTTCTTATGTAAGAATCAATAATTGGTGCAATACCGCAAATGTCTTCTTCAGGACACAACGCCATTCTTCGTGTTTTAACCATCTGGGTATTCCAACAATGGTAAAACAAGAATAACTACGCCATTATTTTTAAACAACTTATATTTGTCGCTTTCTTCCTCCAATCGCTTTTCAGTTATGGGCCCATACATGGTCACTACTGTCAGTATTTAATATTCTTCTCGACAAATTTTAATATTCTACGACCAAACGAATATTCCCCGACAATAATGAATATTTTATAACCATTTGCTTATTTTAAAATACTTGCGTATTTTACCCATAACTATCCACATTAATCAAATCAACCCTTACTATTTCAAAATAATAATTAGAAGAAATTAAATTTCATTTATTAATTATTTGGGGTCTTACAATATCCCTTACCTCGAAAGACAGTACTTCTAGTTGAAACACCGGATATAAGCTATGACTTGAACTTGCAATCAGATAGCAACAATACTCAAAGTATACTCAAAATACTCACAAGAATACGCCGATAATATAGAGAGAGAAAACTTCAGCTTTACGTGTGATTTTCAATTCTAACCCAAGCACCCTATTTATAGGAAAATGCTTAGAACACCAAAGCGTAAAATTTAATAAAATATTAATATATATAATTTTTATTCCAACGCACACTTATTTTGCTTCAAAACCTCAAATTACCACCAAACATAATTTCACCCTCGGAAGACTTGCACAAAAAACGTTTTTGTTATTTAAATTATTTTAAACTTCCAAAAATCAATTATTTCTTTGAGCTTCGTAACTTCAATAATTCATAATAAATAGCCCTTTATCGTAAAAATTAGAATCTCGTTAGTTTTATAGGAAATTCAATTCTCTACAACTTTGCGTAAGAAAGTTTTTCCAAATTCCAAATGTAAATTGATCGAAATCCATAAACAAGCGATTTTACACGGCTATAATTAAATTTCAAATAAGAAATGGGGTCCACCGACACATAAAACATGCTTTAAATATTTTTGGTAACAAAATACTCCTCCACATATACTCATATATCCCACATTTATCGTAAAAATATCATCATTATTATATTATTAAAATATAATAATATATTTAAATGAATTATTTTATCAGAAAAAGATAAAATTTCAATTTTCAACAATTGTCACATTAAAAATTTTCTCCATCTATATCCACATAAAATCGATATTTTCCTCATC